>JABEVS010000122.1:0-106460 GCA_018290735.1 Coelastrella sp. MACC-549
CTACTACTACTACTACTACTACTACTACTACTACTACTACTACTACTACTACTACTACTACTACTACTACTACTACTACTACTACTACTACTACTACTACTACTACTACTACTACTACTACAAGTTACCTCAAGGGTTTCCACCCGTAAGGAGCCAACTGATGGCTCATGGGGGCACACCAAAAAGATACTGAAGCCAGGTTCAATCCGGTTGGATATCTGCAAGTTCAACTTGCAGAAGATCATCCGACTCGACCTCCAACTCAGACTCAGAAAGATTATGCAAAACATGCATAGGTGTAAATGGATTGCAACGCAACAACCAGCACACATGAACAAATGCAGCCACAAGACGCTTATCCTGACCCATGAAACGTGCCATATGAGGACCAGCTGTAGTGATAGAGTGATGCAAGGTGTCATGGACACCAAACTGCTCAAACAACCGGGGAAAACGGGACCGCACTTGACTGTACCACTCACACTCAAAAATCATATGAAACTCATCACCAATAGAACCTGAAGCACAGTGTTGACAGTGGCGCAATTGTCTGGGCAAACGTTGTCCTGTGTCAGCATCAGACCACCTACCTGTGGCAACAGGGAGGTCATGTGCACCCAATCTGAAAAGTATCAGAGACGACATGTGTGCTGCATTGATACCTATACACTGACAGCAACGGATACTACGAGTAACAGCAATGCCCGCCAATCAACATGCCGAACTTCGACGGGTGATTGACGTGCGATGGCTCCTTGACTATCGCCAATATACCCCACTTTATGCCAGTTTGTTGACGTGCGGCACACGGGGACGCTCTGCCGCGCTCGTTTACTTGTAGTGATATTCTCTCCGGAAACCAACAGCACCCACCGCTTGTTATTGTTCATTAGCATCGCACTTATCCGCTGAGCATGCCATGGCCTCCCAGCATGCAAACATCACAGGCAGCGAGCCTTTTTGGGGGCAACTGCAGCTGCTCATCACTGCTGACGATCTTGGGACGTTCACAACCGCCGCACTTGTCATGCAAGCGTGGCCTGGAATACTCCCACACCTCATCATCTCTACAACACCCGCAGTCGCTGCGAGCCTGCCGCGTGCCTGGGCAAATGGCCTGAAGTTGCTGAGAGGTGTCAGGGGTTCAGTGCTAGATGCTCCTGCAGCTGCTCTCAGGGCAATAGATAGTCTCACCATCTGGTTGATTGCTTTGTCCAAGTCTCTGACGAATGGAAGAGGATGTCGCAGCCTTTCGGCCTCAGAGAGCACAAGCACTTCAGCAAATAGGTCAGAGCAGGCACACAGATTGAACTCTGCCCAACAATTGGCAAAAACAGGTGAGGCTCGTGAGGAGTTATCCTTCCTATTAAGCTGAAGCAGCCAGCATCAGGCACCTACTGCACCATATTGATTGTTTTCACTTGCAGGTGCCCTGCAGATGTTTGCTGCTTTCTGCTCAGCGGCAGCAGCTGAACTCCACTGCAGAGGCGAGCAGCAGCAGCTGCCGCAGCCTGCTGTGATTGTGAGGCCAGAAGCGGTCTCCTTGATAGCAAACAGTCTGGATCTTTGGCGCTGTCTGTACGCCTGGTGGCCGGGCAAAGTTCTTGTAGGCAATCATGGATTGGCAGTTACCGTCAAGCCTGTGGTAGCACTAGCAACAGCCGTCCTCACCACCGCTGCCACAGCACAAGCAGCAGACGCAGGTGAAGATGATGCCAGCAGTTTAGCCGCATCATGTGCTGGTCCCAACAGCAGGCATACTGACGGTCTACCAGCTGTTGAGGCCTTCGCCCTTGGCACTGATTTGCTTGATGTTATTCGCTCACAAGGTTTACAAGGAACATGGAGCCCTCATCAGCGGTGCCTTTGGTGTTAGATCTAGCAGCAGCAGGTGACATGCTGCTGCTGGCTGCAGCTGTCCTAGGCTCCTTCACAGGCTGGTTGTGGCAAAGGCAGCAGCAGCAGCAGGGGAATCAGGAGCACTTGCCAGAGGCGTACCATGTGCAGCTGATGCAGAAGCTGGGATGCCCTGGGTTTGATGTTGGTGACGTGTTACCGTCATATTGGGATTGTCGAGAAACGGCAGGAAAGTTGCTGCTGCGTCTGATTTGGACCATTGTCAAAGTGATTTTGGCAGGAATAGTGGATCAGAAACAGCAGCAGCACCGGCTGCAACATGCTAGCGCAAACAGCTCTGTGCCAGAAGCTAAAGCACAAGCAACATCAGCAGTTAGCAAAGGCAATACTCACGTAGACACAGCAGGTGCCACTTCCAGCAATAAGCAGGAGGACAACAGCGCCGGTGAATGCAGCAGCAGCTGCAGCAGTGGCCACAGAGGTTTGCCAGCGGTAGAGCTATCTATGGTGCTGCTTGAGCTGCTCGCACTCCTGCCAGCTAATATGGGACTTCTTTACCATGTTATCAGCGTCGTGTATGCTTTAACACCATACAAATACAAAGCAGTAGTGCCTGCACCCAGCAGCAGCAAAACATCACACCACAGCTTCAAGCAGCTGCTGGAGCCGCTGCTGTTCTGTATGGGCCCTGCAGTTGCCAAAGTGCTGCAGACAAGCCTTGAGCAGGAACAGCAGCAGAGCAACAACAGCAGTATCACTCAGATGGCATCACAGTCCTCAGGGACAGCAGCAGCGGCAACAGATGCAGTGGCTGATACTTTGATGAGGCAGCGTGTGCAGGAGGGCTTTTCTTCACTACTGCTTACGGCAATTGCACCAGGTGGGTCTGTGTTATACGCTCAAAAATGCACCTAGCAAAGCTTCTGTGACGTTTCAAGGGCTTCAGGGTTGGCTGCACTGGCCGAATGCACTAAAACAACTGTTGTCCTTTACCAGTGTATGGCCTGGTACCTTGATAGAAAACTCAGTGCCAGCTCATTGCAGGCGTTGCATGGCAGACCCATGCAGCAAGTGTCACTCAGTGGACCTGTAGTGTTATATAATGAAATACATCATGAATCCTGCAAATAAAAGGAACGTGAACAAGAAACAAGCGTACAAACATAAGACTCATATCCTTGCACTTCTGTAATGCAGTTGAAGGTGACGCAGATTGCCCAGAGCTGGCAGCTGCAATACTCAAACAGCCTCAAGCATCCATTAGCAGCCTGTGTCTTGGCATGCGGGCAGCAGCAGTAAATGCTGGTAGGAAACACAAAGGATGGAGTAATGTTGAGCCCCATCTCAGCCATTGTGCTCACATCATTGCAGCTGCCGTTAAGAACGTTGTCAAACAAAACTTCAAAGACGAGCATGGCGATGATGTCGCAATATGTTTGTCGTATCCAGTAGACAACGCTAAGAGACAGCTAGCAGCATCCCTGCAGCTGCAGCAGCAGTTGTTCTCCCTACTGCTGTCTTGCAGCAAAGTGGCAGCACAATACAAGCCTGATGACGCATGTGCCACATCAGATAGCATACTATTAGCTGCTGCAATTGCTGCAGCAGCTGAGCGTGTGGGCTGCATACTCACGCTGCTGCATGGCACAGAGCCTGCAGCACAACCTGCAAGCAGCAGCAGCAACAGCAGTGGCAAGGCTGGTTTGGTTGCTGCCGTGGAGCCCTGGTTGGTGCTGGTTGCAAGGAGCCTCAGCATCATGGGTGTTAGCGCCAGTAGCTTGTTGACCATGAAAGCGACAGCTCGCACACAAGCACCACATGCTAAACAAGGTAGCAAGGAAACCCTTAACAAAGCGCTTGTTGCTCTACCTTTCTGGCAGAACACAGCGCAATCATTACGTGAGGCCTTTGTTATGTTACAGTGTCAGCGGCAAGAGCTGGCAGCAGCAGCAGTGCAGTCAGGTGTGGGGGAGGCAAGTCCTGCAAGCTGGTTGGCGGCAGCAGCTGCAGATGAACAACTGTTGCTGCAGCAGCAAGATGTCCTGGCAAATGCACTGGTGAATGCAGTGAGAAAATCTGAACAGCTGCACAACATTGCCAACAACATCAACACTGCCACCAGCAGCAGCAGCGATGCGGAGGCGCTAGCTGAAGGAGACCAACTACTGTCGCAGCTAGGCCAGCAGTTGCAGCAGGCTGGTGCTGCTTTGTGTGCTGCTCTGCCTGTGCCCTACTGCTGCAACAACCCTGGCTGCTGCTCCTTCAGGGGTGAGAGTGAGCAGCAGCTGGTGAGTGGCAAGGGGTGTGTGTGTGGTGGGTGTCAGGTGGCAAGGTACTGTGGTACAGAGTGCCAGACGGCACACTGGCAGCAGCACAAGGCAGTGTGCAAGAGGATCAAGAAGGAACGACTGGCTGGTAGGAGCAGAAGCACTGCTGAGCTCAGCAGCGCCAGTTGCTAGCTGAGCTGCGTCAGTTGCTGGCACACAGTGACATAGTGCCTAGGTGTGTCAAGTGGCACTGCAGTGCATCATATGCAAGTCTTGTTAGCCCGGCTGATCTTTTCTCAAGTTGAGTGAAGCGTATCCAAGTCGCATGGTTTTCTGAAAGAGTCAGCACGTGCTTCATGCTCACTCTCTTCTGCAGTTGGCTGAATTCTTTTACATTTGAACCCTGCATGACAGTGTTGCATCCGCATCGCAATACCCAGTGATGGCGCCATGCCGGCAGTGCCCAAGATTGGATCAAATCTATCATCCTGCCAGGATGACAGGCTGTCACCCACTGGGCGATTGAATTGTGTATGCCCTGGGTATTCTGGTGATGCATGAGATGGGAAAAGTTGCTACACCTGATGAATGTCAGTCGGCTGCACGATGTGACTTCAAGTGTTTTCAACACGGACCAATGCCATGAGCATCACAGCAGCAGGTGAATGCTGGCAGCGGTGCTGGTGGCTTGCATGAGGCGAGTAAAATGGTATTTGCCCAGTAAGAATTCTTTTCGAGAGTTGCATCAACAACTATACACTGACAGCGACCGATACTACGAGTAACAGTAATGCCCGCCAATCAACATGCCGAACTATCACGGGTGGTTGGCGTGTGCCGGATCCTTGCCAATCAAAATTATACCCTCACCCTATGCCAGTTTGGTGACGTGCAGCACATGGGAACGCTCTTCCGCGCTCACTGAACTGCAGTGATATTCTCTGCGGAAGTAAACAGCACTCACCGCTTGTTTTCGTTAATCAACATCACACGTATCCGCCAAGTGTGCCATGGCCTCTCAGCATGCAAACATCACAGGCAGCGAGCTGGTTCTTGGGCAACTGCAGCTGCTCAGCACTGCTGACGATCTCGCAGCATTTACAACTGCCGCACTTGTCATGCAAGCATTGCCTGGAATAGTCCCACACCAAATCCTCTCCACAGTTCCCGCAGTCGCTGCCAGCCTGCCGCGTGCCTGGGCAAACGGCCTGAAGTTGCTGTTGATAGATGTCAGGGGCTCAGTGCTAGATGCTCCTGCAGCTGCTCTCAAGGCAATAGATAGTCTCACCATCTGGTTGATTGCTTTATCCAAGATCCTGACGCATGGAAGCGGCGACCGCAGCCTTTTGTCCTCAGACAACACAAGCACTTCAGCAAACAGGTCGGATATGGCACACAGATTGAACTCTGCCCAACAAATGGTAAAAACAGGTGAGGCTCGTGACGTGTTATATCTTCCCTCGTAGATTGAGGCAGCCAGCATCAGGCACCTGCAGCATCATACTGGTCGTCCTCCCGTGCAGGTGCTCTGCAGATGTTGGCAGCTTTCTGCTCAGCGGCAGCAGCTGACCTCCACTGTCGAAGTGAGCAGCAGCAGCAGCAGCAGCAGCAGCCTGCTGTGATTGTGGGGCCAGAATCAGCTTGCGTGATATTAAACAGTCTGTTAGTGTGGTGCTGTCTGTGTGACTGGTGGCCGGGGAAAATACTTGAAGGCAATCATGGACTGGCAGTCACTGTCAAACCTGTGGTAGCACTAGCAACAGCAGTACTCACCACCAATGCCGCAGTAGAAGCATCAGAATATGGTTTCAGCATTAGGGCTGCATCAGCTATTTGTGGCAACACCAGGCAGAAGGAAGGTGCCCTAGCAGTGATAGCCACACGCCTTGGCATGTCCGTGCTCCACGCCATTGCAAGTCAGGGTTTCCCCGGTTTGGCACTCGCGTCAGCGGTACCCTTGGTGCTGGAGCTAGCAGCAGGAGATGATATCCTGCTGCTGTTTGCAGCGATGCTTGGCTCCTTCACAGGCTGCATGTGGCAGCAGCAGCAGCAGGGGAATGAAGAGCATATGCCAGAAGCGTATCATGTGCAGCTGATGCACAAGCTGGGATGTCCTGGGCTTGAGATTGATGTGCAGTTGTTCCATCATCCTGCATGCCCAAACAGGACAGGAATTCTTATGAGGAATTTGATCCGCACCATAACTGGTGTGATTATACTTTCAGTAGAGGATCCAGAGTTCACTGCACAACAGCAGCAGCTGCTGCAGACTGCCAGTGCAAACCAATCTCACTTCACAGCTGAAGCAGCAGCAACAGAAGCTGCTGTGAACAAAGTCAGCATTACTGTTGACAACATATGTGCCACTCCAGGCAAACTGCCGGAAGACAATATCCCCACCAGCAGCTGCAACAGCAGCACTGGCCGCAGGCGTCTACCAGCAATTGAACTGGCTCTTGTGTTGCTTGAGGTGCTTGCGCTCCTGCCAGCTGATCTAGAGCTACTTGAAGATGTTTACAAATCCGTGTACGTTTTGGAGCGCTTCACATCAAGGGCACCTGCACCCAGCAGTGTCAACAACCCACGCATCAACTTCAGCCGGCTGCTGGAGCCGCTGCTGTTCTGTATGGGCCCTGCAATTGCCAAAGTCCTGCAGACAAGCAACCAGCAGGATCAGCAGCACAGCAGCAACAGCAGTACTCCTGCATCTGGATCCTCAGCGGCAGTGCCTGAAATCTCACCAGAGCAGCAGTTGAAGGAGGATTTCGCTGGACTTTTGCTTATGGCCATTGCAACAGGTGGGTCCATGCCTTCATTGAAAAGTGCAGCTGGTCAAGCTTGTGCAATGCTGCCTGTGCTTCTGATGGGCTTCCAATGGTTTCGGAATTGGTGGGCTTTTCTTAACCGGTCAAAAGCGCTAGTACAGCTTGTTGAACGGCACCGGTATGACTGACACAAAGACTCCTGCTGTTGTATTGCTTGACTGCACTTTCAGGTGAAGAAGATGCACAAGGGTTGGAAGCTGCAATGCTCAAACAGCCGCAATCAGCCATCAGCGGCCTGTATCTTGGCATGCAGGCAGCAACAGCAGCAGCCATTGCAGGCAGGCAACTTGCAGGATCACCATGCGGCAGGATTGATGCTGAGCCCCTTCTGCACGGATGTGCTCACACTATTGCAGCTGCAGTCAGGGCTGTTGTTGTACAGGACTCCACAGAAGTGTGTGGCAGTGATGGCTTTGTTCACGTGACACTTGGAGTAAATAATGTCACTTTACGGGTGACAGCATCCCCACAGCTGCAGCAACAGTTGTTCTCTCTGCTTCTGTGCTGCATCAAGCTGGCCGCACAGTACCAACCTGTTAATGCCCGCGACAAAACGTATGGCATGCTTTCAACATTGGTGATTGCTTCAGCAGCTGCAGGGATGGGCTACTTACTCATGAGCCTGCCTTGCCCTGAGCTTCGAGCACAACCCACAAGCGGCAGCAGCAACAGCAGCGACGACAAGGCTGGTAGGGTTGCTAGAATACAGCCCCTGTTGCTGTTGGTTGCTAGGAGCCTCAAAACTATGGGTGTCAGCGCCAGCAGCTTGTTGACCATGCAGGGGCCAGACCAGGCAAAAGCAGCAGGTGCTGAACAAGGTAGCAAGAGGAATGTTAGCAGGGCACTTGCTGCAGGGCTTGTGTGGCAGCACATGCAGCAGTCGTCATGTGAGGCTATCTCCATGTTGCAGTGTCAGCAGCAGCTATTGGCAGAAACAGAAGTTTCAGAGCAGTCAGGTGTGGGGCAGGCAAGTCCTGCAAGCGGGATGGCAGCAGCAGCAGATAGGCAAGTGTTGCTGCAGCAGCATGATGTTCTGAAGAGTGCACTGGTGAATGCTCTGGAGAAGATTCAAGGACTTTGCCGCATTGCAGCCAAAAGCAATACCCCCATCACCGGCAGCAGCAGCAGCAATGCAGAGATGCTAGCTCAAGCAGAGCTATTACTGACACAGCTGGGCCAGCAGTTGCAGGAGGCTGGTGCTGCTGTGTGTGCTGCTCTGCCTGTGCCCTACTGCTGCAACAACCCTGGCTGCTGCTCCTTCAGGGGTGAGAGTGAGCAGCAGCTGGTGAGTGGCAAGGGGTGTGTGTGTGGTGGGTGTCAGGTGGCAAGGTACTGTGGTACAGAGTGCCAGACAGCACACTGGCAGCAGCACAAGTCCGTGTGCAAGAGGATCAAGAAGGAGCGACTTGCTGGTAACCGCATTGTTTTGTAACACTGCTGAGCTCAGCAGCGTCACAGCAGCTAGCACAGTGACCTAGTTGGCAGCATCAGATGATCATCATCATGCAGTGCAGAGGGTCTGAAGTGGTGGGCATCCTGCTGCATGATGATGGATATCGTGTAAAATAGATTGAGCCCATGCCACATTAGATGAGCTGGCACATATTTTGTTTTGCAATGCAAGTCGTTTTCTACGAGCTTTCAACGATTCAAGTACCATCACTGACGTCTTAGGTGAAGTGCCGGCACATGGTTCATGCCCAATCTCTTTTGAATGCAAAAGCTGCATAATAGGAATGGTAGTACTGCTCAAGAGTGGACTCCATTGCATGCCTATCCTGAAGATGAGAAACATGTGCTGTTGGAGTGTCCGACACAATTTCAGGTTTGCAGGAATTTGTTGGAAATTCTGAGCTTTTTGGGCAGAGTACAACTAGTGCTAAGGAGGTGATGTGCGATCCTGATAGCTCAGTTGGTTTGCATGGGCAGCTGCCCTGCAGGGCCTAACGGCTGGAATAGCCCTTTCCATCCTTCCCTTTAGTGCTAAGGAGGTGATGTGCCATCATGGCAGGTGGCACATCAGGATTTGTTCTTTTTGCAGTACATGCCGGCATTATAATGTGAGTGTATTTCCAAGTCTGAACTTTACGTGAGCAGACCCAGCCTGTTGGTGAGTCATGATTGGCTCAGTGACGCCAGGTTCGTTGAGGTGACTTTTGGGATGACCACTGCCTGGGTGGCGGAGTCCAGAACTTCTGGCAGCATTCTTGGCCGGCCCAGAGACGGTACAACCCACCACGGTCACATAGCACAAGCATATGAGCGAGGTAGGGGGCCTGAACTGTTAACATTTCAACGTTGGCACTGCACAGGGTCACAGCAGCGCTACCAGCAGGTCAGGTCAATGTTGCTAGCGGTGCCTGCTGCTGCTAGCGGTGCTGGTAAGTTGTAGGAGCGAGATACAGCAACCCTCGCGATGGATCTGCTCTGCCTAAATTTGCACCCGGTAGGCCAACTAGTATGCACTGACATCGCTCAGAGTGTGCATATACGTCACTGCTGCGCGCCATTCCTGTCGGGATCTACAAACACCAGAGCTGCACAGACGCTTGATCATTCCGCAGCTATCTACTGTTGTAGATAACATTCTGACCTCAGATCCAGTGCATACGGCACATCGGATCGCTCTGGGCTCGCACGACTTAACGATGATGTCCGACACGAGAGCAACCGCATTTAACGCTTGTTGCTCATTAGTATAACGATATTCTACAGTATGGCCTCTCAGCGTGCCAGCACCAGAGGCAGCGAACTTGTTCTTGAGAGTGCACTGCCACATCTCAGCGCTGCTAACGACATCGAGAGTTTCACAAGTGCTGCAAGAATCGTGCAAGAACACCTTGGATCAATTGGAATTGGTCATACAACGCCCTTCGTCGCTGCGAGCCTGACGCGTGCCTGGGCAAATGGCCTGAACTTGCTGTTGAGAGATGTCAGGGGCTCAGTGCTAGATGCTCCTGCAGCTGCTCTCAAGGCAATAGATAGTCTCACCATCTTGATGGCTGGATGGTCTCAGTCCCTGGCGGACAAAGCAGCGCACGGCAGCCTTTCCTCATCGGAGAACATAAGCAATGCAGCAACTGAGCCTGAGCTGGTGTGCAGAGTGAACTTTGCTCAACAGATGGCAAAATCAGGTGAGGCGTGTGACGTGTTGACACTCCTTACACCTTCGAGCAGCTATAGCATCAGGCACTTACTGCACCATGTTGATCATCCTCACTTGCAGGTGCCCTGCAGACATTGGCTAGTTTCTGTTCAGTGGCAGCAGCTGACCTCCACCTAAGAAACAAACAACAGCAGCAGCAGCTTGTGGTGCAGAGGTCAGAGGAGGCATGCCTCATCAGTAACATCCTACATATGTGGCACAGTCTTTTTATGTGGTGGCCGGGCAAAGTTCTTGAAGGCAATCATGGACTGGCAGTCACCGTCAAACCCTTGATAGCGTTAGTAACAGCAATTGTCACCACCAGTGCTGCAGCACAAGCAGCAGACGCAAGTGAAGATGATGCCAACAGTTTGGCTGCATCATCTGCTGATGCCAGCAGCAGGCATACTGGTAAATCACTAGCAGTAGAAGCCATCACCCTGGGCACTGCTGTACTTGGGGAGATTCACAGGCAAGGGTTCACCAGTCCGGAGCCCTCATCAGCGGTGCCCTTGGTGCTAGAGCTAGCAGCAGCAGGTGAAATACTGCTGCTAGCTGCAGCAGTCCTAGGCTCCTTCACGCGCTGGCTGTGGCAAAAGCAGCAGCAGCAGGGGAACAAGGGGCACTTGCCTGAGGCGTATCATGTGCAGCTGATGCAGAAGCTGGGGTGTTCTAGGCTTGATAATGATAAGCAGGTATCATCATACTTTAAGTGCCCAGAAGAGGGAAGGGAAATGCTGATGGGCCTGATTGGGACCACAGCCGATGTCATGTATGCAGGAGCAAGGGAACAACAGCAGCAGGAGCCACAGCTGCCATCCGCCAGTGCTAATGACTCAGTTTCAGGAGCTGAAGCAGCAGCTTTAGCAGCTGCACAGCTGAACCAAGGCAGCAGTCATGTTGACAAAGCAGGTGTCACTTCAAGCAAAATGCAGGCCGACAACAGCAGCAATAGTAGCAACAGCAGCAGCAGCAACTGTTGCGTAGCTCTGCCAACAATCGAACTTGCCAGTGTGTTGCTTGAGCTGCTTGTGCTCCTGCCAGCTGATCTACAGCTGATATGGCTGGTGCACAGAGCCGTATACATTTTGATACTGTACGAAGAAACAGCACCTGCGCCCAGCAGCGTCAGCAACACACACTTCAACTCCGGCCGGCTGCTGGAGCCGCTGCTGTTCTGTATGGGCCCTGCAGTTGACAGAATGCTGCAGAGGAGCCATCAACAGGACAAAGGACACAGCAAGAGCAGCAGTGCTTCTGCATCTGGACCCTCAGTTGCAGCAGCAGCAACAGATGCAGTGCCTGAAATCTCACCAGAGCAGCGAATGAAGGAGGAATTTGAGGCATTACTACTTACGGCAATCGCACCAGGTTGGTCCATGCTCTGTTATAGATTGCAGCTGGCTCATTCTGTGTTATTTGGGAACTTGAAGGGCTGACATTGGTTGAGCTGGCTCGACTGGGTTGCTGCATTAGAGCTTTCTTTTTTGGAGAGAACCAATCTACAACAAGTGCCAGCTTCTTACAGGCTTTCATTGCAAGTTGAGGACTTTGGCGAGTTCTGCAAGGGCAAAAAGCACAGGTCATGGATTCGAAGGGGGTACCCCCTATAGGATGGCACTCCGCAACACCAATGCCGGAAATTTGCGCTTATTCATGAAACGCTCTAACAGGCCACTTTCACAGCCGTTTTGCCATCGCAATGGATAGGTAAGTAGACAAGCTATGCATTCGACAACTGACAGTGTGCATCGGTGGTGTTCTGACACCCCAGGGAGCTGTTTCCGCTACCAGGGCACTTCAGAACAACCGGGCCGGCAAAAGAACTGCCGGGCCGGGATTTTCCGCTGTTTCCAGGGCCACTTTCACAGCCGTTGCGCCATCGCATTGCAAATATAGTTAATATAGTTGTAAAATATATGCATTCCACGACTCAAACTGTGCATATGTCAAGTTCTGACAGGCCATAAACAAAATAACACCTGGTCGGCTTGCCCCAAATTCGCCCGGCAGCTACAACTTACAACGACAATCAATTGCAAGTTTACTCTATAATATGAAAAGCAAATCGGCAAATGTACGCGGCACCACTTTCACTATAACACTTGTCAGCAGTAGAGCGATGTCTGCCCGCTGCACGTCACTGACACCACCTTCGCAAGCATCGTCGTTGCACAGTATCCTTGATGTGCCCTACACGCCCGCGCAGTGCAGCGCAAACCATCATGGCAATCGAAGGGAGTGCTGCTGCTTTCGGATGTTACTGAACACCTCGAGCTGCTGGCACCAGCAAGCCTACTCGAGCAGGGCATTGGACGGTTGCAGAAGTCTACATGTTGCACTTCCAACATGACATGCGATACAGTGCCCACAGGCCAACATCGCATCAACAAACCACGAGCAACAGAAAAAGAAGCAGCAACGACGCACGCAACAAAAAACGACTCCCTCAACTTGCTACCGCACTAGTTGCAGACTCATGCAACAAGTGCTGCTTGTAGACCTTGGATGTGGGCATGTGGATTGATGATGATCTGTATCCCCCATGAGCGTCTATGTTGGCTCCCAAGGGGTGCCCCTCTGGGGCCAGGTTGTATGGTATGGTATGGCACAGTTGTTATAGGCAGCAGAATCGTGCCCATGCCATTCAATCAGACTGAATGTCCCTGTTCAACGGCACAGCAATGTGATGCAGTCATGAAAGCCTGTGTCTGCAAACAAGCGAACATCGCATACCTGCTGTTGCATTGCTTGGCTGCAACCGCAGATGAAAAAGGCCCTGAAGGGCTGGCAGCTGCAATACTTAAACAGCCTCAAGCATCCATCAGCAGCCTGTGTCTTGGCATGCGGGCAGCAGCAGCAGGAGTGACTCCTGGCAGGTCACCTGCAGAATGGATTTACCATGAGTCTTATTCCTGCAAATGTGCATACAACGTGGCGTCTGCAGTTCATATCCTTGTTACACCCAGCCTCACAAAACAGGACGGTTATGCCAAAGCAGCAAGGGCACTATCAGTCACTGCAGCTGACAGCTTACCTGAGGTTGCAGTAAGAACCTTCCGCACACCGGCTGCTGCAGAGGGGCATGATGATGTTGCAACAGATGTAATGTTCTCACAGACGGCAGCTTGTAAACAGCTTGCAACATCCCCACAGCTGCAACAACAGTTGTTTTCCCTGCTTTTGTGCTGCAGCAAGCTGGCAGCACAGTACAAACCTGATGATGCACATGACAAAACATATGGCATGCTGTCAACAGCAGTGATTGCTGCAGCGGCTGCAGGGATGGGCTGCATACTCATGAGCCTGCCTTACCCAGTGCTTCCAGCACAACCATTGGGGCGGCAACCCACCACCACCACCAGCAGCAGCAGCAGCGGTAACAAGGCTGATAGGGTTGCTGCTGTGCAGCCCTGGTTAGTGCTGGTTGCTAGGTGCCTCAACATCATGGGTGTCAGCGCCAATAGCTTGTTGGCCCTGCAGGGGCCAGACCAAACAAGCGCACCAGGTGCTGAACGAGGCAGCAAGAGAAACCTGAGCAGGGCGCTTGCTGCTGCACTTGTGTGGCAGTACATGCAGCAGTTGTTATTTGAGGCTATGAACATGTTACAGTCTCAGCAGCAGCTACTGGCAGCAGTGTCAGTGCAGTCAGGTGTGGGGGAGGCAGGTCCTGCAAGCGGTAAGGCAGCAGCAGCAGATCAACAGCTGTTGCTGCAGCAGCAGAGTGTTCTGGAAAGTGCACTGGCGAACGCTGAGGAAAAGGTTGAAGAACTTTGCCGCATTGCAGCCGACGCCAGTTCCCCCACTAGCAGCAGCAGCACCAATGCCTCCATCACTGGCAGCAGCAGCAGCCATGTAGAGGTGCTAGCTCAAGCAGAGCTGCTGCTGTCACAGCTAGGCCAGCAGTTGCAGGAGGCTGGTGCTGCTGTGTGTGCTGCTCTGCCTGTGCCCTACTGCTGCAACAACCCTGGCTGCTGCTCCTTCAGGGGTGAGAGTGAGCAGCAGCTGGTGAGTGGCAAGGGGTGTGTGTGTGGTGGGTGTCAGGTGGCAAGGTACTGTGGTACTGAGTGTCAGACAGCACACTGGCAGCAGCACAAGGTAGTGTGCAAGAGGATCAAGAAGGAACGATCGAGGAGTGGCGTCAGCATCAGTCTCAGTCTCGGCAGCATAGGCTAGCACACCAGCAGCTATTGTACCATCAGATGGAGTATGAGAACCTGCCACAGTATGATCTAGGCTGCCTACAACCGTTGTGTAGTGCACAGCGTTGCCAGTATATATTGAATGGTCAGTGCACTGGATCGGCAATCTGTAGGCAGGGATGAGTCTTCAGTCTGCAGCACTGACATAACAAGTCCCAAACTCCCACTGCTGTCATGACTGCTGCACACCAAACAGTAGTATACCTGGCATC
This sequence comes from Coelastrella sp. MACC-549, assembly GCA_018290735.1. Lineage (NCBI taxonomy): Eukaryota > Viridiplantae > Chlorophyta > Chlorophyceae > Sphaeropleales > Scenedesmaceae > Coelastrella > Coelastrella sp. MACC-549. The sequence goes on from JABEVS010000122.1 coordinate 14,509, forward strand.
ATGCTTGTAGTACAAGCAAGCTGTATCTGTCCACTTGTATATAGCGGCAGATGTTGTATTGTTGTTGATCTTCCAGCAATTGAGAAATCATCAGAACTTTCAGAACACAAGTCGCATGCCAGCCCATTTGCCAGCTCATCCAATGTTGCATGGCTCTATCTCTTTTACAAGTAGTCGCATGCCAGCCCATCCAATGTTTGCATGGCTTCATCTCTTTCCACAGGTTCTAAACTTGCACTGCCGTGGCTATTGCAATTGGCAGTGGGTATCTGTGTTGAGCATGGTACCTTGCTTGCACACCGGCCAGCTGTTTTGTCTGATGCCACAGCAGTCAAATGGAGGTTGGCCCGTGAGTAATCTTGCAGATATTCAACCGGATTGAATCTGGTTCCTGTTTCTTTTTGGTGTGCCCCCATGAGCCATCAGTTGGCTTCTTTCGGGTGGAAACCCTTGAGGTAGCTTGTAGTAGTAGTAGTAGCAGTAAAAGAAATTGAGCCATACAACAAGTTGAGATGCAGTAGTGATCACCCTGGCAGCCTGATGAAACGACAGTGGTCTTGCTACTCATGTATTCAGTTCTCTAATTGGCGGTGTATATGCCGTTTGCACGCATTGGTACAATGCACTTCAATCGCCAGGTGCGAGCTGAGCAGGCAGCCTTTCACACCGTTGTTCCTTGGACTTGATGCGTGGCAAAAGTCGTAAGCCAAAAAACTTCATCTCGGCAACCATCCTTGCAACTCAACCCTGCGTCCAGGCACCACTTGGGCTCATTTGCGTACATAGCACAATGCAGGTCTGCTGTCGATAGTCCCAAAAAGTACAGTAAGCGAGCTGACTTGCACTGCTGCTTGCCCAAAATATTCATTGCCTTATCAGCGCAAGCAATGCCGCCATCAACAGAAATCTATCAACTGCCATTTGTGGCTTACGAGTAAGAATTTGCTACGTGCGATACTGCACAGCAGACAGGTGCTCAGCAGTGCGTGCCTACAGCGCATAGCACAACGCCCTGCCGTATTTTGATCGCAGAACTCTATCAGATCCAACGATTGAGTTGGAACTGCACCTCATCAGCTTCTCTCACTACTGCGTACGAGTGAAATGGGCGCTCAGACTGTTGGGGCTGCCATACAAGGAAGTAGGGATGCTACCATTCGCACACTTCCCCGCCATGCTAAAGCTGCAGGTGATGGGATTGATCTCAAACAGCCCCTCATATTCTAGCTTTTGCAGCTAACACTCTTGGACCTGAGGTACAAGTTTGCTATGTAGAATGCCAACTGCATCTTGTGGTTTCAGATACAAGCCTTGATGTACATATTTGGCGTATTCATCAGGCAATATACTTCGCCCTGAGCTTTCAGACTACAGCACAGTAACACCACGTAACAAGTATGAAAGTGCTGTAGAGTAACAACGGAGCGGTCTCAGGAACCACTTATGCCTTGCAACAGCGCTGTTGATGCTAGCATTCCAATGGCACCAGGCACCATCTTATCCATACTATCCATACGGTATGGATAAGTCACATACCTGGCTAATCCAGATCGTCTAGGTGGCTCAGCATATTGCTGCTTCTGAACCAGGGAATGATTAGCGAAACTGCTGTGGCTACTGGGTAGTCTCATGTACAATGCTCCATGCCGGTCGTGTACCGCGGCCATGTAAAGCACAGAAGCCATGCTCCTGAGTATTGTCACAAAGTTGGCTTCTTAAGCACCCACGATAGCCTGATTGCTCTACTTTGCTACTCCAAAGCTTTCCTGTTTTAGAGTTTCTGCCACTTTTGCTTGCTGCAGAGACGCTTCAACCAGGGTCCTGGTCAGAACACTGCCTCCAGCCAATCTCCTGCGGCCACTCCAGTCCTGGCTTTGTATACACAGGATGGCAAGCCCCTCTGGTGAGAGAAAAAACTCAACAGGTTTGACCTGCTTCATGGTCATGGGTTTTTTTCACTGAAAAGGGCACACGCTCAGAAGTGAATAGCACTTCGTTTGCATCTACTGCATTCTGAACATCCAAAGCCAACACAGACGATGAAAGTAGTTGGTAATTGTGAAGGGCTAGTGCTAGGTGCTCACATGCCGTTGAAATGCAGACTAAGCGTCATGATAGCACCATCAACTTGCTCAATCATGTCATAAATACAATTATATGTTTTTTCCTCTGAATTTTCTAAATATGTATATGCATGATAAGAGATCCAACATCTAGGCATCATACCAAATTCAATCTGTGCACCTTGTAATGCATATACTGCTTTTCGTCAAGAAACCTTGTGTGGTCTGAGGCAGTGCAGAATATGAAAAGACGATCAAAAAACCATCAGGGCTGCTAACGACTGATGAACACACGCACTGTGGATAATGATCATTCCACTGTGGCTGCTGCACAGTCTGCTCCAGAACTCAGCCCTCATCATGAGGTACGCCGCACTGCGTGCCAGAGCCCTCAACATACCATCACCATACCAGCTTTATGGTGCAGACGGTCTTATTGTTGATGACAGCTGCAATCCCCCGCTTATCACTGGCAGCGGCAAGGAGTACCAGAGAATTGCTGACCTGGAACTCAGGCTCTCAGGCACTATGGGCATTGAGGTAAACTGGACGTAAGGCTCCCAACCACCAGCAGCAGCAGCTGCTGCAGCAGTTGGGGGTGGCCAAAGACACCTGGTCTCATTTGCTGCTACATTGATTTTGACTCAGAGACTGGCTTAGACAGTACAGAAATCAGTCTCTGAGGAATGCATTTGATGTCACTGATCAATGAATCCAACATTTGACCGATCTTGGCTTTGTAGTTGCTCCTGCAGGAATTAGCTGTTTGATGCTCATCTGATCAGCATTATACAGACTGTGAAGTTCAACATGAGACATACAGTTATCCTAGTGTTCACATCTCAGCCTTCATCTCGGAATTCTCGCCGCTCACTGCACTAATGATCTATTTGATAAATAATTATCAAAAATATATATCTCGATGATGATGTATGATTGTCGTACTATATGATATTGTGTGTAATATCCGCAGGTTCGCCGCATCGTGTACTACCACACCTTACCACAAGCAAGGCTTGCAGGACAACTATTCAAGAACAACAGCACAGGGATGCAGCGCTGGTTTGCATTGCCTCTGTACTACTTCGCCAGGTTGGTGTGCTACTGTACAGCAGGCCCAGCCTCCAACCACAAGACCTGTATACAGCTACTTAGCTACAAAACAAACTGTGAGAATGATTGCTGCTGCAGTGCTGCTGGTGTATTGCGGTATCACAGTGTGTCGAGTTGCAGTGTCATGCAGATTATGTGCAGATAGGCAGCTTGCAGTACCTCATCATGAAGAGCATCCGCAACCAATTGCATGGATCTCAGTGAGCTGCAATGCTGAGCATGGTGCCAGACAGCAAGCTTTCTGATTCTGTGCAACAGTACAGTATGTTAATTCATAGCATACGTCGGTTTCATGAGGGCATGGTGCATAAACAAGTTGCTCCCCCTGTGAGCAGCTTTCCTGAACCTAGGCTGCATGGTGGATATGGCATCACCGAGTAATGCAAGAGCCGCACTGCGCTGCTGCTGCTGCAGGCTGATGTTGCCCAAGCTTCTCAGAATCAACTCATCAACATCAGCACGTGCTCAGCAGAGGTTACTTGCAGAGTTTGACTTCTTTGACCAGATACTACTGCAGCAGCAGCAGCAGCAGCAGTCACCAGCTGCCCCAGCAGAAGCTGATTTTCCCACCAGCCAGTTGCCATACTACCTGTGCGGCAACAGTCTGAGCGCAGCAGATATATCACTTGCGGTGCTGGGAGGTTATGTGGTTGGTGCATCATACAATCAGCACTGGCATCCAGCAGTTGAAGATCTGCCAGAGGAGCTGCAGAAGTTCATACAGGTGACTATCAAGATTCATTATTATTAGTATTAGTATTATTATTGTTATTATTACTATTCTTATTGTTGTTATTCTTATTGTTGTTGTTATTATTGTTATTATTATTATTATTATTGTTATTATTATTATTGTTATTATTGTTGTTATTGTTATTGTTATTGTTGTTGTTGTTATTGTTGTTATTATTATTATTATTATTATTGTTATTATTGTTATTATTATTATTGCGACATTCTCAGGGCTGGCTGCTCATGGGAGCATTGCTGTGGCTGCTGGTGCCACCAGCATACTATGAAACATAGTATCTTTCATAGGAAACATTTCCCTTTCATCTCATTCGGCATAGTATATTTTATATTACTTTGTATCTTATATCTTATACTAAAATTCGTTTATGGTCATTGTTGTTATTTGTTCTCAGGAGCTGCAAACTGCGCATGTAGCTGTCCATCTGCTGTGTGGTGCAGGTTGCACTCTACTAGAAACCTCGGCTTAGTAAGTTTTGGCCCAAGAACTTGTTAAGTACTAAAACACCAGGCTGGCAGCTTTATATGCCGCGTTTTTGAGGTTTGTACTATTGCTCCAGGATCTCCTGTCAGAATCTTCTGGATACTCCCGTTGTTATGGTAGCTACCATAGTTGGTATCCTTGAAATTTACATTATAAACATGTTGATAACGACAAGTGTTTTGGGTTGGCAAGTGCAGGTGCTGCGCAACAGACCAACTGGGAGGTTCATACTGGACCTGTGGAGGGTCCATGGGCCTCCCGCACCAGCAGCAGCAGCAGCAGTTGGTGCAGCACCAGCAGCAGTCGCTGTACATAAGTCATCAGCTGCACAGGAGGCAGCATCAAAGCTTTGAGTGCTGGTTTTCAAATTCAACTCAACTGCAGTGCTGTTGATTCTTGACAGTGGTAGCAGCAGATGTGTTACATGTATGGCATCAGTGTAAGACAGTGTCTAATACTATTTACTGACACGGAGTGTATGTCATCTGCAGGCGTGGACACCAGAAAGTTTGTTGCAGTTGTTATAACAACTTGCAAGTTGTTTATACATGTGGCCGTAAGTTGCAGCACCCGGTGTGACACTTGTTCCATTGATGGGCCAGGCTTGTACTACAATAGTATGCATGCAATATATAATACTTCATGAATGAGCATGGCATCTGACACAGTGGCCCTGTACTGCTAAGGACAATGGCTACTATCTCCAGATAGCCATAGCGTAGTACGCCACCGCAGTACAGTCCCAGGGTGCTCCCAGATGACTTATCTAGGCTATAATCTCTTTCACAACAAGCTCTATCTACATGTAGATTACGCCATGGGTTTCCACCCGTACCACGGCTTCGGAAGCTTCGGAAGTTGGCCGCCAACGGTTGAACCGTTGGCCATCGGATGGCTCACGGGGACACACCAGTTCATCTTACAATGTTGCAGCAGCCTGTCAATCGCCGAGCATGTTGAGCATGCTGAGGATGCATGGGCTCAACCTCTTGCAAATGATTGGCAAACGAAATTTTGAGCTTGTGCTGCCTGCATGGTGCATGGACAAGCCATCATTGGCATGCAGATTCCACACATTAATGAACTCAATATTGAGTTCAACTCACTCAACAAGTGGTCTGTCTGGCAGACAGTAGTAAAAGTACAACTACTACTACATAATACTACTACTGCTACGACTACTACTACTGCTACGACTACTACTACTGCTACGAGTTTTTCCACCCAAGGAGCCAGCTGATGGCTCATGGGGGCACACAAACAAAGGAACACAGACCAGAATTATCCGGCAAGATGCCTGCAGGCTCAACCTGCAGATCTGTGTAGACATCCGATTCATTCTCAACGCCAGACTCAGAAACCCCAGAATCAGACATGATTGACCTCGGAAGTTCAGCTTTCAAAGCCATTCAATCGAATTGAATGAGCACTTAGATTCTTTCCTTTGCCGCAGTTGAGCGCTTCCTGCATGTGCTGACTTGACGTCTACAACATTGACATTCATTGAAACGGACATAGACCTGAGCACAGGTTGACTCTTTGTGCCAGCAACCATACCGTATCATACCATACTACGTGGCCCCAGCTGGGGGCCCCTCTGCAAGGGGGCATCCCAGAGGAGTCAAGAGGCCTATTACTGGATAAACACTTGCACATCACCAACATCATGGCATGGTGCCGTGCAGTGCCGCCTTGGTCACTGTGCTAGCGACTGACGCTGCTGAGCTCAGCGGTGAATTTGCTGCTACCAGCCAGCCTTTCCTTCTTGATCCTCTTGCACACTGCCTTGTGCTGCTGCCAGTGTGCCGTCTGACACTCTGTACCACAGTACCTTGCCACCTGACACCCACCACACACACACCCCTTGCCACTCACCAGCTGCTGCTCACTCTCACCCCTGAAGGAGCAGCAGCCAGGGTTGTTGCAGCAATAGGGCACAGGCAGAGCAGCACACACAGCAGCACCAGCCTGCTGCAACTGCTGGCTTAGCTGTGACAGCAGTAGATCTCCTTCAGCTAGCACCTCTGCATTGCTGCTGTTGCTGCTGCCGGTGGTGGGGGTTTTGTTGTCGATTGCAATGCAGCAAAGCCCTTCAACCTTTTCCACAGCATTCATCAATGCACTCTTCAGAACAACTTGCTGCTGCAGCAACAGTTGCTCATCTGCTGCTGCCGCCAATCTGCTTGATGGACAGAACTTCCCTGCAAGTGGCTGCGCTGTAGCTTCTGCTGCTGCCAGAAGTTGCTGCTGAGGCTGTAATAAGATGATAATCAGGTGCAGCGCCTGCAGTATGTACTGCCACACAGGCCCAGCAGCAAGCGCCCTGCTGACGTTCGCCTGGGGGCTGGCTTTATCAAGAGGTACGTTTACCTGATCTGGCCCCTGCATGGTCAACAAGCTGCTGGTGCTGACACCCATGATGTTGAGGCACCTAGCAACCAGCACCAACCAGGGCTGCACAGCAGCAACCCTATCAGCCTTGTCGCTGCTGCTTCTTGCGGATTGTGCAGCAGGCAGCTGGGTTATTATGCAGCCCATTCTTGTTGCCACTGCAGCAATTGCAGACACTGTTGCTGCAGACACCATGCCATTCATCTCATCCAGTTGACGCTGCGCTGCCAGCTTGCTGCAGCAGAGCAGCAGGAAGAACAACTGCTGCTGCAGCTGTGGGGATGCTGCTAGCTGTTTGTCAAACTCATTCGGAGGCACCTCATCTATTCCGGCAGCATCAGCACCCAGTCCCTTGGAGCCAACAACAACATCCTTGACTGCAGCTGCAATGATGTGAGCACATCGGTAGACGCATACCACTGGCTTGGTGATAATCCGTTGTGTGGGTTGTTTGCCAGCCAACAGTGCTGCTGCGGTTGTCTGCATAACAAGACGCAGGCTGCTGATGCGTTCATGAGGCTTTTTGAGTATTGCAGCTGCCAGCCCTTGAGAATGTGCTGCATCTGCGCCTGCAGTCGAGCCATGCAACAGAAGGCATGTTTTCTTGGTTGTTTGTGAAAATTGTTCATCCATTTAATAGTGGTGCTATTCTGTTGAATAGCACAGTGGTGCTAATCTGTTGAATAGCATAGTGGTGCTATTCAACAAAAGTTCAAGGCAATCAGATTGTTGCGCCATGGCTGGCTATGACCATCCACTGTCCACATTCAAGGTCCACCACTTGCACTTACGGCATGAGTTTGCAAATGAAACCCTATGACAAGGTAATACTTGTTATCAATCAGCGTCACACCAGAAGACTGATTGATGACAAAGCTGTATATATACAGCTGTATTTACATATAAATGATGACAAAGCTGTATTAGTGTTTATGACAAGTCTACCAAGCCCAGCGGACCTGAAGCGCACTGATGATGAACAGCTTGGCTTACTGGAACTCATCAGAAGCACACGCAGCACTGCGCAAGCTTACTAGCTGCACTCTATCAATCAAAGCATCGGCCCACCTGCTTCAATGACTGTAAGCAAAAATGCACCAAAGGACTCCAGCATATGCTGCCCTGATGGAACACCTGACACTGCATCTGTTGCAGCTGCTGTCACTGAGAATTCAGATGCTGTAGTACTTCTGGCGTTGATCTGCTGCTGATCATCAGGCTGTTGACGGCTTGTTGGCAGCACTTTGGCGATTGCAGGGCCCATACAGAAGAGCAGCGGCTGCAAGAGCTGTGTGAAACTGCAGTGAGGATACCTGGCACTGCTTGGTGCAGATGCTGTTGACCCATGCACTGTATATATACCCGTATACAGTGCCAAAGCATGCACAGCGCCAGAAGCATTGGACACCTGCTGTAAATTAGGTGACAGGAGCGAAAGTAGCTCAAGCAACACCATAGCCAACTCAATTGCTGGCAGCACCTGGCGATCAGTAGTGCTGCTGCTGCTTCCATTACTGCTGCTGTTGTCCTCCTGCTCGTTGCCGGGAGTAGTACCTGCTTTGTGCACAGGGCTGCTGCCTTCGTTCACAGCTGCTGCTGCTGCTGCTGCTGCTGCTGCTGCTACTGCACCATCAGAAACAGAGCTGTTTGCACTGGCAGACTGCATCTGCTGCTGTTGTTGTGCAGTCACCAGTAGATGCACTGCACATAGCACCACCCTGCCTGTGGTCCTGATGAAGCTCCTCAGCAGGTCCCTTGCCCTTTCTGGGCATGCAAGATCTGGGAATACCTGCATGTTGATTGCAGACTTGGAACATCCCAGCTTCTGCAGCAGCTGCACATGATACGCCTCTGGCAAGTGCTTCTCCTTCCCCTGCTGCTGCTGCTGCTCCCAGAGAAAGCGCGTGAAGGAGCCTATGACCGCTGCAGCCAGCAGCAGTGCGTCACCTGCTGCTGCCAACTCCAGCAGCAAGGGCAACGCTGACGAGGGTTCCAGGCTCGTGCACCCTTGCGCGCGAATAACATCAAGCAGAGCAACACCCAGAGTAATGGCTTGAGTTGCTGGTGCCGTGTCTATCTGTTCCTTGTCGTCGCCAGCAAATGATGCATTCAAACTGCTGACACCATACTTTGCTGCTTCTGCTGTGGCAGAGGTGGTGAGGACTGCTGTTGCTAGTGCTACCACGGGTTTGACAGTGACTGCCAGTCCATGATTGCCTTCAAGGACTTTGCCCGGCCACCAGCGGTACAGGCAACACCACAATGACAAACTGTTTCCTATCAAGCTTGCTGCTCTTCGGCTCAGCAGCATAGGTTCTTGCTGCTGCTGCTGCTGCTGATGTTGATGTTTGCTCCGTCTGCAGTGGAGGTCATCTGCTACTGCTGAGTGGAAACTCGCCATCATCTGCAGGGCACCTGCAAGAGGGGACAATGAACATGGTACGTTGGTTGCCTGACGCCAGCTGCGTCTACTTTGAAGGGGACAGATCACGTCACGAGCCTGACCTGCTTTTGCCATCTGTTGGGCAAAGGACACTCTGTATGCCAGCTCAGACCCATCTGTTGCACCAGTACTGCTTGTGCTCTCTGAGGGCGCAAGCCTGTTTAGTCCTGCTCTATTCGCCAGGATCTCGGACCAGTTATACAGTAATAAGGTGAGATTGTCTATCGCGTTGAGGGCAGCTGCAGGAGCGTCTAGCACTGAGCCCCTGACATCTCTCAACAGCAACCTCAGGCCATTTGCCCAGGCACGCGTCACAGTCGCAGCGACTGAAGGTGTTGCATAATCTGTCAGTTGAGTTGGGAACGGCGGGTCTTCCCTGTGTGCGGCAGTTGCAAATGTCTCGAGGTCGTCAGCAGCGATGAGTTGTTGCAGGTGCTCAAGCACAAGCTCGGTGCCTCTGCTGCAATCATTCCGAGAGAACATGACGTGCTTAGTGGAAAGGTGTGAAACCGATGAGAACGATTAGGGGTAAAAGCTGCTCCTTTCGGCAAAGAACATCAGTATGTGTGAGCGGCAGATCGTCCCGGTGTTTTGTGCGCCAACAAGCTTTTCCGAAGTGGCTTACACTGCGCTGACAGGCGTGGTCTTGTCAGGAACCAACCGCCGGAGAAGTTTTGCATCTTGTCAATCAGTTTGGCGGGTAACAGTGTCTACTAGGTATCACTCACTCGTCAATCTCTGTCAGTGCTTGATTGTTGGTCAAAATTCTGAAAAAATGTACTGAAACTTAAGGGTGGTGTGCTGTATCTCACGCAACCCACCAGCACCGATGCCAGCTGCTGGGACGTACATGGCATCGGTCACTGGCAAAAAATCATTCTAATAGACCAAGAACAACAGACACACATGGTGACAATCAAAAAGATGCTTGGAGTCGCATCGTGCAGCCAAGTGGCAGTCACCAGGCCTGGTTTGGCAAACCTAGGTTTGGCAAACCTCCATTTTAAAGCATTCCCTTGTAGGATTGCCCATGGCCCACGCAACTCTGGGTGACGGCCCTTTGACAGGCATGATGTGGTCGTTGGATCGTCCAACATCAATAAGGCGGGATACGAATCTAACATCAGTGCCATCACGCTGGGATTCACCTACATCATTAGTGCCACTGAGGCTTCCCTACACGGGCAACCCCCTTGTCAAAGGGGTAAATTGTGCTAAGCCCCCATGGTGATAAAGATTCAATCAGATAGACACAAAACAACAGACACAATTGCACGCAGTATGCTGGTACCTATGGTACCAAGATGCTCCGCCAGTCCCTCCGGGCTTAGTCGACAACTTGTCGGTTGAAGCGCCCCTCCGGGCTTAGTCGACAACTTGTCGGTTGAAGCGCCCCCCCCCCCCCCTTGTCGCCATGACAGGCTGCAACGCTGTCACAAGCTTGTCACAAGCAGTGCTTGAAGCAAGGAGCAGCTGCAGCAAAGCATACATGCAATGAATGCAGAACATGCCACAATAAATGCAGTGCCAGAGGCACATGCCACCTAGGCCCTGGTCATGGTCACTATCAGCTGGGTTAGCGACTGAAGCTGCTGAGCTGCTGCTCAAACAGCAGTGCTTCTGCTGCTACCAGCCAGTCGTTCCTTCTTGATTCTCTTGCACACTGCCTTGTGCTGCTGCCAGTGTGCCGTCTGGCACTCTGTACCACAGTACCTTGCCACCTGACACCCACCACACACACACCCCTTGCCACTCACCAGCTGCTGCTCACTCTCACCCCTGAAGGAGCAGCAGCCAGGGTTGTTGCAGCAGTAGGGCACAGGCAGAGCAGCACACACAGGAGCACCAGCCTGCTGCAACTGCTGGCCTAGCTGTGACAGTAATAGCTCTCCTTCAGCTAGCACCTCCGCATCGCTGCTGTTGTTGCTGGTGGTGGGGGTATTGGTGTTGGTTGCAATGCGGCAAAGTCCTTCAACCTTATCCAGAGCGTTCACAAGTGCTTCCTTGAGAACATCTTGCTGCTGCAGCAACACTTGTCCATCTGCTGTTGATGCCAATCTGCTTGCTAGACAAAACTTCCCCGCAACTGGCTGCAGTGTTGCTTCTGCTGCTGACAGAAGTTGCTGCTGTGACTGTAATAAGACAGTAGTCTGGCGCAGCGCCTGCCTCATGTACTGCCACACAGGCCCAGCAGCAAGCGCCCTGTTCATGTTTGCATGGAGGATGTCTTCATCTTTTGGTGTGCTTGCCTGGTCTGGCCCCTGCATGGTCAACAAGCTGCCGGCGCTGACACCCATGATGTTGAGGCACCTAGCAACCAGCACCAACCAGGGCTGCACAGCAGCAACCCAATAAGCCTTGTCACTGCTGCTGCTGCTTGCGGGTTGTGCTGCAGGCAGCTGGGTAGTTATGCAGCCCATTGTTGCTGCCACTGCAGCAATTGCAGATATTGTTTCATGAACTTCAGCCTTCTTTTCATCTGGTTGACGCTGTGCTGTCACTTTGCTGCAGCAGAGCAGCAGGGAGAACAACTGCTGCTGCAGCTCTGGGGAAGCTGCCAGCTGTTGTTTCAACTCATTCGGTGGCAATATGACATCTATTCCGGCATGATCGGCACACAGTTCCCTGAAGTCCCGTACGACAACAGCCTTGACTGCAGCTGCAATGATGTGAGCAAACTGGTAGAGTGGCTTGATATTCTTCCATTGTGCAGGTTGTTTGCCAGCCAACAGTGCTGCTGCTGTTGCCCGCATGCCAAGACACAGGCTGCTGATGGATGCTTGAGGCTTCTTAAGTATTGCAGCTGCCAGCTCTTGGCAGTCTACTTTACCTGAGAGTGCAGTCAAGCCATGCAACAGAACAAATGTTTGGGTTGTTTGTTATGATTGTACTTCCATTCCATAGTGGTGCCGTTTAGCAAAGCTTTGAGGCAATTGATGGTTGCGCTGGTATAACCATCCACTGTCCACATCCAAGGTCCGCTTACGGCATGAGTTTGCAAATGACAGCCTATGATGAGGTAACACTTGTTATGAATCGGTGTCAGACCAAAAGACTGCTTGATGACAAAGCTGTATTATATAATAAGTGATGCCAAAGCTTTATTTGTGTATTTGACGATCCTAGCAAACGGAGCAAATCTAGACCGCACTGGAACTCATCAGAAGCACACGCAGCATTGCGCAAGCTTATTAGCTGCACTCATTCAATCAAAGCATCGGCCCACCTGCTTCAATGACTGTAAGCAAAAATGCACCAAAGGACCCCAGCAGATCCTGCCCTGATGTAACACCTGACACTGCATCTGTTGCTGCTGCTGTCATTGAGGATTCAGATGCAAAAGTACTGCTGCTGTTACTCTGCTGCTGATCCTGTTGATGGATTGTCTGCAGCACTTTGGCGATTGCAGGGCCCATACAGAAGAGCAGCGGCTGCAATAGCTGTTTGATACTGTGGTGAGGATACCTGTTGCTTCTTGGTGCAGATGCTGTTGATTCGTTCAGTGTATATATACCCGCATACAGTGCCAAAACATACACAGCGGCATGAGCACTGGACACCTGCTGTGATTCAGGTGACAGGAGGGGAAGCAGCTCAAGCAACACCATAGCTAATTCAATTGCTGGCAGCACCTGGTGATCAGTAGTGTTGCTGCTGCTGCTGCTGCTGCCGCCGCCGGTGCTGCTGCTGCTGTTGTCCTCCTGCTCGTTGCCAGGAGTAGTACCTGCTTTGTAAACAGGACTGCTGCCTTCATCCGCAGCGGCTGCTGCTGCTGCTGCTACGGCAGCAGAAACAGAGCTGTTTGCACTGGCAGACTGCATCTGCTGCTGTTGTTGTGCAGTCAGCAGTGAACGCACTGCCCACCACACCACCCTCACTGTGGTACTGATGTAGCTCATCAGCAGGTCCCTGGACCTTTCTGGGCATGCAAGATCTGGGAATACCTGCATGTTGATTGCAGACTTGGAACATCCCAGCTTCTGCAGCAGCTGCACATGATAGGCCTCTGGCAAGTGCTCCTCCTTCCCCTGCTGTTGCTCCCAGAGAAAGCGCGTGAAGGAGCCTATGACCGCTGCAGCCAGCAGCAGTGCGTCACCTGCTGCTGCCAACTCCAGCACCAAGGGCAACACTGACGAGGGTTCCAGGCTCGTGAACCCTTGCGCACAAATAACATCAAGCAGAGCAACACCCAGAGTAATGGCTTCAGTTGCTGGTGACGTGTCTATCTGTTCGTTGTCGTCGCCAGCAAATGATGCAGTCAAACTGCTGACACCATATTTTGCTGCTTCTGCTGTGGCAGAGGTGGTGAGGACTGCTGTTGCTAGTGCTACCACGGGTTTGACAGTGACTGCCAGTCCATGATTGCCTTCAAGAACTTTGCCCGGCCACCAGCGGTAGAGGCAGCACCACAATAACAGACTGTTTGCTATTAAGCATGCTGCTCTTTGGCTTAGCAGCATAGGTTCTTGCTGCTGCTGCTGCTGCTGATGTTTACTCCGTCTGCAGTGGAGGTCATCTGCTACTGCTGAGTGGAAACTCGCCATCATCTGCAGGGCACCTGCAAAAGGGGACAATGGACATGGTGCGTTAGTTGCCTGACGCCAGCTGCGTCTACTTTGAAGGGGACAGATCACGTCACGAGCCTGACCTGTTTTGGCCATTTGTTGGGCAAAGGACACTCTGTATGCCAGCTCAGACCCATCTGTTGCACCAGTACTGCTTGTGCTCTCTGAGGGCGCAAGCCTGCCTAGTCCTGCTCTATCCGCCAGGATCTCGGACCAGTTAAAAAGTATCAAGGTGAGATTGTCTATCGCGTTGAGAGCAGCTGCAGGAGCGTCTAGCACTGAGCCCCTGACATCTCTCAACAGCAACCTCAGGCCATTTGCCCAGGCACGCGTCACAGTCGCAGCGACTGAAGGTGTTGCATAATCTGTCAGTTGAGTTGGGAACGGCGGGTCTTCCCTGTGTGCGGCAGTTGCAAATGTCTCGAGGTCGTCAGCAGCGATGAGTTGTTGCAGGTGCTCAAGCACAAGCTCGGCGCCTCTGCTGCATCCATTCCGAGAGAACATGACGTGCTTAGTGGAAAGGTGTGAAACCGATGAAAACGATCAGGGGTAAATGCTGTTGGTTTCGGCAAAGAACATCAGCATGTGTGAGCGGCAGAGCGTCCCAGTGTGCTGTAAGCCAACAAGCTTTTCTGAAGTGGCGTGCAGTGCGCTGACAGGCGCGGTATCATCAGGAGCCAACCACCGGACAAATCCGGCATCTCAATCAGTTTGGCGGGTAACAGTGTCATTCACTTACTTGTCAATCGCTGTCAGTGCCTGGTTGTTTTTTTGATACTTGAAAGAATATACTCAAACTTAAGGCTACAGTGCTTCACCCCACGCAACCCACCAGCACCGTTACCAGCGCTGACCTGCTGCAGCTGCTCACACTAGTGTGAAAGAAATATAGCCATGCAGCAAGTTGAAATGCTATGACAATGTAGTGTCCTGTGACCTACATGCACGTAGGTCACGACCACATGTGATCACAGCCATATGCTCTATGGCACTAATTCACTGTCCTAACCTTTCCATACATACCATGCCATTCAACCTGGCCCCAAAGGGGCACCCCGGAGGAGTCAATTGGCTGGTTGCAACATAGCCGCTCATGGAGGCTCAAGCTGAAGCATTCAGAATTGTTGGCATGGTGGATTACCCATGGCCTACGCAACTGTGGGTGACAGCCCTCAGATAAATATGATCTGATCGTCAAATTGCCCAAGTCGGGCAGGATCTATCAGCGGTGCCATTACACTGGACTTCATGTACATCATCAGTGCCACTAAGGCTTGTGTCTGAAGTAAGGAATGGTTGAAGCAGAGGATTTTGCAATGAACCATTTGTCTGGCAGAACATGCCAACAGAAGCAGTGCCACTGGAATCACCCGCTGCCTGCACACCTGCTTCTGAAGCACAACCGCTGTCAGAGGCGACCTTGTGGCATTGGGAATGCCGGCAGCCTAGGAACCAGATGCAACAACCCTCCCATGCAGCAGCCCCGCTGCACAAACGCACTGGAAGTGGTGTGCTGAATCAACCCGGTTGCGGAAGCGGGGCCCCTTTCCATCGCAGAGCACCATGATGGTGCCTCCTAGGTAACTGTGCTAGCCCTTATGACGCTGCTGAGCTCAGCAGCTTTTTGCTGGCACCAGCGAGTCATTCCTTCTTGATCCTCTTGCACACTGCCTTGTGCTGCTGCCAGTGTGCCGTCTGACACTCTGTACCGCAGTACCTTGCCACCTGACACCCACCACACACACACACTTTGCCACTCATCAGCTGCTGCTCACTCTCGCCCCTGAAGGAGCAGCAGCCAGGGTTGTTGCAGCAGTAGGGCACAGGCAGAGCAGCACACACAGCAGCACCAGCCTGCTGCAACTGCTGGCCTAGCTGTGACAGTAATAGCTCTGCTTGAGCTAGCAGTCCTGCATTACTGGTGGCATTACTGCAGGTGATGGGGGCATTGTTGTTGGGTGCAATGCGGCAAAGCCCTTAAAACCTCAAGCAAAGCAGTACCAAGGGTGATGGCTGGCCCGCTGGGCCCGGCCCAACGGGCCGTTGCCGAGCAATGACTGTTGGTGGGTCATCAATCTGCATGTTGACACCAGCAAATGATGCAGCTGCTGCTGTGACGCTGCTGGCACAACATTCTGCCGCTTCTGCCAGACGCATGGCAGAGGTGGTGACAATTGCTGTTGCTAGTGCTACCACGGGTCTGACAGTGACTGCCAGTCCATGATTGCCTTCAAGAACCTTGCCGGGCCACCACTGGTACATCTGGCACCACAAGTCCAGGCTGCTTCCTATCAAGCTTGTCGCTTCTGGACTTATAACTACAGGCTGCTGCTGAGGCTGCTGTGTTCTACTTCTGCAGTGGAGGTCAGCTGCTGCCAATGAGCAGAAATTCGCCCATAGCTGCTGGGCACCTGCATGGGAGGGCAATCAGCATGCAACAGAAGGGGCCTGATGCCGACTGCCTCGACCTATGCGCTCTCAGAAGTATAATTACCCTCTTCTCAGAGGGTCCATGAAATCACAGGCCTCACCTATTTTGGCCATTTGTAGGGTCCACTCTGCATGCCAGCTCACTCCCATCTGTTGCACTACTTATGCTCCCTGAAGGCACAAGGCTGCCATCTCCTGCTGCCGTTGCAAATTTGTACCAAGCCGCGCGGCCATTGCGATGGTGAGACTATTCATTGCCTTGAGAGCTGCTGCAGGAGCGTCCAGGAGTGAGCCCTTGACATCTTTTGACAGCAACTTCAGGCCATTTGCCCAAGCACGCATCAGACTCGCAGCGACTGAGGGGGTTATATGGACGATTTCAAATGATTCAGGGCGTCTATACATGAAGCATGCGGCAGTTGCAAATGCCTCAAGGTCGTTGGTAGCGATGAGCTGTTGCAGGTCAAGAACAAATCCTCTGCCCCGCTTGATTTTCACACACTGAGAGGCCATCAGTACTTAGTTGGGACGTGATATACTGATAAACAAGTCAGCGGCGCGTGTGTTCCCTTGGGAGGGAAAACATCAACTAACTCTGTGTGCAGCAGAGCGCTTTTGATGCCGTACGTCGACGAACTTATCTACAGTTGATAGTGATATAGATACCTTTTGATGATAAAACTTGAACTGTTTCTGAAAAATCGTCAGGCTGTACAGTGGCGGGCAACAGTGTCGTTCTGCATCTGTCCCGATAGTTGTCGACCAGTGAGTGACTTGGTGTGGTAAGGGTATCTATGAGGGAGCTGCGCCTATCGTCAGCCACACGAAGTGCCCGTTCGTTGCTTGCAACCCAATCCAATTGGATGACCTCGTCCCTCGTCTGATCGAACCTTGACAGTCGCTATACTATGTAGTACATACTGCTGCGGTGCACACCCTTCAGTGACTAGAAGCCCAACTTGTAAATACCCGGTGAGTGGAACTCATTTGTGGCACGGTACGACCTCGACTGTACACATGTACTGGTGTGCTGTACCCATAGGCAACAACCGTACGGACGCGTCACTCTACGTCCACTACACGGGCAACCCCCTTGGTATGCATAGGGGTAGAATGGACTAAGTCGCTTCAATATGAACCTACCCGGCCAGCACTAAGCCGTTGTACGTACCTTTGCCCTTGGTACACCCATGGCACCCTTGACGTCATATAGCAAATATGGCAAATGATCACATGCTAGCTCTGGCCCATATGCTCTACCTCAGGAGCTCTTCGAGAGGATTTAAACTCACCAGTCATCAAGCCTTTTCTAAGAGCTCTGGCCAGCCATAGGCTATGACTCATTGAGTGCAGCCTACATGGCATGCGCAGCGGCTGCATTGCCGGTGGCGCCGCCAATCATTGGACCAATCATTGCAGCACAAATTGATCCATTTGAAAATGGCTCTGTTGTCTGTACGCTGAGAGGCCATGTCGTGCTTAGTGGGAGGATATGCTGCCGGCAAGCGATAAATGGTGAATGCTGTTGCTTGCAGCACAGGAAGCCATTGTGTGTGTGCGGAAGATCAGTCTGTGGTCAGGTTACACAGTGGCAGGCAACGGTGTCAATCTGCATCTGTCCCAATAGTTGTCAAATAGTGAGTGACATGTTGTAAGTGCCGGTTCGTGGGGTTGGACCACCTCGTCCCTCGTTTACTCAAACCTTGACATGTCAGCCGTTGTATACTACTACTACAAGTTACCTCAAGGGTTATATGACTGCTGCGGTGGATACTCTTCAGTGACCAGAGACCCAACTTGAAAAGACCTTGTGGGTTTGGTGCAAGACGCAGCAGTCACGTGAATACAATTGCGGCCGGCATGGGTTGTAGCAAGTGACCACGTGCTGGCTCTTATCTAGGCTTTAGAGCGCTCTAACCACCGGGCTCTGGCTGTATAGGCCGCAGGAGCTGGTCCACACCTGGCCCAGGTCAGAGTCTGACCACAGCTCCGCCCTTGCTACAAATACAACGAGGCAGAAAACATAATGCCACGCCTCAAAGTCTCATTGCTCTCCTCAAACCTCTTCGCCAAGGTCTCATCCCCGACAACCTGCGCTGCCCGTGCTAGCTGCTGCATCAGCTCATCCAGCCGCCTCGCTACCCTGATGATGCTGCCCTCAAAGATGTCAGTCATTCCAGCTACCTGCAATGCAGCCAGAATTTACAGTTTCAATTGCTTGGCAATCAGCAAGACATCCAGGTCCCAGCCACTGCCACAGCTTAGACAGCAAATTTGCAAACCCACTCCAGAAGCCATTCAGATTGTGTAATCACTCCCTGGTGTTTGTTGAAGTGTTTACCAACGTAACAGTCTGATAAGTATATATTGTACCATCTCTCTTGTACAGCCGGCAGACTGCAGAGTGGTGCTCAAGTATTGCGGTTGTCCAGGGGCCATACCTCATCAAGCTGCAACTTCTCACAACCCTGCTGTAACATACACCCCCACATTCACCCCTCACACACATGAGCTCAGCACCCTACTTGTGTGCTGTCATCACTCATTGTTTCATGCCGCTTGGCTGAGCTGTCCAGTTTCATGCTGGTGTGGAGAGTACTGTCTTAGACGGTGAGAGCCTCCAAGTGATACATTACTCCTCTCTCAGTTACAGCTGTACTCAGGAAACCCCTATGCACTCCCCACAGTCAGCAACACCCACACATAAGCTCACCCTAAGCCTCTGCTGTTACAGCTGTAACCAGGGAGCCCCTACGCACACCCCACAGTCACCCAACACCCGCGCCCACCTCAGCAAATGTCTTGCCCTTGCTCCAGTTGTAAAAGACATCCATCAAACTTGGCCTGAAGCTGCCCAAGTACTCGTCCTCTTCTACCTCCAACCCTGCCTCTTTGGATAATGCTGCTATGGCTCGAGCAGCATCCTGCAACTGCTTCAGCGGCTCAGCTAAGGGCTTCACGAGCGCAACCTGCTCGTTGGTTTTGTCTGTGGGTGTGAGGCAGCTGATGAGGGCCAGCAGCTGGTGCTTGTCAAGACCATGAAAGCAGCCATTGAACATCAGCTCTGCATCAGCAGCAGAAGCACACAACAGCAGCGTTCAAGTCACCCCCATGTCAGCAGCAATGTTGGCCCTTTTGCATCCCCGCCAGCACTGTTAGAAAGCAAGCTTGGCCTCATCAGCAGCCTAAATACTGGCAGCATCAATAGTATTACACCAGCCAAATAAACTTTACTCTCTGAACCATGTAGAACAACATTTGAGCCTGCTATCAGCAAGTAGTTGTTTCCCTTCATACAAGCAACAGATGTTCAATGCGACTGCAGGGGCAACCAGAATGAGAAAACGGATCTACTGTTATGATGTAGATGACATGCTGGATGAAGATGTACATAGATTTTTCACGCCACTTAGTTACAACCATTGAGCCAGTGACTAGCAGTGTACACCTCCTGTCAGAAACAGGATCTGTCCACCTAGTGTAGGTCTGCCAGCATCCACCTGCCCAATGAACACTGGGTCTACTCACCCACGGTCAGCAGCTCATCTGCTGTGTCAATCTCACAAGCTGCTCTTCCTTTCAGCAGGACAGTGCCGTCAGCGCTGACATGACCCAGCTTCTGCAGCACCTTCATTCTCGCCTTGCTCTCCTCTCTGAAGCTCGCTAACAGCGTGCCCTGCAGGCAACAGCAGCAGGCAACAGCAACAGTGGCAGCGTTTTATATGGTGCAGAAATCAGAGAAAACAAGACTACCCAGCCACACAGGCAACAGCAGCAGGCAACAGCAGCAGGCAACAGCAGCAGGCAACAGCAGCAGGTCTTCCAAAGGTGCAGGAATCATAAAATGAATAAGACTATACAGCTACACAAGAGTCTGGAACAATTGAAGGAAGGCGTACAGAAGATGGATGCTTGCCGCATTGTAACCGCACATAGTACTCTGTTTTTACATTGTTGCAGTAGGTTTCCTGATTATGCTTGTTAATGGCTAACTTGGTTGGCCAAGTAAGGCATCATAATCAGGGAACCTACCTAATGCAAAAAGGACGTCATGTTCGTGTGCTTTGAATCCATATAACATGGTAGCGACAACAACAAAGCCTTTATAATGATTCATAGTAGGGGCTACAGGATGAGCAATAAATTCAATGACAAGCCAGGACGAGCCTAACCAGCAAGACAACAATTTGCAATGGAAATAAATCAGTGGCTTGACAGCTGGAGATATAACAGCAATGAGAAATCAACCAGCAGTAAGTGCGCAGTAGTTGCTGGGTGGTCTATGCATCCCAAACAGGTGCAGCGGATCCACAGCTCAGCAGTGAGCAACGAATGCTGCTGGACCCGGCACAGTACGTACCTTGAGCTGTGCCCTCAATTCTGCTGCTCGCTCATCCAGTGCAGCTTTCTTGGCATACAGGGCAAACCTCTCACTGTCGCGTTCAGCTAGGAAGACTGCAGGCAGTCACCATCATCATGATCATGATCTTGATCATCATGCCATTGTCATGATCATCAGCATCACACATTGCTATCAAAGTGATTCACTTTGAACTCAATCAGATCTTGGGATTGTTCCAGTATTCACACGGCAGTTCAGGATACGGCCACAGAATGCACTTGGAATAACAGACGTCAAATGCATATATACCAGATAACAATGGACATTCCGGCTCATGGATACAGGGAAAGGTTATGTTATATGTATATGTATTCAAATACAACACATGTAGATGTGTATGTTCAGCTAAACACCCATATGTATTGTTCCTGATTACACATACACATACATATACGTATAAGTATAGATACATCTACATGTATACAGCACAGAGTGTGAAACTGTACCATCACACAACACTCATCTTGCTGCCTGTGTATGCTGTACTCAAAACGCAAAAAAATAGGGTTATTGGGCAACTACCAAGTTTACACCTTGAGCCACATCTGCAGCAGCAGCAACTGCAGCAGCACCAACCTGGGTTCTTGACCAGCTGCTGCTCCAGCGAGTTGATCTTTGACACTGCTGTCATCAGCTGAGGGTCATCCTTAATGTTCATGTCCTCTACTGGATCCAGCAGCGGCAGCCCATCAGGATACGTTTCCGCCATTCTCTGCATAACACACCAGCAGCAGCAGCAGGTCAGCATCAGCATTACATGAGGGTCATTAATCAAACCCACCATCAGCATCCAGCAGCAGCAGCAGCAGCAGGTCAGCATCAGCATTACATGAGGGTCATTAACCAAACCCACCATCAGCATCACTGTCAGCAGCAGCAGCAGGTGCAGGTGCAGGTGCAGAAGGAGCAGCAGGAGCAGCAGCAGTGTTTGCAGTAGCAGCAGGCACATGAAATGAGCAGATACTGTGAAAGCACTTGCATTGATGGGCTCCAGGGCCAGCTGGCGTCAAAGCTTTATTGATACCTGCAAGTTTTCAAGCCACTCATTTCCAGCAGAACGCAGCAGGCATTCACCTCATGGGGAAAAATGAATCACCCAACAATATATTTGATATCTATTGCCTGATGACCAGGAACCAGCAGTCCCTCAAGCCCACTGACCCTATGAGCGACCAAAACATACACGAAACAAAGATACTGGTTGTATGAACATACAGAGCAGAAACAGTGAAACAGCACTGCTGCAAGAGAAAGAGTGCCACTGTACAAGCAAAGCTGATGAAACACATGTTTTGTTTTGACTTGTGCTTTGACTTGTTACCTGCAAAGCTGAGAGCACACATACCTGCAAAGTCAGCAGCAGGCTTTGCCGGGCTTCCACAGGCCTTAGATCATCCGGCAGCGCAACCCTCAAGGAACTCATTTGAACCACCAGAGGCAGCGCCACCGGCAGCACTATCATATCAGCAGCAGCAGCATTTTGGCTGCTGCTGTCGTCCTTCTTGCTGCTGCTGCTGCCGCCTCCTTTGTTGCTGTTGCTGCTGCTGCTGCTGTTGTTCGAGCCCATCGGGCAAGGCCTAGCGTGACCGTCTCTCCAGCTCCCGGCCACACAGGGTAGCAAGGTATCTACTATATAAAATGCTGCTGCATTTGTTTCTGCTGCTGTTGCTGCTGCTGCTGCTGTTGGTGCGTCAGTGGGTGGCTTATGATCCTTTGGCGCGTTTTTGCGCATGACACTGACTACTATACCCCAGCCCCAGTCATCCTGCAAGGACACAGGGTACAGAGTGCTGTTGCTTGTTACTAAACCCCAACTTCATGAAGTATCATCATGTTACTAAAACCCATCACTATGTCAGGGGCAGCAGCATCACAGCTAGGCCTGGCACCATCATCAAATTGCTTGCTGGACTGCGCCACAATTGCAGCGACAGGGCCAGGTAATACGACTGTTGGATGCCTTTAAAAATATTATGAGTGGGTTATGACACATTTGACAATCCAGTTCCAACTAAGCTGATGATACTTTTCATACGTGTATATTATTGTGTAATGGACCACCCATGAGAAGGAAGCCTCACCAATCCCTCCTTGACCCTGATGAGCCGTCCAGGCCTCAAAAAATTCAGTGCCCTGTCCGGCTGCTGTATTGCTGCTGCTATCAACCGCTCAGCTTCTGTCAGCTGCCCTCGCAGCTGCTTGTACTCCTCTATTGCCGCTTGACCTTCTATCTGGAGCTGCTCGGACTGCTGCTCTATCTCTTTTAATTCAACCTCCATCTGCAGCAGAGATGAGTCGAGGATTCAGTCCCAGCAGGGCACCACAATACAATTTTACTTTCACTGATCATCACTAACCAATTATGGCCATGTAAATGGGGGAAAAAATTCAATGTATATGTCTTATTTCAATGATGCGGGCAAGAGAACATATTTGCACAGCAGCTGTTAGACACCTGCAGCTGGATCTGAAAAGTCCTTGCAATAAGTCACGTGCTCTCCTGATCATGCCAAGGTGAATTCGCATGAACCATGGTTTAGGGTTTAGGGTTTAGGGATTAGGTTTTTTCCTCACGAAGCCTAACATCTGCAATTAAACGTCCTGCGCATAATGACAGCCATCACTAAATTGCGGCCATAGCACCTCTGCCACTGGTGCCGCTTGTCATATGTACCCAGTGGATTTCATTCACTATCCCCAGACACTGCGGAAAAAGCAAAATGTTAAAACTGAAGCATATTGTGCAAATGAAGTCAAATGTTTGTATGCGGAAAAAGCAGAATGTTTGTAATGCATGCTGTAGCCCACCTTTGGCATGGCCTGCTCCTGTTGGAACTGTTGGAAGCTGTTGGCTATCACATACTCCAGGTCATGAGTTCCCCCCTCAACTCTTTTCATGAGGTTCAGCAGCGTGTAGTAGCTCAGCCTGAAGCTGCTCAGCAGCGGAGAGGGCTTGCCCTGTCGTCAGATAACAAGCACACACATAACATAAGAGTCAGACAACAAGCACACACACAGTAGCCAATTGACAAGCACCTATACACACAGAGCAGTCAGATAACAAGCACACATACGATATTAAGATTGCAACCACACATACACACAGTAGTCTGATAGCAGATTGATAGATAACAAGCGCACACAATCAACGAAAGGTCAGAGTTTGAATATGTCCAAAGGACTGATTAGATTTAATCATTGGCTAGCCAGCGGTCTGCAAAATGTCCAGTGGTGTATAACAGTTCAGCATGAAGCTGTTCAGCAGCAGATCAGCAGAAAGGGAGCTCTTGTGAGTGTGTGCTGCTTGGTTGCAGGGTGATCACAAGCCTTTCAACCTGCAAGCAAGAAGCACACACTCACAAGAGCTCCCTTGAATCTTATCCAGCTGGCTGACAGTCAGCCACTGCCGCAGCCTTTGCATACCCAAGGTGCCAGTTTTAGCCAAGCAACAGAGGTGGACATCAGCCAAGTCAAACTGATAAACCTACCCAGAAGTCAGCTCGGCCCGGTTCTGTGGGATCAATATCTGTGGTGAGAGGTATATCCTGATGTATAACACCTCACTATGGGTGGTGTACATCACGATTCACGACCCATAGTGAGTTGGTGTACATCAAGGTACACCATCCACTACAGTTATTAATTCCATATAAGCAGGCCAAGCTGATTATTGCTCCTGACAAAGAGTTACTGCTGCAAACCTGGCAAACTCCACCCCAACAGAACTGATGGATACATAAGCAAGAGCCAAAAAGCCCGGATAAACACCGACCAAATCTAGATGTGATACATACCAGCCGCAGGGGGGCTTAGTCAGGCTGAGGATTGCTCCTGAAACCTCACCTGCACATTCCCAGAATCCAGGGTCTCATTTACACACCTGACTTTGCCAGGTGGAGTGTGTATGCTCCCGAAAGATTTAACAAATTCGCAAAACATTTAAGATTGTTTCCAGCCAGAGAGAGCAGCAAGTAACAGTATTGTTAAAGCAGACATACAAATGAATAGATAAATAAATAGATGAGTCAAGTAGATAATCAATTAACCAAGCAAATATCAGCTGAATTAAATTAGTCCTACAGGGGCCTGTTAAGCTGCTGACCTGCACAATCCCTTTACAAGTGTCCAAGTCCAAGGTCTCATCTACACACACAATGACAGTGCCGTGATCATCCTTGCCTCTCCTGCCAGCTCTGCCACTCATTTGAATGTACTCGCCACTGCCAATGTACCTGATGCAACAACAGCACAGGCGACGAGCTTGCCACGCAGGCCCTGGCCAACACACATAAAACTGACATCAGCCATTTGGTCTATCTGTTACCACTCATTCCGTCTTTCAGAACGTTCTCTAGCAACTTGTTCTCTCCATCAAGGTTGTTTTCCTGCCTTTGATGTGTTTCCTGGATACAGTACAAACAGGGCATTAAATTGAGAAATGAAACACTCTCTCTCCTACCTTTCAGTTTGTCCGTCAAACTTCTTGAGACTGCTGAACACCACTGTCCTGGCCGGCATGTTCAGCCCCATTGCAAAGGTTTCTGTGGTGAACAGCACTTTGATGAGCCCCTCCTGCAGAACAATAAAAAAACAACAAAAACACAAAAAGACGCATCACAGTGGGGCTTTCTGTGGGAAGAGGCGATACAGAATCCAATGTTGCATGGCTCTGTCTCTTTTACATACGAGGCAGGCTGCCCTTGGATGGCACCAAGCATGCTTAAGCCTCAACAAGCATCAAGTATGTCACACGCCACAGGTTGCTCAGAACAAAAAAATCTGTGAGGACAATATCAAAATGAGAAATTGTAAACAATAAATGCCATACAACGACATTATCCTCAAATTTGACAATTGTTTGCTTTATTTTTGCATTTTTACAGGAAAGGTTTTTGTTAGACATAGTAATGTTTGAATCATGGTCTGTTGTGTTACATTTCTCGAGTACGCTGCAGGTCTACTGACCTGCAACGGTAACTCTATCAAACTGATTGACACCCGATGCCTCAAACCTGTCTCTCCCTGCTGTACTTCTAGCGATAGTAAAGGCAGCAGGGTCTGCTGGATTGTGTGCCAATGAAAGCAGACTGGCGAAAGCACACTGATGAAGCAAACTGATGACAGCAAAGGCAGCATATGTACAAGTGACTGACCTGAAACAGGATCTCTATCAGTTCCTTCAGAATGGGCAGCAGTCCGCTGTGATGCACCCCTATGCCCCGCTTCAGCATACGCAACATGTGCTGCAGGGCCGGCAGCTCACGATCTTCGTTGGAAAGGACTTGAAGCATGTTGTTGTACACCTGGCGGCGGAATGAATATTGAGGCAGATGGATTATTGGAGCAGTCTTCGTCTGCTCCAACAAGAAGAAGAAGAAGAGGAACAACAACAAGAAGAAGAAGAAGAACAAGAAGAAGAAGAACAAAAAGTAGAGGTCAGGAAAGAAGATACTGAAAATGAAGGCTTGAGGGACAAGTGCAGCGCTGCTACCTGCGCTATGATTCACCCTTGACTATGGAGAATGCTGCAGTGTGCTGTTTGCCTGTGTACACACAAGCACGCAGCATCGTTTTTGATGTCCCCAGGGAAGCTCTACATGAGAAAGATCATGTAGAGCTTTCCTGACTGGAGGGACCAGATTTGATGCAGTGTGCTTCAGGCGATCACAGAAGAACAGCAGGTCCCTAAAAGTGTGCGGCGCACATCAATGTTGCAGGAGGACTCAAAAGATTCACAGCCTACCTCTGTAGATTGCGTCCTGCTGGATAACCATGCCGGATGATCTTGGCAATAATCACAAGAGTGACAAGGACGACGAGGTGCGCAGAGTCTTCTGCCGGCCAAGAAAACAGCATGGCTATGCCAGATGACTATGAGGATAACCTCAACAGTGAAAATGAGACTCCTCTGCTGGCCATGAGTCCTCTGTAGGCTGAGAAACAAAGAAGAAGAAGAAAACAGCCCAGACACCGTACCTCCTCAATGGCTTGTGCCTCGTCAGAGTTGGCAAAGCACAAATCACCCATGTCCGGATTGGCACATGCCAAGCTGTAGGCCTCACAATCTCGCCGGCTGAAGCTGAACACTATGAGAGGCTCCATGTGGTAACTCTGCAGGCTCTTGATCAGCTTCATGAGGTGATCCTGCAACATGCAATGATACTTATGATTATATTCTATGTTTTTATATGTTGAAATGTAGTATAATCATATAAAGTACATATTATAAAAAATTTATTGACTATGCAATATAATATATAACAACAAATTATGATTATGATATATATAGTATGATCATATATCGTAATTACTACTGAGGAAAAGGCATAGAGATAGGCCTATGTAAAAGGCAGGGTTGCACCTGAGACCGTTGAAGAAGTAATAGAACAAGGATAGCTACACCTGAAAAGAGCCTAAGCTTTGGCCAAATACATCATGTGTGCCATAGCACTTCAACTTGCTGCATGGCTCAATTTCTTTTACATGTTCCTGCGAGGAGGCTTTGCATCCCTGTTGGAGGAGCTGTGGACTGCAGCAGCAGGGGCAGGGGTCTCGAGCACCATCTGTTCGGCAGCGGCAGCGGCAAAGGCAAAGGCAGCGTCCGGCAGCGCTGCCCCTGCTGCTCGCAGACCACAGGCCCTCAAATACACCCGAGGCAAAGCCGTGTGCATCACTATAACAGGCCCCTGTCAATCTAACAAACCACTGCATTGCTTCGTCTTCTGCTGCTGCAGACCAAAGCCCCTCAAACACGCCCGAGGCGCAGGTGTGCATGCTGGCGGACTGCACGTCTCTCATCAACAGCAGTCACGACTGCCACCAGTTCGCATACTCAGCCCAACAACAGACTTATCGTGCACATACTAAAGCAAGCCCAGTAGTAGAACCCAACCATGACAAGAAGAAGGACTCACCGCCATCGCTTGTGACTTTGCCGCATGTGTCTGCTTGCCACCCCCACCCCCACCATCACCTCTGCCCCCTCTGCCGCCATCTCTTCCTCCTCCTCTTCCTCGGCCACCTCGGCCACCGCCACGTGACCCTCGGCCGCCATCACGCCCTGAGCAAGCACACAGGTAAATATTAGTATTTCATTGTTTGTTTATGGATCTGTTACACCTGTCCGGCAATCACAGGC
Source organism: Coelastrella sp. MACC-549 (assembly GCA_018290735.1). NCBI lineage: Eukaryota > Viridiplantae > Chlorophyta > Chlorophyceae > Sphaeropleales > Scenedesmaceae > Coelastrella > Coelastrella sp. MACC-549. Next base: position 42,288 of record JABEVS010000122.1, read on the forward strand.
TTCTATGTATTATTGGATGTATCTGAAGCATCATGTCTGAAGACCAGAAAAGAGTTCAGGGAGAAAGAGGAAGCAGCAGCAGCAGAAGATGAAGAAGAAGGAATGCAGATTCGGCAGTTTGTGAGATTGACAGGGGACACTGTTGTGGTGATGCACACGACTTTGTTTGCTGCAGGGCTTCACCACAAGCCACTCGGGTGACCCTGTGTGTTAGTCTCAGCAATGAGTTTTGACAAGGCCCTAGAAGGGCCCTAGCAAGTTGTGGATAGTGAACATGCTGCTGTGGGCATTACTGTCTGAGACCGTCTCACGAAAACAGTAGCAATGGGTCGTGCATCTTTAAATTTGCTGAAGGCAGGCATTTTCCAATCAACACTATTGATTAGATTCAGATTGAACAGTTGATTGGCTACTTGATCACTCATTTTCATTGTGTATCATCAAGGGAGATGGAAAAACAGTTCAATGCCCGCCTGACCTGCCCCTCTGCCACCAGCACCGTCTGCAGCAGCTGCACCCAGCGTCTCTTCTGGCCCTTCTACCTCAAATACTGCCCGCATCTTCTTGAAATTTTCATCTTTGAAGCCCCGCTCGTCAAGGATCTGAGTAGGATGGATAAAAAAATGGCAAAGCCGTGTCAGGAGTTCTCAGCAGGTGGCTTGGTGATGCTGTCATTTGTTGTTATGATAATATATTGATAATAACGTAATATATTGATATTGATTTGATATAATATAATTATATCACTGGTACTGCACAGGCATCTTCTACCTCTAATAAAGGGAAAATACACGACTGAGCTGGGTGCAAGTGACAGGAAAAGGACAAATCGTTTGAGGATCCGACACACAAAGAACACTGGCTCAATTCCAACACTAGACACCTTGATGCTGGTGCTTTCCTCAAAATCCTTTGCTGACAAACAATGTGCGAGCAGCAGCTGCTGCTGGTCATGCTGCTTTCAAGCTGCTTCACAGGCTGCGCAGCCGTGCAATTGTGTACGAATGAGCCAAACAAAAACAGCCCACCAGCAGCACTGGCCAACACAGCAATTTGCAAGAACAACAACCTTAGATGCAGCTGATAGCAGACAGTATGCTGCTGTGCAGCTGCCCGATTAGCAACAAATGCACGTTGGATGAACAACAATGGATGCAGCTTAAAGGAGACAGTGCATGCAGTGCAATGCAATGCTAACCTCAAGTTTGGTGGGCAAGAGCACATCCGTAAACTAGACCATTTTCAGGTTGCACATATCTGGTATCTGAAGTATCCAAGCAAGTGACAACTTCTAGGTGACTCTTGCAAACATGCCTGCTCAAGGAATGACCTGCAAATGGCTGCCCGTAGCTTACCTTGTACATGCCTTGACCTCCCACCGGGCAGGTGAAGTGGTGCAGCGGGGTGGGTCTGAACTCCGTGTAGACCACGTGACAGGGCTGCTTGTGAAGATGCGCAACCCACTCGCTGAATTCACGGGCATTAGATAGAGTGGCCGACAAAAACACCTGCGGGCGGCAGCGGTGATGCAAAGGATGGATGCTGGATGCTGCCATTGTATGCTGCATAGACACTGACAGCACAAGGCAGGCCATACTGCAGCCACGCAAGCACAGCAGCAGCAGCACCAGCGCAGCAAGCACCGCTTACCATCTTGACATCATCATTCAGAAAGATGATCGTTTCTTCCCACACAACACCGCGCTCCCTGTCCTGAAAACGCCAAAGGAAGCAAGCAAGGGTCAGAATACACTTTGTTAGTGAGCACTGGCAGAGGACAACAGCAGCATGGAACAAACCACCTCATAGTATTGCTGGCAGCAGCAAGCACTGCTGATTGTACACCAGGCCATCATTTAAATCCTCCAGGTTCCTGCTCCTCATAGACAGCTTGGCACAAATACCACAGACGTTGAGCGCATCGATGCAGTGGGAACGTCCTGGCATGTTCATCATGACAGACAGACAGACCTGCATGTAATGCACTTCGTCAAAGATCACCCACGCCACCTCCCTCAGCAGCTCGCTCCCCCGATAAATCATGCTGCGCAGAATTTCAGTGGTCATCACAATGCAGTTGGCGTTGGGGTTTATGCTGACATCACCCGTCATTAGACCCACACTTCCAAACTCCTCAGATAGCTCCCTGCAGGCAGTAGCACACGCACTCAGTAAAATGACTGTGTTATTTTGCATTCTATTATAATTACTTCTGTTTTTGAGAGGAGGAATGTTACATGTGAATACTATCACCAACTAACACGGTACTCTCATTATTAAAAAACTCCCTGCTAAGCTGTCGCACCGCCACTAGCCAACCAGGACTGCCAGGGCTGCAGAAGCGACTTGTAAAGCAGCACAGCTGTAGAGTTTGACAGAGTGTCGATGCAATAAGTGTGCTTGCTATGCTATGTGAAATCATTTTCTGTGCTGCACTGCCCCTTCCGGACAGCATTCTGCCACTGCTGCAGCAGCACTGCAGCAGAGAAACCACCTTTGACAGGACGTCACACATCCTGCAAGGCATAGCTCTAATATTGCCGAAAGTCACAGCCTGTTCAGTGCTGGTGCTGGCTGCACAGGAGACCCAGCCCTGTCATCTACCAGCTGCTTGCAGATTCGCTGCCGTGTCACGTTGCTCGCAATAACAACAATAATGACATTAACAGTTTCAGTACAAGGGGATTGGAGCGCACCTGAATTTCTGGTTGGACAGGGCCTTTAGTGGACTGGTATAGACAACTCGCTGCTTGTCTCTGAAGGCCATGGCAATTGCATATTCTGCTACTACTGTCTTTCCTGCGGAGGTGTGTGCTGCCACCAACACCGACTCGCGCCGCTCCTGCAGCAGCAGGGAAGGACATGCAGGCATGCTCATCAGTGCTCGGCACTGCTTGAAAACAGTGTGCTGCGGCACTATTGTAAAACAGTGTGCTACCAATATGCAACACACAGCAGTAGCTGGCATCCTGTGGAATGTTGAGACGACTGTGTGGGTAGCAGCTACAGCCACCCACTGCATGCTTTGGGTGAATTTGCTAGCACCGATTACAGCTGGCTCACCAGGCATGCTACTGATGTCTTCTGGAACGAGTCCAATTCAAATGGATAAGTCTTAGCTGGCTTTCCATTGTAAACTGGGTCATCAAGCGTTCCTGCAATCAAGAACATGGGTTGCTGCTGCAGTGTCAGACGCAAGATGGCCCTGTTGCCTGCCGTGCTTAGCTGTCTGGCCAACTGGAGAGGTCGTGATGTCCCTGCACTAATACTGTGTGCCGTCTAGATGTCTGGCGTTAAGCTGTTACGCTGCAGTGCAGACCAACGACATCCATGTAGGCTGCTGCTGAGCGTGTACAGTCACATTCTAGTGCATCCCAGAGCAACTTGCAGCCAACTGGCCCTGAGCGACGATCATTGAAGCACGGTGCGTACTATGCACTCTTGCAACCTAATTACACTACCATGGCACCCACCGTGGATCGACTCATCAAAAGCTTGGCCAGCATCATCATAGCCTTCAGGCCTTGCCACTTGGTGCGTGCTGGTTGACCTTGGCTGTTTTCTCTTCTTGATAGGTACAAGCGAAGGTTCCCTTACGACCTCATCGTGCTTGCGCTTGGCTGCCTGGCGAGTTTTGGCTGCAAGCTCACGACCTTGTTCAGTACCATCGATGGCTTCCGTGACCTGGCCGTCCATGGCCCCTGACAGGCACAAAGCCTGGCGTATAGGTTAAATGAACAACCAAACAAACGTAATTGGCCTGGCCAGGAGACTGGATCAACTACCACTTCCGTCAGTACAGTGGCTGCACAAGCCAGCAATTGTGAGCAATAGCCTGCACAATCAATACTTCGTACTCTCAGCTGCGTGTCGGAATTGTGGTTAGAATGATAACGCTGACATCACATTCTCTACTCTTTGTGGACGGTTGGCATTCTCAAGGCAGGTAGGGACCTCTGGCCAGCAGTACCAAAACAATTCGCCAGCTCAGCCAGCAATCGTCCTACAGTTGCCGCCGTTGGGTGGGCACGGCTGGATCCGAACGACAAGTGTGGTGTATGTGTAAAAGAAATTTAGCCATGCAGCACAGTAAAAGAATTAGGAGAGACAGTGCTGACTGGCAGTCATCAGCCATGGCTCTCACCCTGGACTGCCTCGTTAGTGGTTCTCAGGGCCTGTGGCGTTGCCACCAGTTGCCGGCTGCTATTCTTCGGTGCAGGGAGACTCTTATTCAATGATCAGCCGTGGAACAGTGCTATGACTGCAGTTGGGTGAGCAAGATTCAATAAGTTATCAATGCATGTGTGCATGTGTGCATTGCACACTCACAATGTTCAACATTGCTCGCAGAATGGACACCCCTGCTTAGGGAGCTGGTGACTGGAAGCGCTCAAGCAAACGTGAGTAAGTTATTTTAATAATTGTATTTCAACTTCCGTCTGACAAAACCCCTATTAGTTAATGTGACAGTTAAACACAATTGCAGGGACTGACCAGAAGTCACTGACAGTGTTACAGTAACACACACAGATCAAGTGTAGAATGATCAGCAATCCCATTTGCACATGCTCAGCATGCTGCTGCAAGTTGTAGCAGCCCGATCTCCAGTTCACACAGATCAAGTGCAAACGCAGGCCATACAGACATAGCAGGGCAGCAGCGCACACTACCCTGACAAGGGCCCTTGCACATAAATCAACACTGCTTTGACAAAATAGGCCACAGGGCCATAGGTAGTCATAGAGCGGGGCAGGGGGGGTGTAGACGCATAACCCAGCTTGCTGTTTGCTCAAAACCATCAGCAACCATTCCAAATCTCAAATGGTTTCAACCATCAGCACATGAATACACCATGGACATGTCAGCAGTGGCAGGCGCTGCAACAGGCTGGCAGGCATTGCACATGCCTGCACAGTGACTCAACACCACACTTGACATGGCCAGGGAGGAAACAGCCTAGTAATGCGTAAATTTCTCAGTCAAGAGCTTCTGCTATCAGGCGAGGCTCTTGTAATCAGCCCCCAACATAACACTAGCAGCACCTGCCACAGCATGGTGCTATCCAGGCTGAATGACAATGTATAAAACCCCAGTGGGCCTCAAGAACCTGCTTATGCAATGAAATGCCTCAGGTTTCAGATTAGCAGACCGTAGATACGAAATCAAATGTACTGGGCAGCAACCAATGACAGCACAGAGCAGCAGCACCATACGTCACACAGCACCTCAGCGAAAGCTCACCAAGCAACAGAAGCCACCCACAGCAGCACATCCAAGACCTTCCAAACCTGCTGCTTTGCTGATATACCTCAACAATTATGGTGGAAAGTAAGTTGCTGACTTGCCGACATACAATGTCAACCTCCTGCTCAGGTTGCATTGAGGCATGGATGCAATGCTAAGCAGATAGCCAAATGCAATCATTTGCAGAACCTCTTAGGAGGCTGACATTAAGCGAACTGGCACATATCATTTGAGTTGCCTGGAAGGCCACTGGAAGCAAACCCCAACTAACAGACTGTTTGACGGTTGTTTACTAGGCAGGCCCCTGCTCCTACTAAACCCTGAACACAGTGAGAAGAGGTCCTACTGAACCCTCAACACAGTGAGAAGAGCCACGAAAGACACCAAGATTGCCTATGACAGGGAGACTGCCTTGAACTGACCCCGAGAAGAAGATACTATCCCTTGACAATAACAACCTGCTGTTCTTTGTGTGACCAGTGGCCATCTGTCAGCAGCATGATCAGTAACAATGCTTTCAGCAAAGCTGCAGCACAACACCAGGAGTTTCGACACCAAAAGGGGCCCTTCATAACTGCACAACACCCCACAACTGTGCCGATTATAAGGCTGCCACTCGTTATGCCAGCTGCAACCACAGTCGCTGATCCAGACGTCATGCACTCATCAGTTGCCTGAGGCCTTGTGTGTGCCGCTGCTCGTTGCTGTGCTCTCAGCTGCTAGAGCCTTCATTCTTGCTGCTTCAGCCTTCATCATCTTTGCATAATTTATAGCAACGCACGCCTTATGTAAGTCAGCCACGCCGAAGCACTGGCAGCGAGCACTGTTGTTACCTTTGGCCTCAAATTCCTGCTGCAGCAGGGGCTGGGGCAGAAGTCTGCAGATGCAGCGGCCAGGGGAGCCATCGGGGGTACCCTGGCAACAGTCAGCGTCCTGTTGACACCTTTCACACATTGAAGTGCATTGAGGACGGTCGGCCCTGGCGGACTGTGCGATCAACGCGAGAGCGGCTATCACCAGGATAAGAGTGGTAGCAATCTGCAGCAGCAAGCCAGGACAGCTGTGGTGAGCATGATCGCCCCGCTTGCGACCTAGTTGTACACATATGCTATGGTTATAGCTGATGACACTGATTCTGTGATGGTCACTCGTCACGACGGCAGATAATGCCTGCCGACGCGCTGTTGCCGTCATGAACCGATCACCTTCATATGGGCGTTCATCTTGTCAGATTCCGAAGACAAATTCCGGTTGATAGATACGCTGGGCAGCGTGATGTGTGTTGCTATGTTGTGTCTGGGCCGTCGAATCAAGCGTGAAATGTACCAGGCCGCACGTATACTGATGACAAAACAATTTGCTGATTCTGTTGCCTGATACTTGCGGTTCAAGTGAATGCAGCCATGCGGTATCACTGCCCACACCCGGGTTTGATTTCGGGCAGAAGTACCGCATCTCCGCTGGAAGCATTTGCCTCAGCCACCAAACTCCAAAAACTTGATCTGTTATTGATCCCAAGCGATGCTTCGGCGCATACTGCCAAGGGTGTCACCGCACTCCTATAGTGGGAACAACACACCAGGTCGCTGGTACACATTGTGCACCGTTGGCAACGGCACTTCCACAAGCAGGGTCAAGCGTACAGTTTTTTGTTTCGTTTCATATTGGGAATCGAGCCTATACCTCTGACCTGTGCACCTGCACGTACTGCTGCAACTTTCAGGCTGCACCCACAGGCACACTGCCTGTGGTTCTGGCAGAACCTTATGGAATTTTGTCTGCTTCGAAGCAGATGTAGAGGGTGTAAGGGTTGTAGAGCTTGTAACGGGTGAAGCTGAGGTAAGGGGCACAAAGAGACAACCAGATGTTTGTATCATATTCAATGTATCTACCTGCAGGGCCTGGTGCATCTCCCGAGGTTGGACCCATTTATGAAGTATCCTGCCAGCGATCCTCTTAAAACATGTTGCATGGCTCTATCTCTTGCTACCCTCTTTACTTGGAGGAGATTGAAGCTCACGAGTAATAAACACATGCCTCAGGTAGATCATATAAGGTATATACCTCACATGAGCATGTGCAGAGTATGCCAATATGACACCACTGGTGTACTGAGTGGCGCCTGGGCAGGGCTACATCCAGCACACGGGCAAATGCAGAGCCAAAGTCATCACTAGCTGCACACGCACTGATGAGACGTGCAAGCAAAGTAGTACTACTAGTGTACTGGTCTAGAAGAGCACAAGGAGCACTCCGCCTTGTCTGAAAGTGGATTGAATTCACTGGGTAGATTTGAGGCGCGGGGCCGATGGCAGTAAATGCTATGGCTGCAAAGTACTGATTATTATTATTAGAAGAGCACAAGTCGGCGAGGCCAAGGCAAGGGGAACACGTGGTAGCTGTTGCTTGTGCAGGTTCAGAGTCTGATCACCTTACTTTGCATGCATGCTGGCGCTGGAGCAGGATGCACTCACCACCAGCAGGCTCTATATTTTGGCTAATGTCTGGAGCAGTGGACTACGATCAAGCGCTTCCAAGTAAGTAAAGCTTTTACGTATATTTTCTACAGGCTGAATTCAACTCAACGGGTCTACTCATGACTACTAGCCTAATAATATGATTATGTGGTTGACAGTGTCAACAGAGGTTGCATGCATTTCATGAGGATTCAATCTAGCAGTGATCTCACTACTCAGCATAAGGCCACTGGGCAACTGAGTATGATAGCAGTAAATGCTATATAGCATATATGGCTGATGGTATCAATTATTATTATTATTATCCAATATGATGCTGTGCATGCACCATCACTGCATGTGCACACAGAGACAACACAATCCAAGCATTATACCAGGGTGGCACCCCCAACGCATGTCAGCGCAGTTGCCATAGCATTTCAGCTTGCTGCATGGCTATTTCTCTTGTACAATCCTGCAAAGCCTGTGTGGTGGTACTAATATATCTCATGGATGCAGTACTCCCTCTCACTTAAGAGTCCTATGCTGCAGCAGCAGCAGACCTGCTGCCAGCTCCATCACAACGGAGATGGCAACAATGCCAACATGTTTAACATGTGAAATTCTTGCCCTTCTTGCTCTCAGGGCTTCTGCAGCCCCATATGGTCATACTGTCATCATGGCCAACAGCCCCGGTTCCACAGCACACTGCAAACTCCCAGAAACGAATGCTGTAATGTAACGTTGTTCAAACAATGGTTGTCCTCATTGCCATCATCATGCATTGACTGGCCCAGTCATCGTGTCATCACCCCATGCAGCAGACCCCGGGTCTTGAAGTGTTGCACTCCAAGTACTTTGCGTGCTGCCTTGAAGTAGTAACGCACAGCAGGACAAAAACTTGCCAAGGTTTTGTAACTAAGCAGCATGCTAAGCAGCATGGCATGCTGCTTAGTACAGCAAGCCAATGTTGTGCAATGAGCCTCAATCAGATTTGATCAATGCATGATGTATGCTAAGGTCAAATAAAGGAGCTCGTCTGTGTTTTGTCAGGTCCAACGCTGGACCATGTAAACATGCCAAGTACGAAGGCTGACCGGGGTTGAGTAGTGCAACACAAGCGTGTCTACAGTCAAGCATGCTCATCAGTAGATTGATACTTTGCATGAGGCTCATAATACGCATCAATACTGAGCCGCGCTCGCAGCATTCTGATGCACTCAACCAGCTCCAGCACATGATCTGCTTTGCAGTGGCTGTAAGCAAGCCTTGACCCTGAGGGTCATAATGCAGGGCTGGGCAAAGGACTGCACTAGATGCACATGCAGTTGGCTTGATGGTACAGATGCAGGGCCCAGTGGGTACCACCAGCTCCTGACTGGTTGCTCAAATTCTCACAAAAAGAGTTGCCATTCAGTAGTCAATGCTGTCATACCGGTTGTTGTGGCACACTCAAATGTGCTTCACTCAGCTCTGAGGCAGGGCCCTGGGAATGCAAATGGGGATGCAACAGCTTGCAAAAATAATGCAGCACTGCCCACCAGCTCACATCAATCTGATCACACAGGCCAACCCAACAATAACTGGCAGATCTGATCATCACGCAGATCTCAGACAGATATTGGGCAGACCCAAGAACACAACTGTAACTCGAGCGGGAAACCAGAGGAGAGGTGAAAGCAAGTTCGCCATCCCAGTGACAGCTCTAATACACGCAATGCAAGTAAGACATGCATTGTCAGGCAATCCAGACATGCATCAATCAGCCTGGTCTTGCATGCAAGCTTGATAATAAAAGCATTCTGGCCTCCTGGCTGCTGGACCGTGGCAAACTTTGTATCTGAGATGCAAACAGTACTGATGGACTCATGCAGCACTAGCAATGAAAGGCATCAAGTTGCTCAAGTCATCATCCACTGGTATCCATGCACCACTTCACAAGCTGACATGAAACACAATGAATTGCTGCAGCAACAGGAGGCCAATAGATTGCACAGTGGGAGTGGTCACAGCAATGCTTCACTGCAGCAAACTTGAGCTATGCTCAGTATGCTATGGCCCATGGGCCCTTCCAGGCCTTAGTATTGAATATTATAATTTACCCTGAGTCTTGAATACTATGTAGTGGTACTGCTATGCATGACATAACATATCCAACAATCATTGTTTGTCCAGACAGGATAAGGAGAAGAAGGTCTACCTTGCCGGTTGCAAATCCCTAGGTCCCGAGGCCTTAGGATCTAGATAGATACCAACTATGGCTTTGCTCCGTCGCTCTCTCAATAGCCCTGAATACAATATCGCAGATGTATTGTACAATACGACGGTCCTAGGCCACGTGCCTGGCAGCTCACTGCATCGACATACTGCGTATACTCAGGAATGCTGCCACCTCCACACGACCAAAGCTGCTGTGGTCTGACAGTGACAATCATCACTTTGCAGCCATAGCAATCCTGCCATTCACCCCGCTGTGGTCGCTACTGACACTAACACTAAACCCAGTATCGGGTCCACCATCATGCTGTATGACCAATATACCACAAGTTGGATCATCATCGGTAATTAAGATTGGGTCATACACTTTGACCTGTGAATGACAGCTGCCAATGGGGATCCTATAATGGAAGCAGAGCCATGTGTTGACCTCCAGTTGAACTATGAAGAAAAAAGATAGATGCATCAGTGCCGCCAAGTCCCTGCGATCAGCCCCAACGCTCCCTGCAACAGTGGCTTGCCCAATGCCATCATGTTCTTCATGACGATTGGCACATCATCCCTGAGCCCTTCGCCTCTGCACCAGCAGCCTGACTGTCTCCTGCAACTCTACAGCGATGGCTGCAGCTGACCGAGCGGCATCTTCCAACACAGCTGCAGAATCTCTTGAAGTCGCTTCCCCGCTCTGAGTTTCCCCTCCGGCAGCTGCAGCTTTGCTGTCAAGCTCTGCACTAGCAACAGCTGCTAGGGCGTCCAGATAGGCTGTTCCCGGCACAGAGGGCCTGCCAGGCCACTGTTTGCTGGTGTGGGGCCCTGAGCCTGCTGCACTGGCAGGAATTTGTTGTGTTGTTTGGCTGTTGTGGCCACCTCTATGTTGATGCTGTGCCGCTTCTTTGCCAAATCGTGAGCGGTGTGGCTGCTGCTGACGGCCGCTGTCAAAGGCTTGGTACTGATAGTGCCCACACAAAGGACTGGCGCGCTTCTTTGTCCGGCGGCTGCTTTCTGCCGAGTTACTGCTGTGCACCTGCTGCTGGACTAGATCATTGCTTGCGAGGCTATTGCCGCTTGACAATTGAGTGCTGCAACAGCTGGCAGGGGAGGCTGGCACAGCTGCTGGTTCAGCCTCCTTCCTTTGCAGGGCAGCCATGGCCGCCTGCTGATGTTGAGCAGACGCTTTGGGAACAGCCATAGCTGCAGCGATGCTGGGGGTTACTGCAAATGGTGGAAGCACAGCTGGTGGCAGCATTGCGAACATTGGAATGTCTTCATCATCACCTGAGTCTGATGATTCATTGTCCACCTCCATATCATACAAGTCCTGATAGCAAGTAAACACCTGCAAATAAAACGGGGATTGATACTTGGAGCTTTCAAGAGCATGCAACTAATCAGGCAGGGTATTTGTGCATTATCTGAATGAAGCTTGAACACACTATACACTCATCATTATGGCGCTGTCAACACAGCGCTTGACGGCTTCCTGGTGCATGTGACAAAATTGCTGCTGCTGCTACAGGAGAACAAGCATGCGGTTGGGGCTGTGAAAAATGGGAGATTCAGGTGTCAGCAGATGTGAATATAGACCACCGTCATTGTGGGACGTTTCAGGCATCCTATGCTGTAAGATATTCAAGCATCCCACCTTCACAGGCCGAGGCGTCCCAGTGAGTGCCTTGGCCCTCTTACACACGGGCGTGGCAGCTGGCAAGGTGCTGGTCGCTGGTAAAAGCTGCCCTGGCGATGCTGCAGCAGCTGCTAGTGCAGACACAGAAGTATTGGAGTTATTTGCAAGGGCTGCCCACTGAGCTTGCCTTTGCTGTAGTTGCAACTTCTGCTGATGCAGCATCAGCTGTTGGCCAAGCAGGTTCAGGACTGCAGGGGGAGGTTTCTTCAGGAATGGGTGTGACTGCAGCTGCTGCAATTGTGCAATGGACAGCTGAAGCTGTTGTGCTGTGGGTCCATGTGCTGGCATCAACCCTGGCATCATGGCCATCAAGCTGTTCGTACATGCAGGCGGCATGCAGCTCATGCCATCCTTGGTGTGTCTGCTGACTGGTATTGCTGCTGTTGCTGCTGCAGCAGCTGCTGGAATGGTGTAGGTCTGTGCTGCTGATGGTGCTGGTCTGCTAGGCTGATACTGCTGCGCATCCTTGGGCTTGTGCACCGCATTGCCTGCCTGCCAGGCAGCGGCTGTCTGTACTGCACCATGCTGCGTTGCTGTAAGAAACTCTTGCAGGGGGTTGCGGCCAGCGGTTGCTCTTTCCTGGGCCCCACTGCTGTCATGTTGCCTCCTCGTGGCATTCACATACTGGGACGGGGTGATAACAGCAGGCTTCTGCTGAGATTCTTGCTGAGGCTGATGTTGTTGAGGCCTGCTGTCTGCTTGCAACAGCATTTGCCTGCATGAGGCTCTATGTAGCGTTCTTGAGTGATAAGGGTAATCCAACGACGACATGCTGTCTTGAGCATTGGTGACAGCTGTCTGTGGTGTCTGCTGCTGCATAAGCGGCCGATAATTAGTCTGTTTCGCATGCTGCAATGTTGGCTGCGGGGCGTGCTTGAGACTGTGCTGTGGGGAGCGTGTCCCTTGATCTGAGCGCTGCTGTCTGTCTTGTGTGCTGTTGCAAGCCTGGCGCATAGGCATGCAGGTCATGATAGACCTGTGAGCCGGGACTGGAAAGGGAAGCAACGTGTTTGTTACTTCAGTAACCATTATGGAGAGGCTTATAAGGTTGACCTCGCTTGCTTGGCCAGTTCCACTGTTGAGGCAGGTGTGCTATTGACTGGCCTATCGCAGGCCGTCTGACGTCCAGCTAGCCACCTGCATCCGAACAAGTTCGCGATATGTGCGTGAATTCGGCATAAATGGGACAGCTTCAGCATAGAAAGTCCGCCAGCGTTGTAAAAGTTTTGAAAGCGCAGTAGCACCAACACGAAGTGCATGACCTGGTCATTTGCATTGCTTATTAAAGATAAGCACCATAAGATGCAGAAATCGGTTAGCTGTGAGCATGGGGCGGCCTGCATGCTGATGATGTTGGCGCCAAGTTGTGCCACAGGCCAAGTGCACGACATGACGACTGAAAGCATCCACACTTACCTATCACGTTATTGAGCTGAGAGAGCACATGGTTGCCTGCGGCGTGTGAATTGTCGTGTTGGGTCAATGTCCACATCAGGTCAACTCTCTGCAGACTGCTATAGAGTATGACAGAATCTGTTTCAATCATAGCACCACATCGCATACAATTAAGATGTCACAAGTGGGATGAGCAGCGTGCACGCAGCACGTGCTGCGTAGAATGCTGAGTACAATGCCCAAGTTTTAGGAAAGACAGTGTCACGGAACGTTTCGCACTGTCAAGGAGAAGCCACACCGATCACATGCCTTCATTGATAAGTATCTATTGGTATACCTTATTATCAACACTTGCTCACTGAGCCTGGCAGGCGGCGCCAGCCTGGCGCCCTGAGGACGGTTCTTGCCTGTCTGCCCCTTCACCTCCGAGGAGTCCTTCCCAAATAAGTTACCGTGATTGAGTGGCACTGCCGCAGTGCCACAGAGTCAGTGACCACAGATTCTCATCCTTTCAGCATGGCATGATGAAGCCTGCAGCCTTAACCCATGCTGTAGACCACTGCGACTGTGGCTTTTGCCCAGAAGCCACGATGGCTAGACTGGGATAGCTAGCTTATAATGTAGCCGGCTTGTGGCACCATACGCATCGGCTTAGATCATGTGATGCACTGCATGTGAGGCTCATACTGGTAAGGTTTACTAAATTCTCTGGCGTTACAGACTGGAACGATTGCTGACCATCTGAGCATCATTCTTGGACATACTATACCATGCAACCTGGTCCCAGACTTTGAGAGGCACCCTGAAGAAGCCAACAGAGTCGCTCATGGGGAACTTAGGATAAGCACATACATTCGCCTGAAACACATGTACTTCAACATGCTGCATGGCTCAATTTCTTTTACATACAACGCATGTCAACGCATTTGCCATAGCACTTCAACTTGCTGCATGGCTCAATCGCTTTCACATACAACACTGTAGGGCCAGCCTGGCCCTAGAAGCACAGCCGAGAAGCGCTGATGCACAAGTGCTGCCGCGGAGACATTGCATCTGTGCAGAACTAGAGCAGATGCAGTACTACTATTTGGCATACCAGTGGCAGTGCTAACTTAGGAGTGTCACCATGCGCATGCCTGTCATGTAAGGCCTCCTGGTAGCCGACCTGTCTGACCTAGCTCTGCAGATTGTCATACAATATGAGCCATATAATGTATTCAAACGGCTGCTGGCGTTGCATGCAGGCAAGAATTGTAACAGCAATCATTGCAATGCACAGAACTGCAGAACTGCGCAAAAAATCATTTGAAAGCCACTGGCAAGAGCACTGTCGCTGATTCGGAAACAATACCCCTTGGAGATGATCAACAGCCTATCATGCACAATTCCCAGAACAAGTCTTGTTGACTGCAGGACTAGGTATGCTGCACGGCCAATCATTGGCTGAGTCAGCTGCTAGGCTAGCAGCTGAAGCTCCGCTTCAAGCTGACCTGGGGCCCTGTCCATGCAACAACGTTCACTGTGGGCTACAGTAGCTTCAGGGGTCCCAAGCCATAGCTTGGCAAGCTGTCAAAGGATCAAAACATCCCATAGTCAGTTGCTGTAGAACCAAAGACATTCAGTATGTATATACAACATATCACCCAGTGACACCCCCCCTCCCCCCCACCCCCCCCGAGCGTGCCAGGGCACAAAGATATATGATCAAAGAGAAAAATAATACGACGCCTACTGCTGGACACGATGAGTGCTGCGGTATAGGGATAGGGATAAATAGACAGTTGAAAACAATATATGAGAGGCAAACTGCTTAGAAGCTAGGGACGTGCTCTATGCCAAAATGGAGACAGCATGACCAAGTAGCAGGCTGCGACAGATTGGCCTTGCCTCTTTGCTGTGGATCAGTGCGCTGTACAACCTCACAGATAGAGATGGCTCAAGGAGACCTTGCCAACGCACTGCTCTGTTTGATCCTCATGCTCTCCATTGCCGCACATTTAAGTAATACCCATAGTAATTGCTGGAGCCCCAGGAAGGGCCGCAGTTGCCAGAGCTACCGCACTTCTGAACAGCTGCGATCAGCACAGGGTAGTTGGTACCCACAGCAGCTGATCCATACTTGCAGAAGCCTCCCAGGAAGCATTCGGCAAATGCTCCAGTGACAAAGGGTGTCGCCATGGAAGTGCCGCTCAACACTTGGTACCCTCCGTTGAGGTAGGTGCTCCAAATGTTACTGCCTGCAGGGGGGCAAGCATGACCTTGGGTGCATGCACACAAGATGTGTGGGCTCATTATATAACAACAGAATGTAGAGCCATGCAAGATTGAACCTATTGCTAGCTATATCAAAGTTAAAAAAAGCATAGCTCGGCTGTTAGTTGACTTGATAGTATGACCGACAGCAGAGATGCCCATACTCCGGCAGCAGAAATGAGCATTTTACACTTCTGGCCGACATCTGCAGAGCCCACCGCACATTTTAATGCTGGCTTGCCTAGCAAGTCCGGCTGGCCTATTGATGTGACTACCAATAGAGTAAAACAACACTAGCTAGGCACATACTAGAGACCAACAGAACACATTACAGTAGCTGGGAAAGTGGAGCCTTTTGCGAAAAAAAATAGAGCTGCAAAGCACACACAGTCTGCTTTTAAACATTGGAACATGGCAGCAACATCATATACTGTCTGAAGTACTCATCATGACTGCTTGTTGCAAGCAACACCCCATCACTGGGGACAAGCGGTTGGATCGTGCAAACGCACCGTGCGTTTGATTTATGATAAATGTGTTCTGAAGGATGTCAGCCTTTCAAAGGCCTTATTATCAACCAAACACACCTGGTGCTGCTACCACTGTCTTCAGCTTGTTTGTACTTGTGGAGCTGGTTGCGTAATTGCTGAAGCTGCTGGGAGTGTCACTTGATGTCAGGGATGTGACTGTCATGGCATCAGAGCAACTAGCAGGGAGGAAACCACCCAGATAGGTATTGGAGTTGCCTGAGAGCAGCATGACACAGCAACGAAGGCCCCAGCAGCAAAGCCAAATGTCAGCAATGAAAGACTGAAGGCAAACAGAGCCTGCTGTGAGGTAAGACGAGCTGTATCTTGTTGCAAGGCCACTGGCCTTATGATTAGGGTAGAATGTATTGACAGCGGCAACAGGCTTTATACAATAAGGCGGAGCATGCTGTATAGTATCACTGATTGCAGATTGGAGGTTTTCACACGAGGTAAGCCACTGGGCTATGCCAATCAACTGACAGATAGTTCATGATAAACTGTCTGTGCTGTACATAGTTGCAAAATATATATACATTTTGGAAAAAAGACATGTATATACAGTTTGGAAAAAAGACATGTTGCTACTTGTATTGCTGTTGCAGATACAGCAACCAGACTGCGGTGAACTCCTCCTGCCCAGCCCAACTTACCTGCTGCAACTGCCACAGCAGTCCCAAATGAGGCAATCTTGGTGACGTAGCCACATTCCGTCTGCACAGTGCTGCTATCTGACACTTGAGCACCCAGAGAAAGGTTAACAGATGTGATCTTCTGCCCTTGCTGGAGCCGTGAAATGACTTCTGTGTAAGCATTCCAAACAGCATCTAATGAACCTTGACCGTTGGATCCCAGCACTTTCATTGCCACAATTGGCATGCCAGGGACCACACCAAATAAGCCGCTGCCCTGGTTTTTGGCACCTATGATTCCTGCAAGAGCAGTAGACGGATTGAAGTAAAGTTTTTTTGCCGCCCTGTGCCGTCAGCATTGGTACAACAAGTTGCAGGTGCGACTACATGATGCTCATGAAGGAGGGAGCATGTACACTGCACTAGCGTTACTACCTAGTGGCACTGCAGCCCAGACTTCCTACCGGGCACTGTTCCTATGTATAGCTGCAGTACTATGTTTCAAGTAGATTTCCAACTTCCCAATGCTGCATCTGCAAGCTGCTGCAGACTCCGTACCTGCCACATGTGTTCCATGGCCGTTGCCGTCTTGTCCGTAAAATGTATCACCAGGGCTGTCAAAAAAGTCAACAACCTCAACAATGTTGAGGTCTGGATGATCCACCTCGGCACCTGCGGTTGTGATTTCACCATGTACAGTGTAAGAAGTAGTGCAAGGTTGAAAGCCTGAGTGCATAGATGCTGTTCACCCTGGGACCGTACACAAGTTGACAATATTGGTGCCACTATGGCAACAAGACTTGGGGTAAGCACCACTAAACATCAAGCTGACAATAGGGCCTTCTCGGTGTTTGGCAGAGGCTATAGATTGGCCAACATCTGACTGCATAGGCAGCGAGCACCTAGTACTACTAAGTATATGATACACTCAGTAGTACCAGTCTTCACTACATCCAACAGTTGATATCCTGCAAATGTCGGTTTACCTGATGACAGCTACTGCCTGCAACAAGATCAAGTCACTGCCAGCCTAGACAGTCAACCTGGGCAGGTTAGGCTGATTTTATGAAGTGCAGTTAGCACATGGTGCTCAATGAACATTGGCTGCTCGCAATTACTGGCCAAACACCACAAACTAGGGTATGAAAGCAAACTCACATCCCCCCCTCCCCCCCGGGGGCTTTCCTATCCTGTTGGCTGCCTGTCAGATGCAGCCCTGAAAATCTGCACATTCTCAAAGTATCAAAGCAGATGCAGCCGTAAGAAATAATGCACACTCTGGGGATATCAAATGGCCAGTTGCTCACCTGTGTCGATTGTAACAACCTTCATTCCAGTCGCTGCAATCGCATTCCTGGGATCCAGCACCGTCCCTGCATTGGAGTCGTACGCACCCACTTTTGCCATGCCCCAGTCACTTAAACCCTCCCCAGACGCAAGTTTTATCGATGGAAGCCGGCCGATAGAGGACGGTCCACCTGGAGATGGTGCCGGCGCCGGAGCTGGGGTTGGAGCTGGAGGCGGAGTTGGAGGAGGGTTTGCTGGCGGGGGTGGCACCGGCGTACTCCCGGGAGGGACCCTGCCGCAAATTCTTGTTGGAACGCCTGATATCAGCAGCGGAGGCACACCGCACTTGCCGAGCCAGTTGGACTGCAGGCTCTCTCCGATGTTGGATCGCTGATATGCTGTGCAGCCGACAGGTGCCATAACGTTCCATTGGGTCAATGCATTGTTTGGCCCGCAGGCAGCACCCTGGAATGTGACTTGGTTGGAGCGAGGGTCGCTGCAGAGTGTGCCGCTGGCCTGCATGACGTAGTTGCCAACTTTGGTGGCGTCCACACAGGGTGAAGCTGTAATGCAGCAGAAGCAGCAGCAGCAGCAGTAGCACAGCAATGTTGTACCCGGCAGGTGCACATACCAGTGTTCAAGGTACACTCATGTCTATCATTGGATGTTTGAACAAGGATCATTTGCTCCCTGCGAAAGTCATGAAACACTCCAGACTAAGCACAGATTTAATGGAATGATAGAACAGTGAAAGCACTGAACTGAAATGATGATTGACCCTCAAGAATGCTCTTAGGTGAACAATACATTTCAGCAGCAAGAACGCATGGTGGTGGCTACTACATCAAGCAGCAGATGCACACTCCGTGCAGGCCTTGTAGCAGAACCACCAAGACCTGCACATAACTCGACTGACGTCTGCAACAGTACAGCACTGCTGCAAATGCAGTGCTGCAGTCAACTCGATAGACGTCTGCAACAATACAGCACTGCTGCAAGTACAGTGCTGCACATAACTCAAAAGACGTTTGCAACAGTACAATACTGCTGCCAGCCAAAAGTTCAGAAAACGCTGCAAACTTTCATTCATTTCTGCAAATCTCCCGGAGACTTGCAGAAGTTTTGCAATGGCCACCACTGTCGCAGTGCAGCACTCACAAGTCTACTGGTAGCATACATGCAAGTCCACTGCAGAACAGAACACTGTTCAAAACCTCCAACTGTGCAGCTGCTGGCATTTCCAAACTTACCCGAAGTCTCTTGACATACATTGGTTGGCAGCCCCACAAATAAGGTTGGTGAGACACCACATGAGCCAAAGAACTGTGCTATCTGGTTTGGGTCTGTTATGCTTGACTTTAGGAACACACACCCATCAATCTGCTCGCCCGTAGCTGGCTTGTACGCAAAGATGCCGGTCCACCTGCGGCACCAGCAGCAGCAGTGAGGTGATGTAGATAATGCCTAAATGCATCATGCAGACGATGCCTAGTTCTCGTCATAACGTGACCAACCCGCTGAGAGGGTGTCACAGCTACAGTCAGCTGCTGTTCAAACTTTAACGCCAGCAGCAAACATGGAGGCATAAGCAACTGGGAAGTGTTGACCAGATGCTGACCAACAGACACACTGCTAGACCAGAAAACCAGCCATCTAAGCCATAATGATCATAATCGATGCCATCAGCCATAGCAACTTCTGCCGTCGACCCAGCGTTTGGTGTTTTGCAGGTGGATTGTCCCATCGATATCACCATCCTCTTTGACGATAAGGGTAATCCACAGGAAACCAATTTAAGTCATAGTATGACTTTCACTCACTGAAATTTGTCCAGATTTGTGCCACATCTGACCCCAAATAGAGCAGGGGCCACATCAGAACCAGTCAGGCACCCATCCCAGTTGAGGCTTACTCCCGAGGCAAACTGCCCTCTAACACCAGCTGCATAATATGGAGCTGAACATGTAGCAGCACCTGGGATATCACAAAGATGGCAGTTCTGATGACAACCGCTTGCGAGTTTTGGAGTGTAATAATACCACAGTATCGATACTGTTTGGAACAGGTCAAGGGCATAGATATGAGGTTTGTTGTTGAGTAGTGGATGTGCTGAAGGCTGTGGCACAGGTGGAGCAGTACTCAAATGTAAGAAAGGGTTAGCCAAGGCCACGCACTGTGCGGCATGGTGACGCTGCAAGTATACTTGCACAAAATAGTGCAGCCTGGCTGGTACAGTATACTGGGAAGTAGCACTACTATCAGAATGATAGGATTGAGTTGCTGCAGGTGGTGCTTACTTGCAGGTTGGAGGAGGACTCGTGACTGAATGGAAACTACCCTGTTTCGTAGCACACTTTTCACCTGCAAAGGGTGGCAGAGCAGGATTACATCATGCTTGTTGTGACTTACCCAATGATTGGGCAACAAGCAAGCAGGTCATTCGCCTAGTATGCGGTACTTTCTGATGCAAGTCCTGCAGGCATCCTATATACTAATGAAGCAACATTTCTACTGGATGGTTCTAAAAAACAGCAGGATGCCATCATATAAAGCTTGCCATTTCACACTGGACTGTCCCTGATTTTGGCCGCTGCTTGGCTGTCTGCATAGGTGCCCTTCGTATGCTGAAGCATTGGACATCACCTGGCATTTCTGGACACATTTGCAACATGAGGCGCTTACCTTGCCAGATCTCCTCAGGGACCTGATGATTCTGGAATGACTGACGCCACCTGGCAGTTCAATCAGTGACTGACTGGGAACACCAGCCCCAGGGGGTGCCTGGATCACCCGGAGTACTTGAACTCGTGAGTTTCCTTCAACAGCTGCTGATTCAGCTGTAATAGAGTCCGCTGATGTTGATGCAGGCGACGGGGTGGCTGCGAGGGCTTGTGTCAGAGCTGCCTGGGCTGTGGCAGTGGTCCTGCAGCACATGCGTGAAGCATCGTTTGTGTGAGCTGCATTGTGTTTTTGTGCAGCAGATGGAGTGACTGCATGCCAATAGCGCAGCATTGAGAGAGGTCGAATACAATGTTTGCTAAGGATGTCATCTTACGGAGCATCATGCTAGGAATGATTTGATGCTCACCAAGTACAGCAGTGCAGCATGCGAAATCCCACTGATAGTATGCAAAGCCATCTTAAACAAAGACAGTAAAAGCCAGTGGTTTGTAAGCAGTTCGCAATGATAGCATGCAAGCTGTTGTGCGGTGGCAACAGGGCGTGTGCCGCTACACTCACTCTGCTGTTGCCGCTTCAGCATCTGTGACCTCGTCCTTGTATATCACAATGTATTGGCCAGCGATTGGGGTGCCTGAAAACATATTTGTGATACATCAAAGCAACAATGCCTTGCTAGCTTCAGATCAATGCGCATGGCGAGCTTTCGAGCCTGCAGGTCAGCAGCTACTATGCACCGTTGCATATAGCATGACAAACGCGGGAGAGACTTCTCTATATGCTTTATGTGGGCATATGCAGCGCTGATGATTGATACAATCGTCCATCTTGTACCATTGATGATGACCGCTACAAGTGCGTTTACTGGTCGGCAGCAATCATGAGGTACGCTGAACCTACCTGCCGGTATATCATCAGCTATGAATGGTCGGGAGTGTCTTCGGGCCCTAGAAGGTCTCCCGGGCTGCGCGCTGATGATATTCTGTGCGACAACCCGCTGTGGAACAGGATTGATGTCAGAGGCTGCTGCAGGAACTGATGCACCTACAGTCACTACAGTTGGTATGCTGCGTCTAGTGTCTTGTGCTGTTGCAGCATGCAGCACAAGAAGGGACAAAGCGGCCCAGCCTAGGCAATTGCTCATAGGCCGCATGATCAGGACGTAGCTTATCTACAACAAGCAATGTGTACCACTTAAAACTTTATGGAATGCCAGCAAGGCGCACAAGCTCTCGTGTGGTTGTACTTGACGCCGGGTAACCCTACTCGTCGCCAATACGATCAGTATTTCCACCACGCTAAGCTGTGATACAGTTTCAAACGACGTAAGTGAGATGATACTGGTCACCTATGGTGCCCGTGGGCTCGTATATATAGAGGAGTCACCAGGGTCCACTTCCACACGCCCGGTAACACGCACGCAGGACCAACGCAATGGTCCCTCACCATGTGGGGTGCAATTCACTAGTAAAATGCTACAATGATCCGTATGATGTTTCAAAAGTGAAGATCGAGCATTAAAGAAGGGGAATTGGCGAAATAGATTACACCAATGGCCCACCTGCAGGGCCCTCACACGCCCAGCTGTAAAGTACCCCACGTATGCCAAGGACTGAGGATGCTTAAACTATTTCGACACCGTGATGGTGCTCAGGAATGCAGCATACAGGAGGTAACTCGTAGTCCCAGAGAGGAACCTATCGTGTTCCTTTGGTACCTTCGCTATCTGCCGCTCCAACCTACAACTCCCATCGGCATAGAAGGTGTAATTGGTGATTTTGACCTTCATATAGTGCAAGGAGTCTTCCTGACACAGTATTTTGCACGATAAGCAGCGGATTGGGCCCAAAAAGGCATTGGCTACGGAGGCTTGGCGCGTGTGCTTCCTAGGTGCATCTCGCTACTGACCTTTCTACGAACCAATCGTTGTAGCATGTTGAATGCAGCTTCAATGGCCAGCTCTATGTAAAGACTCTTCTGCAAGGTTGGCAACTTCTGGGCGAGAGCAAATCTTGCCAATCTGGCAGAGTCTGGTGCCACCAGGTAGGCGCTTGTAGCTCTGATTCCCGAGCTGATGGAACTCTTGCCCCAACACTTGGCGCCTGATGAGTCTGCAACTGTTCAATTTGGCAACTACTGGTTGTAATGACTGGTGGAAACTTTTGAGGTAACTTGAGCAGGATTGGTGAGCAGTGGTACAGCACAGACATCCAAATATCTATTGAATTCAATGGCATCAATTCAGCCGACGTCTCAGTTGACTCAGTTGACACTCAGTTGACACAGGTGTCGACTCGGTTTCGGAAACAACCCGGATTGACTGCCCCCAGTATGCAACATCTATGTCCCCAGGTGCAAGCAGGAAACAACTGCTGTAGTCTGCAGACTAGGAAACAATTGGTTTTGACCCTGATAGCTCCCACTGCAAGTCCCAGCTACTAGCTAGTAGCAGCCGCTAAACCTCAGTCTGCTTTGCCTGCAATTTGGGGGGATCTAAGCTGTCTTGTACACCCATCAACAAGCCCATGATGCTCCCAATACACAGAAAGCACACGCTGCTGATGCCGTGACAATGTGCTCCAGAACGCATCTCGCTGCTTCCACAACAGCAATGCAAGCCCCTGCGGCAGCTGCACCCATTGCTGCTGCTGCTGCTGCCGCGGCAGGTGCTGTTGTCTGCTGCTGTCTTCTGCGTTTTGGCCACTGGCAAAGACTTCTGCTGGGCATGCCAACATCAACACATCAACAGCAAGCGATATCAGGAGTTGTGAATAGCTCTCATCACCTGCCCTGCCAGTATCAGCAGCACAACCTGTACTGCTCATGCTGTTGCAGTTCCTCAAACTGCACTGGCCAAGCGGGATGAAGCCAAAGTGTTCCAGCTCCCCCTGCAGCAGCTGCAGAGCTGCATGCCGTGTCCTGGGTCCCAGCACAGGGGCCCAAACTGCTGCAGCTGATGTAGCACGCAACAGACTCTTGAGGGGATGTTTGGCAACACCCAACACCCTGGGTGACAGACTGTTGCTGTTTCTGCACCTACCACCATGAACAGGAGCTGCTCTACTGCTGTTTGCTCCCATCATACGAGCTGCACTACCACAACAATGGCCGTCTCTGCCTGCAATTCCTTGGCACTCTGCATCAAAACCTGCAGCACAGTTGGTACTGTACTGCTGAGGGCCCTGCTGCTGTTGCAGGAGCCCTGGCCCCATAGACTCTAAAGCTGACTGCGACATGTCAAAACCAGTGCTTGATTGCTGCTGTTGCAGCAGCTTGGCTTGCTTCTTCAGCAATTCACCAATCAGGAACTGAACCCTGCTGGGCTTGACCACCCAACCTGCTTGCCAAACCCGCAAAAGTAACACTGTTAGATCCCCCAATGATGCACTTTCAACTTCAACTGCTGCTTGTTGCAGCATACCCTCAACTAGATCTGTTGGCGCTCGGATACTGTTGCTATTGCTGTTCACTTCTGCTGTCTGTGCTGTAGATCCCAGTTTGGCTAGCGACCATACAATCGCCGCTGCTTGTGCTGGCACAACCGTGTGCATTTGCTGCTGCAGAGCTGGCCACAGCGCGCTGAAAACCTTTGCTGTTGCAGCTGCTGAGCAGGTCACTGCCAGCGCCAGTAAAATGCTGACTAAGGTTGCTGCTGTCAGCTGCTGCTGTTGCTGCTGGTGCTGTGGCGACCTTGGGGGCTTTCTCTGGGGTTTCAGCAGTGCCAACAGCACCTGCAGCACAGTAGAAGATTTCAACTGTATGTGTGCCAGGTAGGCAACAATGAGACAGTCTGTGCATGGCTTCATTGCTGGCGTGCTCTGCCGTGCATCCCTAGACTCAGCAACAGTCCCTAAGCTCAGCCTGGTTGATCAACCTGCTGCAGTTGGCGTTTGCAGCTTTAGGTTCTCCTGCCTCTGTGATTTTCACAGGCTCCCACCACAAGATCACATGCATTGCATCTAGCACATTACACACTGTACATGGCATCAAAGCAAGAGAGCGGCAAAAACAGCAGGCCACAAGGCAGAGGGCAGTTAACAGCGCACTGAATGAGAAGAAACAAAGGCAGAATGCCAAGGAAGCTGAGGAGCATGGAATGAAGGGCCATGACAGCATCATGGCAGGGAACACAGGGCCAGCATGATGCCCATCATACCTGTTGCAGCTTCCTACTCAAGCGCTGCGTCCCCTGAAGACGCATCAGTGCCAAACCCTTGCAGAACATCCCCAACTGCTCGGCTGTGAAATGGGAGCCTTTACTCATGAAACAGCTGACACATGCAGCCACTAAAGCCTCCAATTGTACACATTCTGCTGGTGCAGCCTGTGCTGTTCTGCTTGGTGCCTGCGCCGCAGTGCGCTGCAGCTGCAGCTCTGCTGCTGTTCCTGGCGCTGTCAGTGCACTCCAGGCACCCAGTGTATGTATGAGGTAGCTGCATCCAGCCGGCGTGCTGGCTAGCTGCTGCTTCTCTGCAGCTGAAAGGAATGCCATCAGCCACTGTTCAGAGGGCAGCACCTTAAGGCCTGACAGGCTGTGCCCTAGGACCGCCAGACCCTGTAGCAGACGTGTGCCCACCGGTTGCATGCAGTGTCAGCAATTAATCACAGAATTCTCTCTTAAAATCGAACTGACGCCTCCGCATACACTGTACACACCTGAGATGAACTTGGACATCAGCAAGGGTAGTCATAGTTCAGCAAATGCACACACACAAAACATGCTGAGACTCCTGTGCAGCATCTGACCTGTCATATTTGAACCCACTGTGCTGAGCTGTGCTTACCTGAGGGGTCATGTGAGACAAATGAGGTTCACAGGCCCGCAGGTACTGCTCCACCCACTGCTCAGGCGGTACGCATCGCCACCTCAGCAGCGGCAAGGCCAGCACTGCCGTCTCCCGAGCAGTACACATTGGCAGTACACCCTGCACTGCCCGCAAGTAGCTGTACTGCCAGCTGCTGCTAGGCTGCTTGATGTGTAGCATGTGCAGTGCCTGGCCCAGCATGACTAAGCCGGCGGGTGGCAGCTGAGGCAGTGCCTGTTCTGATTCTGCTTGCAGGAGCAGCAGTAATGGAGCTGGGGGGTTTAGCTGTAGCTTGCCTAAACTGTACATGATCATGCTGAGCGACTGAGGAACCATATTGCCTGTTTGTAGCAGCTGCAGTACAGGAAACATGCGTGTGTTGGCAATTGCAACAAGCCATGAGTAGATCTGATGCAACAGCTCTCTTGTTTCCCCTCACCCAAATCGGTTCTTGTTCTTGACCACAGCAGCGGATGCAAAAACCTTACCCCGCCAAACCCTAGCAGCAGAGGGTATAAAAGCTGGGGCAGCAGTGGCGTAGCCATAGGAACATAAGAGGCAACGTCCTTGCAGATGATACACAGCAGGTGGTAGCATTGCACCTGCTGCAGCCCAAAACTCAACATACTTGCCCGACTCACTTGCAGAACTTGGCCATAGAACATGTCGATCCACTGACTAGGAGGTGTACGCTTTAGCCTGACAAAGCTGTAGATCAACTGAGCGCAATCCTGGGCATTGGCCTCTTGCATCCTCCTGCCGCTTTGCAGAAGCAGTCCAAGCATCAGCTGCTGATGGGGCTGCATGTCTAGAACAGCTAGTGACCACAGCAGCTGACTGAGTAACCTAGGAGTGAGCAGAGGTATCCACCCCGTGACTGCATGTTCCTGCAAGCGATCAGCAGTACAACCCGTCAGTGGCTTGAGGACGCACTGGATTGAAACTTTTCTTTATTGGCAATAACCAACTTTGATATCACAGCAAACCACCGCACAGCATCAGCTGAAGCCATCAGCTGGCATCACATGGAGGCTGGACTGGTGCAGTGTAAGTGATGAATGCTTCATGTGCGCCTGCAGTAGGAGTCCAGTCCGCTGCTTCCAGAGCCAGATGTCCAATACTGCAGCACATCCCACAGAATACTTTCGCATTTACTGCGCTGCTCAGCATGCTGTGACGAGTGGATTAGCTGCTGCACCAGATTTACAAAGCGCTCACCAGGTCTAATAGCAATCTTCCATCTGTCTTGTATGACATTACTGCCAACGAGTAAAACACCAGCACAAGACCAGTTGCATCAGCAGATCGCTGCAGCTTGGCCCGCAACAATGGTACCAGTTGGTGCTGGAGCAGGTCATGCAGATGGTCCCTGGACATGGTATTACGGCTTGATGAAGTGCCCTTGAGCTGCTGGACGTGCTGTTGGCCCCAAGCGTCGCTTGACCTCCAAGCATCAGCCAACTGCTGGTGCTCTGGATGTTGGAGCTCTGCTGGACCATGCTGATGTTGGCTGTTGCAATTTTGCTGGTCACATTGCTGCTGCTGAGTGGGGATGTGCCATCTACTGCTTCCTGATTGCTGTTGTGCTGCATTTTGTGGTTGATCCTGCTGTATTGCTAGTTGAGCAGCTGTTGTGAAACAGCTGGTGATGGACCTGAAGTCTAGGCTAGACCCATGCTGCTGCAGAATGGCTGACAGCTCATGTATGCTGCTGCATGTCGTCAGGCTGCGCATAATAGCCTTCTGATACTCCTTTTCGGCGTCTGCTACAACAAGTTCCTCGTGAAGGACATTCTGAGATGAGGTGCTTTCCTGCATTCCTTTACGCTGCTTGTGCAACTGGCTGTGAACTAGTTCAGCGGGGCTGGGCACATAACGTCGCAGGATGTGCAATCCAAGATGCTGCTGGTCTTCTTGCTGTCCCTGGGCTTGTGTAGTAGCACTAGCAGCTGCACCGCTTGTGCTGTTTGGTATGCTGATCTGGGGCAGTACCTGCTCACTACTGTACTTTGTGCTGGAGTTTGCTGGGGCTTCCTGTTCTGCTGTGCTAACATGACACAGCTGTTTCTGTGATCTGAGGGGCTGTGTCTCGGCTGGAATGAGCCACTCTTCGGTTATGCACTTCACGCCAGCATCGACCACATGCTGGTGTGGCGTCGTGGTGGGCACCGCACTGGTCAGCAACCAACTTGAGCCGTGCCTTGGCCCACTGCCTAACGTGTGACTTTTATTGGCCCTACATTGTGATATGATGCGGTCAGCTGGCACATGCGGTGCCAATGCGCGCATTCAGCAACCTGCCATCAGTATGTGTGTTCGCAGCGGCAGCTTGTTGGTAGTGTAGTGGCCGAATAGCTTAAGCATAGCACATACAATTATGATGTATAAGCGTTGTCGCGGTTGGCAGATTGCAGCTGCAGCAGGCTGATTTAGGTGCAGGATTCGGAGACTACAGGACAGAAGAGGCTGCGTGGTCTTTATTAAGTCATCAGAATCATGAATTTGCTGTGGCAGTCGAGCTTGCTGCCACTAGTATTGCCTGGGGTATGGTTCTGATCACATCACACCATCACAACCGCTATAGCGTTCTTCAACAGCAGTAGGTATGATATAATTGGCTGGGGTGGATTGCTGCCATTGAAGTGCACGAACTCGGGCGGGATTCGCTGTTTGACGCTCCACAAGCAGCACAAGCAGACAGCATGCCTTTGCGCGTGTGATCACAATACCCTTTATAATGTCGTATGCCTCTAGGAGCGTCGATAATGCTCCTGACAAGGTCGGCACACTCAGGTGTCCTGCCATGCACATACCTGCTTCACCTCCCCGCCCGGCTGACTTGTTGCTGCATGCCATAACCTGCAGAACGCCAGTCTCACCAACTGTGTCTATCTGTCACCGGATGATCCGCTAGTGCAAGCAAAGTACCTGGAGATAGGTGCCTTGTGAGTTCTGTTCCTTGCTAGGGTTGGTTGCTGTATATGTTACGGCAAGCTTGTGTTGTTATCGAAGCGCAAGTGCAGTCAACTCTCTACTTTCCCTGTAGCGTGCATGTGCTACCTGAATGCGGTGGCTACAAGCCTTGTGATGTGTTGGCCATGAGCTGCATAGCCCAACTGTCTTGCTTGCAGCGTGTTCAACACCGCATGTCATCCAGCTGTGGCACAAGGATCTATCGGATTCAATGCCATACAAAGAAGAGTGAGTTGCCGGTATTCCAGTATTTGGCACTCAACTCCACAGCAGCAACCACCATACTCTGGTGCATCAAGATGTTAAATCTGCTGCATCAGCTCCTGCTGGAGAAGTGTCATAGATGCAATGATCACTAACAAATGGCATACTGCACACTAAAACCCATCTATCTTCCAGCAGCTGAATGTGTCTGGTGCTTGGCCAAGAAGACATGGCAGCCATACGTGGTTTTGTGCATACCTATGGCGACATGTTGACCAAAGGCGCACACAACACTGATACAAGCAGGGGCTGTTGTGCTTCTTGTCCTGCAAGTGCAGTGCCTCAGGGTGTCGGTACAGGATAAGGTCAACGCAGCAGCCTTTCTGCCGCCTCCTGGGTTTCCTGGCGCAAACCTACTGTATGCGGAGGTGTTGGGGCTGAATGACCGGGTCAAAGCAGAGCTGTCAGCCAATGACATCATTGAGCGGCTGCTGCAGATGTTCAAAGGGCAGGTGAGACATTGGCGTACGTCTCTATGCTCAGCAGCCGTAATATATTATTGGGAGACTGCAGCAGCTGTGCATTTCAGTGCCTGCACTCTGGTACTGGCAGAACTAGTGGCTTTGGCTCTTGTCACCCCTGAAAATGGACTCCACACAGCACTATCATTCGTGAGCGTGTTGTAGGTCAATCGTCACATCAATAACCATCTAGCCTTGTCATACCCAGCAGTTGGGCAGTTGCCTTTCCATCTCTGTATGCCCTGCTGTGACTGCAGATCTTCACCCCAGATCAGCAGCTAGCCTTTGAGCTGCAGGGGTCCAGCTATAAGCTTCATGTAGGCAGCTTGCAGGTGGATTTTGCAGGACAGAATCAGGAGGTGCCTCGAGCATACCTTGCAGGAAACACAGCATTCATCTTCACCAACTCAAGTAGGTGCACAGACGCAGCTTCTCATCATTTCAAAGTGGACAATGAGACTCTATTAGTCATGTGCAGCAGTAGCAAACAGTGAGAGGCGTGCCGGTGCTGACTGTTGGTGTTGGCAGTAGCCACAGCTTCACAGCAGGCGCAACTGCCCTGCTTGCAGGACTGACAGGGTCCCACCATACATCTTATGATAGTGATGACATGCAAAGGCTTGTCGAGCTTTTGGCAGTGCGCTTGCTCTTATTGTCAATGCGTCAGAAGTTGCTGGCAGGTGTAAGTGGCTGAAAGCGCCTCTTTGTGATCCTTCTGCCCTCCTGCAAACGCTGCTGCTGCGTTCTCTCTGCACCAGGTAATGCAAATATCAAGATCACTGGGCAGAAGGGCTTTGCCACCACGCAGCTGTTCAAAGCAAAGACTCTCAACTTTGAAAGCTTGGGCATTGGAGGTCTTGACAAGCAGTTTGATGCCATCTTCAGGCGCGCCTTTGCTAGCCGAGTGTTTCCACCAAGCATAGTGCAGCGGCTTGGCATTCAGCATGTCAAGGTGCGCCTGCGAGTCTGTCTGGGAGCCTGTGCATGCATGCAGGATGGCTTCTGTTGCTTGTCAAGGCAGATCTATTCAGGCCATACTGTGGCCACAGTAGAGATGCTGGCCATACCTGCGAGTTGGTCATGCAGTGACATGCTGTATGTAGTTTGCTGGTGCTATATTCTGCAGGGTATGTTGCCAGCCAGTCCTGCTAGATGGTAAAGCAGTGACCTGTTGCATGTGAATCTATTTGCTATATTCTGCAAGGTTTGCCGTTGATCTGTCAGTCCTGCTTATTGATGTCGCAGTGACAGGTTGTCTGTATATGCAAACTGCTATATTCTGCAGGGCATGTTGCTGCACGGGCCGCCTGGCACTGGCAAGACTCTTATTGCACGTCAGATTGGCAAGATGCTCAATGGGAAGGAGCCTAAGGTTGTGAATGGGCCAGAAGTCCTCAGCAAGTATGTTGGGCAGGCGGAAGAGAACATCCGCAACCTGTTTGCTGAGGCAGAGGCTGAGTACCGGGAGAAAGGGGATGCTTCTGTGAGTGATTGGCTGTTGGAATGCTGAGGAGTGCTATGGCCTGTGCTCCATCAATCTGTTGCTATGCCAGCAAAAAGCTGCAACTGGGCTAGGATTGTATGCGCTGTTGTGTGACTCAATCGCCAGAAGTCATTGTTTTTGAGGTCATGTCCAGCTGCCTCTGCTGCTTGTTCAATCAGTGTCATGGGGTGGCCGAACCTGCAGGAGTTGCACATCATCATTTTTGATGAAATTGATGCCATATGTAAGCAGCGCGGCACCGTCAGAGATGGCACAGCTACGCATGACACCATTGTCAACCAGCTGCTAACTAAGATTGATGGCGTGGATGCCCTGAACAACATACTGTTGATTGGCATGACCAACAGGTTTGCATAACTTGGCTCTTTCTTGGCTAAACCAGTCATGTTCCTGTAGTATCCCACTACATCATTGACAGCCTGTCATGAGGCACTAATAAGGGACCCGCTGCTGCTGTTGGCAGCCAGTGCAGCTGTGTTAACGCTGCAGGACCTTGTGCCTCCCTTGAGCATGCCTGCAAGCAGCAGAAACAGCACCTTACCCATCTATTTCATATCTTGACCAGCCAGTAATAGCTGAAAGGTGTTGTATCATCATGGAGATGCACACAACAGCCCAGAGCCCCACCAGGATGAGTTGAGGGATCAGGGATCAGGCCACAATACAAGCCTGGCTCTTCTCCATTCTCATGAACCTTACATCTTCGCTGCTGCGCCCACTGCTCGCCCTGAGGGCACCAGGTTGTGGTTATGTCTGATCACAAGCTTTCATATAACACCCGTATCACTGCAGCATCCTGTACTGGCTACTACAGGAAGGACATGCTGGATGAGGCCATGCTGCGCCCAGGTCGTCTGGAGGTTCAAATAGAGATTGGTCTGCCAGACGAGAAGGGGCGACTGCAGATCCTGAAAATCCACACCAGCAGGGTAAGCAGGTGCCTCAGCTGTTTGAACATGGTACCGCTGATGTGGTGGCTATCTGTCAGGGACCTGTGAGGGACACTCTGTGCTGTCAGGGCGTTTCAAGTAGTGCTGGTGTATGACTGGGCACGGTTCTGCGATTTACTATGTCTTCTGGGAGCCTGATCTACACTGTGTCTATCATACTGAAGGAACTGTAGGCTGGGCATCTTGTCAGCTGGCAGGTGTTGACCAACTGCTTGCTCTGTGCTGCAGAATCTTTTCA
Organism: Coelastrella sp. MACC-549; assembly: GCA_018290735.1. Lineage (NCBI taxonomy): Eukaryota > Viridiplantae > Chlorophyta > Chlorophyceae > Sphaeropleales > Scenedesmaceae > Coelastrella > Coelastrella sp. MACC-549. Next base: position 73,857 of record JABEVS010000122.1, read on the forward strand.
TTGTTACTGTGAATCTGTTACACCTGTCCTACATAGACCACCTGGCAAACACAGGCTTAAGTCCTTACACTCCTACTGCTCTGTGCTGCAGATGGCGACCAACTCATTCATGGCCCAAGATGTTGACCTGGAACTACTGGCTGATCGGACTAAGAATTTCAGTGGTGCTGAGATTGAGGGTCTGGTGAAGAGTGCAGCTAGCTATGCCCTCAACCGTAATGTAGACATCAATGACTTGCACAAGCCACTGGATGAAGATAATATCAAGGTGTGTGTCCAACTGGTCTATGGTATCCATTTGTGTCCAATGGAAATGAGGCATCAGTGAATGCAACCTGGGCATCACAATTTCAGCACTGCTTGGGCTGTCGTAAGGTCTGCAAGTAGCAAGCACGCCACCGTGAGATGCTGGACAGCTTCCTTGTTTGGTGGTCTATTTGACAGGTGCGGAAGTGTTGAGATACTGTGGGTAGCTTGACAACAGGCAGTCTGTTTGAGGAGGGTCAATGCTCACTAGCAAGAGGTTGTGGGCCAATGTGTTGTCTGAATAGTACTTTGCACTCCGCCGCAGGTCAACATGGTGGATTTCCTGGCAGCTTTAGACGAGGTGCAACCTGCCTTTGGTGCTAACACAGAGAACCTTGCCAAGAACATCACACATGGCGTTGTGGACTACGGAGATGCTTACAGGCACCTGGCCTCGACGCTTCGGACCCTGGTCTCACAGGTAATCAATGCTTCAGTGTTGAGGGTGCCGAAAGGCGGGGGCACAGGGGAGAGCAATGCAACAATTATTTAGTTCAGACGAAATACAGTCACCAATTCAGAAGGGGCTCTCCGTGTTAGGGTCTAGGGCGATCGGCACAGCTATGGATGATTCAACCAGCTGGCATCATACTGCATACCTTGCGTCAAGCACAACTCACTCTCACTCTGTAGTAGTGTACATGCTCTGATTTGCAGTAGCTGTAAGCTGATTTATTGATGCTGCTGCATGCTTTTTTGCCTGTCACTATGTGCCTGTCTTGTGCTTTCAGCTTCAATACTACTGGTGAATCAGCTCGACAAACACCTGATAACATGCACTGCAAAATCCCACATGCAACTTGCGCACAGGACAATTACGCTCAAATGCTGCTGTGTGCAGGTTCAGCACAGTGATAAGACGCCGCTATTGAGCGTGCTGTTGGAAGGTCCAAGCGGCAGTGGCAAGACAGCACTGGCAGCAGCTGCGGCCATTGAGAGCCAGTTTCCTTTTGTCAAGGTTGGTGTTGGCTGTGCACCTGGGACTTTATCTCTTTCGTCAATGCAAGCACGCATGAAGTGTCAACTGACCGCAGCTTAATGTTGTTGGTTGCCAAGGTTTAGCCAGCGCTCAGCAGAGACTCTTGACGGCAGTACATGGCTACTGCAGCTGTTGAAGACATGCTATAGACGTGTCTCTTGCAAGTCATGGCTACTGCAGCAGTTTCAGGTGCATGGCTACTGCAGCAGTGCAAGACACAGGCTATGCAAGTGTCCCCTTGCAAGTTAGCAGCTTGAGACCGGACAACAGGACCAATGCCATTGTCTCATTGCAGATCATTTCTCCAGAGAGCATGGTGGGCTATGGGGAGCAAGCAAAAGGCTCCCAAATTACTAAAATTTTTGAAGATGCGTATAAGAGTCCCTTCAGCATTGTCATCTTGGTGAGTTGCAGCTTTGTGTGCCTCTTATACCCTGGAGATAGCAGCTGCCTCATGCAGCTGGTTGCAGCTGTTGATCTTGTCGACAAGGGTGTCCTGCAAACCTGATGGGCGCAGCTGGAAAATGCAAGGAAGTTGCCATTGTGGTGTTTTGCGTATCATTGACCCAAGGACTCAGCCATCTCCCCTTCGGATCACCTTCAGAAGGCCTAGAGGAGTTTGTAAATAATGCATATGCCTAAGCTAGCTGCTGACATAGTGATTTACGGGACACCTCAGCCTGTGGCGCCTTCTGCTGCTGCTGCTGTTCCTTGCAGGATGACATTGAGCGTTTGCTGGAGTACGTAGCCATTGGACCCCGATTTAGTAACACCATTCTGCAGGTCTGTCATTAGAGTGAGCAAGAACGAAGAAATGAGCACATGCCGCCGTACTTGGCACAGTGTGCCTGCATCTTGTGACACTGGCATCCTTGTCCGCTTCTGAAATGGGGCACGGGGCCGATGGCAGGGTTGCCATAGCTGATGGATACTTCATATATCCTTGTCTGCACAATCAGTGCCCTGTTACTACCCATCGCTACCTAGACAGCCAGCAGCACAATCTTAAGATTCCAAAGATGCCGGCCTCTTTGCAAGAGACTGCGGTGCCTAAACTGGGCATGGTTTCTACTTGAGGCTCTCCAATCCAAGTAGTCCCATACCTGAAACCAGCAGGCATCTTGTTCCTCCTCTGCTGCTCAAAACAGGTGCTGCTGGTGCTGGTGAAGAAGCAGCCACCTGCTGGGCGCAAGCTGCTGGTGATCGGCACCAGCAGTGCAGGTGAAGTGCTAGACAGCATGGGACTGTCAGGGGCCTTCAATGTTCAGCTGCATGTACCGGCGCTGAAGGCTTCTGAGGTGGAGAAAGTCATGCAGGCAGCCAAGAGCTTTGCACCCCAGGACCTTTCTCAGGTGCGTGTGGTATGTATATTTATTTACTTATCTTTGCCCATCAGCCATAGCAGTCCTGCCATCAGCCCCGCACCCTATTTCAGAAGCGGACAACAACAGGTGCATGTGGTATTGGGCTGCTAGGCGGTGTTGCTGCTGTGGTGGGTTCAAGGTCCCCCACCTGCACCTACTGTCAGAGTTGATTGAGTCAGGTCTCTTTGCACTGGGCATAGGGATGCTGTTACAGTCTGTTGGGTGTATCAGGTAGAAGATATTTAGATAGAAGATATTTAGATAGAATCCACACACATGCACCACCAGCGGTAAGCAAAGCCCTCAGAGTGTTGTTGTCAATAGCTATACAGCTGCAAATTCAACTGCGTATGCCGTGTTGGGTTGACCCTCTGAATAGAATCCCACACATATGATAGCAGGTGCGACCCTCTGAATAGAATCCCACACATATGATAGCAGGTGCAATCTGGAGCTTGCAATTGTTGAAAGAAGCTTACTGTGACCACGGTGCTTCAGATATCACATGTGCTACATGGCATGCCCACCTCAATGCATATTGACGTTGTACAATGGTCTGTGTAGTGTGTTCCCTGCTAAATGCCACCCTGTACATATTCGACTATGGTATTCTCTGCTCAGTGCCACCCTGTGCATGAACTTCGACTACACGTGTGCAGGCTGTGGAAATCCTCTCTCAGTACTGTGGCAACGTGGTGCCCATCAAGAAGCTGTTACTGTGGCTGGAGATGAGCCGACAGGAATTGTTGGAGACCAACAGTCACATACCGCTGTCAGCGTGGACTAAGGTGCTTCAGGACCTGTCATCATAGTACTGGGAGTATGCTTTTAAACCTGCATTGGGTTAAGAGGCTGGCTGTCCAAACAGCGCTGTTCAGCCTAAGTGATGACTTCATGAAGGCACTTGGATGTGATGTCACGCGGCATGGCGATTCTCAGATGAGTGATGCAGAGCCAGGTGGCTTGCCAGAGACTTTGAACAAAAGTGTCAAAATGACAGCACATTGCTAGTTCATAGCAATCTTGGCTCTGGTCACTACAGGCGTGCTTGATCGATCAAGCATCAGCTGATGAGTAATGATACTATCATGATTGAGTCAATTCTCACCATGAGCTCTCACCATGACAACCATTAGAGGAGTACCCATTCAATGGTGGCTGGCAGTCACGGCCAGATCTTTTGAAGGATGTGAATTGAATCATAATATGCCAACTTGGCATGGTCACCATCATTGGATGATACACATATGTGCATGCATGCAGCTGCAAGAGTGCTGCCTGCGGCAGGTGCTAGCATGCGGCACTGAAACAGTGCTTGCTGTGTAACGGTGCGTTTTTGCTGTGGCCCTTGGAAATCCTGCAACGTTATGATCATAACTTGAAGCCTTCAACAGTGGTCAGGACTGAAGTATATAGTTGACGTATCTGCTTGAAGAGCATGCGCACCAACCACGCGGTGCACGTGCAACGTCGATGCGCAGCATCCTGGCATGCTTGCACAGGATATCCTGATATCAAGATCGATCATGGCATGGTGCACATGCATGTGCCCATGTGGCCACCAACGTCTTAGCAGTACTTCAGTAGTGCTTAGTACTACTTAGTACACTTATAAGCATTTGGCAAATGAGTACAATCTAATTATACTGCATGCAGTGCGCCCTGCGGAAACTCGGCGCTGTACAACACATGTGTAGGTTATGCACATCATGCCAATGGCCACAAGGTGCAAGCAGCCTGCAGCAGCATTGAATGCTCACGATCAAGCAGAAATGCTGGAAGGAAGGAATTCCTTCCTTTGAAGGAAGGAGGGAAGGAAGGAAGGAAGGAAGGAAGGAATTCCTTCGAAGGAAGCTTTGCAAAGTTACCCTTTCCGGCCACAAGGCCCTTGAGATGATGTACTGCAGAAATGCTGATCAGCAGCGCTATCCGACAGCATTGAACGCCATTTATGCTGGACCAGAATTCGGATAACCACTATCAGCCTGGAGTCCCACTTAGGCAGACTCCAAGCCTCGGCTGGCAAGTAGGCACAGTGTGGCATGCGCATGCAAGACTCAGACTCTGAGAAGCACAAGTACTTACTTAAGTCTGTTATAAAAGAAGTTGATCAACTTCAAAGTTCCCCACTTGAAATTGACTCAGCCTGACTCAGCTGGAGCCAACAATTGAGAGCCCACAGAGCTGCTCATAGGGGGATGCAAACCTGCGTGACAACTATCCCCAGAATCCAACCAAACTTCACTACCTAGTTAAATCCACCATACTTCTATGACATGGTGTCAGGTCAACTTCTGGCATCAAAATCTAAGACACCACTGGGCCGTCCAATGAAGTGCTGTGACAGCGCTTCTTCAAACAAGCATTCTGACTCTTCAAAGCTGCTGCAGAGACACCGGTTATCTATGGAGCTACTTGAAGAGCCTCTACTTGATGCTGCTTCTGACACCATCTGCAGATGCAGGGTATCATACGATATAATAAGTATGGAATTCATACTACCTCAACCTTCACCTTTTCCACCCGTAAGGAGCCAACTGATGGCTCATGGGGGCACCACAACAAAAAGAAACAGAAACCAGGTTCAATCTGGCTGGATATCTGCAAGTTCAACTTGCAAAAGATCTTTAGACTCAACCTCCAACTCAGACTTAGAAAGATTATGCAAAACATGCATAGGTGTATTTGGATCATACAGTCTAGCCCCTGAGGGGCACCCTGTAGGAGCCAACAGAGTTGCTCAGCAACTCAATGATTGAGCCACATGTCGCGCAACGATATTCACTAAATATGGTATACACCAGCACAATGTCACCGCACGCCACTAGTGGCACTGACAGACGGACCTAAGACGATAGATATCTACAGCAACGTAAACCAAACACAGATGCAGGTTGTGATGTCATATCGGGTCATACAGAAAACAGCACACTATTGACAGCACCACAAGGTGGGCCTGCCGCGCATCAATCATTGGCTGGCCACCAGGACTCTTGGTCGCCTGAGCCAGGTGAGAGTGTATCACTACTCAGAGACTGTGCAGCAAACAGAATATAGTGTTGACATGATGAGCCCAAGGATATCAAGCCTTGCTGACTCACGACCAGTAAATAGTGCAACCATCTTTATGCCGCATGTTGTGATAATGACAACGCCAAACTTCTGCATGCACTTACTGTGAAGTAAGGTTTGTTGGTGAGACATTTGACTGCAAATACAGTTTCCACAAATCAGGCCAGCCACATCGATGCAATAAGTCACTTCATACACGTCACGATGGCAGGAAGCCCCCCACTCCCACCCCCAAGATGCCATGTTTATGGCTACAAGCCACATGCACTGCATGATCAATGCTATGGCTGCAAAGTACTGATGATTACTATGCACTGCATGATGCGTCTGATCAATCCTGCACTCTAAAAGCGCAAGGTAGTGGTTGAAACGCCGATGTCACCTGATCAGCATTGCTCAACAAACATCGATTATGCCATGGCTTGAAGTGGCATCACAGATCAGTTGTATTGGATGCATGTCTACAATATGGGTAGCACACAAACAAGCAACTCAGGAAAGAAGATTTTTTGGACGATGAAATTTCACTTTGTCTCCATCATGACACAAACCTAAGGATCACAGGTTTACTAGAATCAGGTAGTGTTCCTGCCTTCAGCATCTGTTACTGCTCAGACCGCTGTTCTGGACTAGACTGTGAGTCTAGCCCAGAACAGCGGTCTGAGCAGTAACCTGCTAGGCTAGCCTGACCAGGCAGCTGGCCTGATTAACTTGTATGTTGACTCAACAGGCTGGGCTGCCACAACCTGACTTCTCATGACCGCAACCCTTCACCCCGAGGGCAAACACACCATATTGTTTTGAAGATGCCATAGAATTAGACAGAATAATCAAATGGTGTAAGCTATTGGCATCCGCTTTGACAGCATCTAGTAACCCAAAACCTGACTCATGATGACTGCATGAGAAGAGTAAACAGACATCACACAGGAGTCCTGCAAGCGAATTGACTTATCTGCTCCACTTTCATCTCTTTGGCGATCATAAGGCTACACTATGCATTGTCCTGAGGAGCCATGAGCTGATGCAGCCCACTGTCGCTCCTCTTGCACTGCAGTGGCATATGAGAATCCATCCACAGCCCAACCAGATTGAGCCTAGCAGCACCTGACTGAGGATCAGAATGATCAGCAAGTGCAACAGCAACGTATTGTAGCGCAGGCAGTCTCTGCAACGTAATTAATATGAAAACAGGATCCAACCGGCATTCATAACAGCCGGCCTGGCCTCACGTGATTCAGGCCATTAGCAAAGAAGCAGAGTAGGAGGCTTTCCACAACTGTAAAGTGGCTGGATCAATATCGTATGGTGCTACATAAGTGCATTTTGCACTTGGAAAAACAGATCAGCTGACAGCTCAAATCACAGCACAGCACATAGGACAACCCCATAAACCCTCAATCTGATCAGGGCTTGTGTTTTGTCAGCAGAGATAGTAAGCGTAAAAAAAACACTGTAACCATGTTGCAGTAGTTTATCTACACTTACTATTTCTGCTGATGAAACACAAGCCCTGCCCAGATTGAGGGTTTATGTTGGTGTGTCATGGCACATATTGCAAACACCTGGCCAATCATATCTATGGGCAGCAGGCAGAGGTCTTCTCATCATACATCTTATCATGCAGAATCATATGCACGACATCCAGTGATGGTAAAATACTGACTGTACTGTAATTATAACTAGGCTAGCAGATTGCTATCAGGCTGCCGTAGCTCACATGCAGCAATGATGCCACAACTCAAGCCTCTGGATGATGCACTTGACCTGACTTTGGTTTCCATGTATGGCATACCGCACGTGTTGCTGTTGATTCTTCTGAGCTGGCTGCCTGCTGTTCTGAACAGATGCCCTGGTCAAAATAGAGTTCTCACAGCTGATCGCCTTGGCATATTGCCTGCAATTTGACATGATCTTCAAAATGCCCTTGCAGATCCTTGCACAACAGTTTAGCCAACAGCAGCTTGGCCTTTCCCTGGAAGTGAATGCCAGGAACCGAAGAACTGATAAGCCCCTTCGTTGTATTGCTGCTCATGACAGGAACATCAAACCCATGCTCAGGATGAGTCTGCCAGGCAAACAACCGGTGTATTCGTGGTGCTGATGATATGGCCTCTGCATTCCCTCTGACGCTCTGATGGAGTCCAATGTTTCGCATCAGTTGCAGGGCAGGTGGACACTTGGGGTTGTATACGAGGCTTCTTGCCCCTTTACAAAGCACTTCAAGCGCACCAGATGTCGTGACGAAGTCCTTAAAGAGCCACATGTCACTAACGTGGTACCGAGGCATGCCTTGAGGCCACCATCGGGATGCAGAGTTCCCTAATTTGAATTGGTGAAGCGGCTTGGGAATGCCAATTTTGCTTATGTGTTCTGCAATCTCCATTGGGTCTCTCTCATAGAAATGCCAGATGTAATGCACGAATGCTGCCAGGCTGCGTAGTGTCCAATGGATGGCAAATGTGCCTAATTCAGATACTGTGGAATCTGATGGGATTGACTGCGGCAGACAAACAACATGAATTACGACCACACATCACCTGGCTGTGATCTTAGAGAGTGAAGCCCAATGAACCTTGAATCTCAGGCATGGCTAATCTGGACACCAAGCACATTAGTGTGACCAGGCAACCGGTCCTCTACACTACCATACCAAACCATACATTGTAGTACTCCAAGAAATATAGTAGTGCAACACTCTACACTGGTGGCTTTTAGGTCCTGTGTGGCTTTCCGTAGGGAATCTCACCTTGGAGAGGTCATCAAAGATGGCAATGTCCAGGTCAAGGTATATTACGGAAGGCACTGCTTGGTCCACCATGTACTGATGCAATACCAAGTGCCGATAGATGCAGTACAGCTCCTTGGGGACGCCGTTAACAGATGTGTGCTTGTACACCGCCTGAAAACGATCCAGAAGCTGCCAGTCTGGTGGTGTGTATATTTTGATACCAGTACCTGCAGCTACGTCTCGCCAGGCTTCCGCATCACTGTCTTTGTGCAGTATGACCGTGATGTTGGCAGTTGGGTTACTGCGCCAGGCTTGGAGCACACAGATGGCATGATGCGTTTGCACATCACCATAATGTGTGAAGACAATGTTGGGAGCAGCAACTGCAGCCATGACAACGCAATCAGCTGCTGGTCATATGCCCTGCATGAGACTGTCTAGCATGCAATGTGTGCACTTCGCCACATGGGCAAATGTCAAGTTGTTGTACATGGAACAAGAGTCAGCAAACTGCCTACAATGGGCATGTGGAGTGAGGAAGAGCACACTGTGCTGCAGCAGCAACTGATCAGAGGATGCACTGCATCTACTGACAGATGTGCCGTACCCTACAGCTCCATGTGGCAAGCAACAAAACAGTACTACTGCATTGAGCCTGATCGTGCATCGCTACAGTGTAATAGCATCTATGAACGCAGGGCTGCAGCATCCACTGAACTTGCCAATGCCCTGCCAATCTGCGTTTAAACAACTGTGGGTCTTCGTTGAACATCCAATTCTGCTCAATCATTTACCTTGCACTTCTGCGGCTGCTGCGTAACTAGTATCACTTGCAAGCAGCAGCAAAATCGCCGAGAGGCGCCAGACCGGACTAATGACCACTGACGACAGCATGATAGGGAAGCCCTTCATTTGGTGGGTGCAGAATTTCTCAAAAGCAATATACATTGCTGATATAGACGCAGCGACTGCATCTGCGCTCCCAGCGCATGGCTACAGTACAGTATTCAGTGGGGCAGACAAGTTGCTAGGACTACATAGGCGTGTCGACATTACACTACAATAGAATCTAAAAAGTTTTTTTGCATTTGCTGATTATGCCGTCCGGATCATGCCTTTGTAACGGATGAGTAGGCGGTACCGCTGGTCTGCAATGCCGCACAGCCAAGATGGCACATCAGCAAGCTACCTGCTGATAAACGCATTTGAAGTGCGTCGATGGCATGATCTTGGCTTGCGTCAAGAATTCAATCACACCTGACATCCCGGCAACACCACGTCCATCTGGCCAAGTTTGCAAACTTTCCTACAGGTAATATACTGATTGTGATCAACAGGTTTTGATTTTTACACTGTTTTATATGATGAGGACCTGAGCTAGAGCCAACCTGACCGAGCCTCGGGCCTTTGAGGGCAGTAACCCAGTATACAGAAGTCACGACTTACTTGTGATCACACATGTGCACAAGCTCAATTTCTTTTACATGTGCACACGCTTCGGTCAACCACCTAGCTGACCTCCGGAGGTCCTAGTAGCATTTGAACAGCACTGGAATATCACCATGTCTGAGACATGACAGACCTATTACTACTAAAACACTGTGACAACTGCAATGGCAATCGCCGGCCATGCCATGCATAGTAGGCATTGATACTATCCTCTAGTAAAGGCCAGAACAAGATTGTCAACTGGTGTGATGTTTTGGCACGAACATTCCATTAGGGCAGCATTCAGTCTAGTTCATCAGGACCTGATAATGTCATGACTGCACAGCGGGTTGCAAGGTCATCATCAGGGATGATTCAATCACACAAGTTGTCATGAACGAAACAAGTTGCTGGCCCTCAAACGGCATCGATGGGACCAGTCTGGTGGTGCACAATGCAAATCACCACAGATCTGTGCAAATTTAAGTAGCTGATGGTGTAAAAAGTTCATGAGCAGTTTGCATGTGCTGTAAGCAGAATATGAGTGCATTAAATGTCATGAATAGAAGGACAAGTGGTGGACCAGTCAAAGCAAGACACACTTCACAAAACATCCAAGGCCCATCATGCTTATGAGATCAGCAGCAAAACAGGTACACTGGAAATATAGCACACACACAATGAAAATCTTATTATTGGCATACTACTCCAAAGTACCCTCAGGGTACCCTCAGGGATCTTGTGACAACCTGAATATCCAGATTGTCTGCATGCATGCAGCACCCTGCTGAACATATCTTTGGCCATCTTTGGCCATCTTTGGCCATGGGCAGCAGGCACAGATCTGCTAAGCACACATGATATACAGAGCTTGACATGCAGATTGTCATAAGTGTCTGCATGCGTGTGCATGTCACATTCAAACAAGCATTGCCTATCTAGCTGTCTGCTGTAGGTCACCACAGCCAGCACATACACCCATGAAGAATTTACAACGGCAGGGAGTCATGCACTGGCTCTGGGGCGGAGTGCACGGCAGATCAAATTTCTCAACTGCTTATTGCCTGGGATAAATCATATAGTCCCCATATATATCAAGATGGCGCTCCTCGGCATATCCTCTGCACTTGCAAATTAGCCACAAAATGACCCTGCAGGTCCCTGCACAAAACTTTGGCTAACAACCACTTGGCCTTTCCTTGAAAATGGATGCCAGGAATGGATGATGTTATCAGTCCCTCAGTCGTATTGCTGCTCATGACAGGCACATGGAAACCATGCTCAGGATGGCTTTGCCAGTCAAACAACCTGAAAATTCGATCTGCTGATGAGAGAGCTCCAGGAACTCCTCGCACGCTTGGATGAAGCGCCAGGTTCCTCATCAGTTGCAAGGCAGGTGGGCACTTAGGACTGAAAGTGAGACTCCTAGCTGCCCCACACAGCACTTGCAGTGCACCAGATGTCTTGACAAAGTCCTTGAACAACCACATATCACTCACATGGTACCTCGGCATCCCTGCAGGCCACCATTTTGCTGCTGCGGCGTTTTCCAGCCGCCTTTGGTACTCTGGCTTGTAGATGCCAACCTCGGTTATGTGTCTGGCGATCTCCAGTGGGTCCCTCTCATAAAAGTGCATGATGTAGTGTGCGAATGCTGTCAGACTGTGTGGTGTCCAATGAATGGCAAATGTGCCAAGGTCAGATACTGTGGAATCTGGTGGTATGGCCTGCAGCAGAAGAAACCGACCAGAACAGTGTCAGCCCAGCCTGGCAGCACCTTATCTGTTCACAGTCTGCAAGTGGGTTATTCTCATTATCTGATGAACTTGGTTGAGTGGCTTTGAGGCTTGAATTGGAGAATCTGCCCTCAATGACATGGTCAGGTCTAATCTGGTAAATATCACGGGTCAAGAACGCAGCACAAGCTGGGCCTGAAACACATAAAACGAATTCATTGCGCAAGTTTTGTTCTGGCCCAACAGATTCACTCCAGCAAGAAGTTCTCACTGCCCTGCAGTCAAAGTCTCACCTTTGAGAGGTCGTCAAAGATGGCAATGTCCAGGTCAAGGTATATTATAGAAGGCACTGCTTGCTCCATCATAAAGTGGTGCAGCATCAAGTGCCGATAGATGCAGTACATCTCCTTTGTATATGGATTAACAGACGCATGCTTGTACACTGCTAAAAACCGATCCAGAAGCTGCCAGTCTGGTGGTGTGTATATTTTGATACCAGTATCTGCAACTACGTCTTGCCAGGCTTCTGCATCACTGTCTTTGTGCAGTATGACCGTGATATTTGCATCTGGGTTACTGCGCCAGGCTTGGAGCACACACACAGCATGGTGCGAACTCACACCACCATAGTGTGTGAAGACAATGTTAGGAGCAGCAACTGCAGCCATGACAATGCAATCAGGTTATAAAGCCACTTTATGGTACAGTGCCATGCAGAATACACTGAGATTCTGAGCAGCGTTGTCAAGCGCGCATGCATCCGGCTTGCAATACTAATGTTGGCCCCTTGCGAAGCTCTCTTGCTAAATATGAAGCTCTTGCTTGAATGCTGAGAGAGGATCAAATCGAGAAAATAACTTTTATCTTAGGTACATATCTTAGCTGGCAGCATCATGATGTGGAGTGCTGTCATTGATACGTTCAGGCCCAGCAGTCAGTGTGCATGCTGCCAGCTGCCAGCTGCTGCTTGCCCTGAGACTGCAGTACAGCGAGGGTTGAGCAACAAGTCTGCACTAGACTTACGGGAAATTCACTAATTTCGATCAAGTTTCTCTATGAGAGGGACGTTAGACGTGGATCATTGCCAACACTGTAAACAGCAGTAAGTACCAACAGCAACAACAATGCGGCTTTACTGAGGAGCTTTCCCTGCTTTGATGCACCTACCTCGCAAATCTGTGGCTGCTATGCCACTGAATCTACTCCCAAGCAGCAGCAAGATCCCTCCGAGATGCCAGGCGCGTACGAGACCGATGACCAGCTTCTGTGTAGCATTCTTTGGCAGCAGCATAGCATGAAAGCCCTTCATCCCAGCAAGCATGGGGCGCTCAGCGTACTTATGACTATTTCATATGAGCAGCACATGTTTATTGCAGGCAGCGGCTGCATATGCAGTCCTCATTGCATGGCTGTTCAGTGAAGGCAGCACGACGCCAAGACTGAGTGGGCATGCCACGATATCCGAGCTGTAACTCGCTGCACACAGTACGGTGCCAAAATATATGATGAATGCTGATCATGACGCTCGGATCATGCTATTATAACGGATGTGTACTGGCGGTAGTGCCGCTGGCATGTTGTGCGGCGAGAATAAGACGCCATGTCAGCAAGCAACCAACTCATCGTGTATGATGAACGTGATGTCGCGTGTACCTGCTGGCACCGCCTCATTGTTTTACCTGAAAAGACATCGTGGCACCATCGCATCAAATGTCCGTACATGCACACTGTATACAGGCAGGAGACTGCTTGCATGTCTGCGGTAACAACACATAGTAACCCCATTCGTAGCCTCAGAGGACGATTGAGCTCACAGCACACCTTCCCAAGCGAGGCAGAGATGAAGCAGGCCCAACATGCAAGTAGCTGCACAAGTGCCTGCACACATGTGCGCGATTGCATTGCAATTTGTATAGTATGTGCACTTGAATGCTCTAAGCACAGATGTCTATGGCCATTGGCTGGCTAGGAATGGATGCAGTGGTGCCAGCCATATATGGCTATATAGCAGCTGCCGGCAGCTCACCATGATGACAGGGAACATCTCCAAGGTACAGATGGGGCATACCGCAGTACTTCAAGTGCTTGCAAAATGAGTGCTTGTGAGACTGTTGTACTCTATGGAATTTGCCAATGTGTACACCACAGTCTTGTACAGGCATGTATATGATATCATACAGTACTGTATACTAGTATGCCAAGACTTTCTGAAGCAGCTCCCGCAAATGGAGGCGTGGGTGAACTGTCGACCACTGATCTTGGCAAGTGAACACCCCCCCCCCCTTGGAAATGATACAGGTTCAGAGGAGCACTACATCAAGCCAGGATCATCCCCCACACAGACAACTGGCCAGTAAACATGCAACAATTGGTCTGGGTCGACCCAGGCCGACGTCGGGCCACATGGTCCCGAACTGACGTCAGACCTCAGAGAATGACCTGGTTATCAGCACTTCCAAATAATGCACACCCTCCCTCAAGACATCCGGTGGCAATTTGCAAATGTTCTTGACCCCTATACCCCAGCCCTTCAACTTACATGGGTCATGCAGATCTCTCCTATACCTGGGATTCCCCAGTAAGCCATACCAGTAGACTCTCAGTACTGCAGTACAGGATCGACAATACAATACAATACGAACAATTCCACACCTAACTATACAACTTAGGAGCCTTCACCCGGTCCCAGATCAATCAGCTGGCAAATCCTCATCAACATATGTATGAATGGTCTTTCAATGACCATGCCAGTATGCCTGTGCTCCGGTTGACTCTGTTACAGCTGTATCTCTGTTCATCGCCCCCAGAACCCTGTCATACCTTGTACTGTCAAATTCACTTGCTGCTATCGGCACACGCTCGTTCAAAAGTGACACTGGCGCTTCACGGGGCTTGAACCCTAGGCCTTCATTCTTGTACCCTGTTCTGTGGTTGTTAGAAGGTTTTATGTGGTGCCCTGAGTTGACTCTTGCCCTGGCGCTTGAAGTTGTGACAGTTGTTGCCATGGCCGCATCCAAGGAATCTTCTTTGGACAGTTGTTGTTGTACTCCATATGAGGACCTCGAGGCAGCATTCAGCTGCCCTGTACTGCCTCTGCGATGCAGTACGCTGTCAGAAGCAGCAGCAGAGGCCAAAGCCATAGCAGTGGATGTAGTGCCTCTGCTGCCCAATCTGGCTAACCTAGGGCCTTGCTGGATCTCAGCTGGCTTTGTCCTAGATGCTGCTGTAGGACTTCCTGCGGGTCCAAAACCTGTTTTGGTACCACAGCTGTTTGCTGAGCCTGCAGATGCCTCAGCAGATGCATCAATTCGCAGCAGGGGTGGCCTTTTATGCCCTGCTGCTGCAGCTGTTGCTGGTGAAACATGGCCGCATGATTCTGCTGGTCTCGTCAACTCGGAGTAGCCCCGTCTCAGATAATTCAAGTCACTTGGCTGTTCTGTACTAGCTTCTGCTGCCATTGTTGTCCCAGATTCCCAAGGTGGGAGGTTGGCTGATCTACTCCTGTGGTATGAGGGTGAGTAACAGCCACCTGGGGTGTCTGTTTGAATTCTGCGCAGGAAATCCAGGGCACTGTCAGCTGCAATCAAACCTCCAAAAAGCCCAGTATCGTCATCCTGCTGCTGCTGATCACAGCTGGTGCCACCACTGCTGCTGAGGATTGTGGGTAGGGCTGCTGGCTGGGATAGGACAGCTGAACTGTTCCTTGCACTGTCTGTATGTCTGCAAGTCCTGCAGCCGGGAGCAGGTGTTCCTGGTTCATCAGCAAATGAGACACGCGACTTTCCCAAACTGTTGTCTACTGAAGGCGTAGCGGTACCTCTGATTCTGCTGCTTGCTTTCTGCTGGCCTTCCGGCTCTGCTGCTTCTACTGTTGCTGAGCTGGTTTCTGCTGCTGCTGTGGAGTGCTTCAGCAGCTGCAATTCACTTTTGACGAAGCTGCTGGTGCTTCTGAAGGCGGCAACCGGGTCACGCTGCTGCTGTGCTACACTCTGCATGTTGCTGCTCGCTGACCGTCGAAAGTTGCAGGTTGTCCCGCCGTCTGCTACTGGACGTGCAGCGTACTGCAGTGTGCTGCTAGCTGATCGACAAAAAGCACCTCCTGTCCTCATATCCCTTTCTTGTGCAGCATTGCACAGCACTTCAGGCACCAAAGCGTCCTCCCTTACTCCTGAGCTTTGTGAAGATAGCCTCCCTGGAAGACTGGCTTTGGGGCTTAGCTGCTGAGGTTCAAGGCTTGCACAAGTTTGGAGGCTTGGGATTTTGCCAAGATGGGATGAACTGCCAATCGGAGATTGGCAAGGGTCCCAGTCAGGCTGCTGCTGTGTTTGTTCTTGAGGCAAAGTGACAACCAACTTCTTGGCTGCAGAGGCATGAGATGTGCATGGAAGGAATGCTTGCTGAAAATACGTTGTGAAATAAAGCATTGTGCTGAGTTACTTGTACCACAATGCAGCAATACTGCTGGCTTGTCCTAGCACATGCAGTTGAGCTGCTGCTGCGCGACAGGCATTGCCTCTGAACGTCTGCAGCATGCATCTGCATACATGCAGAGGGTGTTGGCCTGCTATGATACTCGGAACTGAGCAGAAGCGAGTTTTGATTTTACGATGGAGCTGCTGCACCTCGATCCAGTTTGTTATGAACTAAGCAAGACTCTGCACTGTAGAAGTACCTGCATCCCAGACATGCTTCTGTTGGGGCTCCTCCTTGACTGGAAGACAAACTTGCCCTTCCTTCTCCTACGGAAGCAGTTTAAATCTCTCTAATTCATGCTCTCAATGCGCACGGACCCATTCAGCCGCACAAATCCGACTTGTAAGTGGCCACTTACCAGCAGGAACTTGGCAGTGCTGATAGCCCGGGACAGGTGGCGGTCAAGGCTGGACATTTATTGGTGCAAGATGTGTAATTCTTGTAAATTGCCTGATAAATTAAATGGAGCGTCAAGACACGCCAATATAGTGACTTCTGATCATCACGGCCTTGTGACTTACGAGGCGCACACGAGCTTTCATACGATGGATATTTACTGTCACCTGCAGCAGTACAGGGTGCTTGAGACTTGCAGCTGTTGTTTAACATGATTTGGCGCCACTGGCTTCCTGGTACAATGCCCTGGTCATGTGCGGCGTGTTTGCAGTGTGTGTGTGAAGACGCGATTAAACTTTCAATGCTGGTACAAAACGCCGCATTGATCAGTGCCGTCTGGCAGCGCACCTCAAGCAGGCTGAGCCTTTACGGTAAAGGCTTAGGCGTAGCTACGCAGAACTGCGCCCCCAACGCATGTCAGCGCATTTGCCATAATATTTCAACTTGCTGCATGGCTAAATTTCTTTCACTGCAACCTGGGTGGCTGTGGCATGATGCCAATCAGTTGCAACCAATGCAAAGCCTCTGCACTGCAATGCATGATGATGATCATTCGATGGTGCCACTCTGGTCACCGTGCTGGCTGCTGAGCTAAGCAGTGTTTTTGCTGCTACCAGCGAGTCGATTCTTCTTGATCCTCTTGCACACTGCATTGTGCTGCTGCCAGTGTGCCGTCTGGCACTCTGTACCACAGTACCTTGCCACCTGACACCCACCACACACACCCCTTGCCACTCACAAGCTGCTGCTCACTCTCACCTCTGAAGGAGCAGCAGCCAGGGTTGTTGCAGCAGTAGGGCACAGGTAGAGCAGCACATACAGCAGCACCAGCCTGCTGCAACTGCTGGTCCAGCTGTGACAGCAGCAGCTCTCATTCAGCTAGCACCTCTGCATTGCTGGTGGTGAGGGTATTGTTGCTGGTTGCAATGTGGCAAAGTCCCGCGACCATTTCCAGAGCATTGTCCAGTGCACTCTTCAGGACATCTTGCTGCTACAGCAACACTTGTTCTTCTGCTGTTGCTGCCATCCCGCTTGCTGGACTTGCCTCCCCCTCAAGTAGTTGCTGCTGATACTGCAACATGGTGATAGCCTCACACAATGACTGCTGCATGCAGTGCCACACAGGCCTTGCAGCAAGCGCCCTGCTCATGTTTCTGTTGCTACCTTGTTCAGCACCTGGTGTGCTTGTCTGGTCTTGCCCCTGCGTGGCCAACAAGCTATTGGCGCTGACACCCATGAAGTTGAGGCTCCTAGCAACCAGCACCAACCAGGGCTGCAGAGCAGCAACTCTATCAGCCTTGTCACTGCTGTTGCAGCTGCTGCTTGCAGGTCGTGCTGGAAGCTCTGTGTACGGCAAACGCATGAGTATGCAGCCCATCCTTGCTGCTACTGAAGCGATTATGGATGTTGAAAGAATGCCATACGTTTTGTCATATACACTATCAGGCTTGTAGTGTGCTGTCACCTTGCTGCAGCACAGCAGCAGAGAAAACATTTGCTGCTGAAGCTCTGGGATCGCTGCGACCCATTTAGCAGCATGATCGACTGGAAGCATGCAATCCTCTGCGAGCATGACATCCTCCACGACATCCCTGCCACTTGCTCTTGTGAAGTCTAAAAGAGGCCTTGACTGCGGCTGTGACAAGGTGAGCACATCTGTGGGGCTTGAAATGAAGCTGGCATGCTGCAAGTTGCCTGCCTGCAATGACTACTGCTGTTGCTGTCTGCATGGCAAGACACAGGCTGTTGATAGATGCTTGAGGCTGTTTGAGTATTGCAACTGCCAGCCCTTGAGGGTCTGCTTCACCTGAAAGTGCAGTCAAGCAAGACAAGAACAGAACGGAAATCTTCATAGTCATAATGGTGCCGTTGAACAAGTGTACGGCAAAATGACACAGCTGCCCTCCCCTGACCATTCACCACCACATTCAAGGTGCATAGCTCGCAACTGTTAGAAGGATCTGTTTATGAAAGGCCACAATGAGCTAATCCATGCTGTAAACCAACATTAGACCAGTGTATTGAATGAAGCCAACGCCGTTTTAGTGTTTTTGACCAGGCTGGACAAACCATGGAAGCCTAGCAATGTTGGAAGCCCATCAGAAGCACAGACAGCATTGCACAAGCTTCGCAAGCTGCACTTAATCAAGGCAGGCCTGGACCCACCTGTTGCAATGGCCATAAGCAACTGTCCAGCTAAATCCTCCTTCGTCTGCTGCTCTGGTGAGAGTCCAGGCACTGCATCTGTTGCTGCTGCTGCCGCTGAGGATCCAGATGCAGGACAACTGATGTTGCTGCTGTGCTGCTGATCCTGGTGTTTGCTTTTTTGCAGCACTGTAGCAACTGCAGGGCCCATACAGAAGAGCAGCGGCTCCAGCAGCCACCCAGAGCTGATCTGTGGGTTGCTGATGCTGCTGGGTGAAGGTGCTGTTAATTTGTACATTATCAAAGCATTCACAGCAGCGTGAACAGCCCAAAGTAGCCCTGAATCAACCGGCAAAAGCACGAGCAGCTCCAGCAACACACTAGCAAGCTCACTTGTTGGCAGGCCTCTGCGGTCACTGCTGCTGCTGTTGCTGCTTATGCCGCTGTCGTCCTCCTGCTCTTGGCTTGAAGTGGCACCTGCTGGTTCAACATGACTACTGCCTTTGTTAGTTGCTGCTTTAGCTGCTGTTCCATCTGTCAGAACAGAGTAGTTTGCACAGGGGTTCTGCAGCTGCTGCTGATCCTGCTGTTGTGCCTGCACTCCTGCATGAAGCATCAAGGCTGTGGTCCTGATGAGCTCTGACAGCATGGCCCTTGTCCTTTCTGGAAAGGGTAGAATCCTGGTATACTTGCATATCCATCTCAAGCCCAGGACATCCCAGCTTCTGCATCAGCTGCACATTATACGCCTCAGGCAAGTGCTCCTTGTTCCCCTGCTGCTGCTGATGCTGCTGCAGCCACAGCCAGCGCGTGAATGAGCCCAGGACTGCTGCAGCCAGCAGCAGTATGTCACCTGCAGCTGCTAATTCTAGCACCAAGGGCACCGCTGATGAGGGTTTTGGGTCAGTGAACCCCTGTGTGCGGATTACTTCAAGGAGAGCAGTACCAAGGCCCATGGAATCACGTGCTAGTAGATAACTGATATGCCTACTGTTGCAACCAGCACATGGTGCAGCCAAACTGTCGGCATCACCTTCACGTGCGTCTGCTGCTTGTGCTGTGGCGTTGGTGGCGATAATTGCTGTTGCTAATGTTATCAAGGGTTTGACAGTGACTGCCAGTCCATGATTGCCTTCAAGGACTTTGCCCGGCGACCAAATCAACAGACTGGGCCACAAGGTCAGGATTTTACCTATCAGGCATGGCCCCTCCGGCATTTGCTGTGCAAGTTGCTGTCCCTGCTGCTGTTGTTTGCTTCTACGGTGGAGTCAGCTGCTGCTGCTGAGCAGAAACTAGCCAATATCTGCAGGGCACCTGCATGTGCGGATAATCGAATTGGCTTGCAGCAGGTGCCTGATGCTAGCTGCCTGAAAGTGCAAGGACATGTAACAAGTTACAAGCCTTACCTGATATCCGGTACCTGATAGATCTGACAGGCGATGGCGGGCAACAGTGTAGCGTAGGAATTATTATTGGTATGATATGTGCTGCATATGTTGAGTGGTGTCAGTGATTGTTGGCACACATCTTAGCAGAGAAGGTCCATCTGTGGGCTATTGCATTTCACTCCTACAGCCCCCGGGGCAGCACAGCAATCAGCAGCAGGCACCGCTATCAGCAGCAGCCTGCTGTGGCCTGGTGCATGCACTACGCAGTGGCAACATTGACAAGTTGATATCGACCTGCAAGCACCCGCTGCGGTGACCTGGTGCAGTGCCAACGTTAGCAGTGTTGACAGTTCATGCCCCCACACATGGCAGCACATTTGCCATGGCATTTCAACTTGCTGCATGGCTCAATTTCTTTTACATGATGTGACCCTCAGAGGTGGTAGTACTGTCCTCTGAGAGGATGCTCGTTTTTGACCATACCATACCATACCATACCATACCATACCATACCATACCATACCATACCATACCATACCATACCATACCATACCATACAACCTGGCCCCAGAGGGGCGCCCAGGAGGAGCCAACATAGTCGCTCATGGGGGGACAAAACATTTCATCGGATGCCGAAGGTTACTACAGCGAGCCTCCATGGCATTGACTCGCCAGCGCGCCACACTGAGGCAGCCGCTGCCTCTGACTGGGGAGCATAGCGTAGCAGTTTTGACCAACAAGGTCATGCTTGCAACTTGCGGCCCAGCATCAAATGCACTGCATGGATTCCACAGTAGACCTTGTGATTATCACTAAGGATTGACACTGTTACAACGGGGTACAACCCTCTGTTATAACAGTGCCAACCTGGGATAGTTTCCATACATTTCCTACAGTCTGAATTGAACCTGACAGAGGATACACCAGTTTGAAGATACGATTTCTCCAGCGGCCAACGAACTTATTTCAATCTCAATGCCGGGACTCCCTCGGAGGGCTTGGAGTCCGGGGGGCCCCAGTTGTACGGTATTGGTATCAATCACTGTTTGACTGCCGGCAGAGAATAACATACAGAGTGGTAATCCTCCTTTTTACAGGTAATACATGGTGCAGGACGATGGCCACGGTTGCAGCTGGATGGGCAGCCAAGGCAGGCACAAGCATCATACCAGGGTGGTGCAACCAACGCATGTCAGCGCATTTGTCATAGCATCTCAACTTGTTGCATGGCTAGAATTCTTTTACAGAGTGGCTCTGCAGAGACCCAGCAGTGCTGCCAGCACACAGTCACATAATATGTGCCACATAGTGTAGTACACGGGCTGAAATCACCAAAGTGTTCAACTCTTTTGACACAATTTGTTCCGCCAACCATGCTCAGACAAGTGCCAGCGGCTGCATGTAGGCAACACCTTACATACATGTACCAGTGGCACTGGTGTCGTACCAGTCCATGATGGCATGCCACACAACCTGGCGCCAGAGGGGCACCCCGAAGCAGCCACCAGTCTGCATTCTGAGAATTGCTCATGGAGGACAAATGCTACTAGCATGGGCTGTCACTGTCAGCTTGGACACCTTAGGTCTCAACGACTGTCAGCTGCAGGCGCTTCCAAAGCGGCCGCCGCTTGGTTGGCAACCAACTGCTGGATTGAGGACACAAGTCGGTGACATGATGTCACGTTTAGGACCAGCTGCTATTTTTGGAACACAAATGGAACGTCATGTCGGAAAACGTACCATTCTTATCAACTCATGCAGCAACGGACCAACAACCTCATCAATTCAATTTCAACTGACTTCGAAATACATATCATACATACCATACCATACAACCTGGCCCCAGAGGGGCGCCCCGGAGGAGCCAACATAGTCGCTCATGGGAGAATAACTTTTACTGTGAGCTGGGACCAATCTACTGATATATTATTAGTACTATAATATTATAGTATATTATTAGTATATTATTAGTTGATGATTGATTATTAGTTACTAGTTATTATAGTATATTATTAGTAGTATATATTGCCCTAAACCTAGAATGCAGTGCATCATGACATCTTGAAACAAGTTCCAATACTTACAAGCTTTGTCAACAGATACAACAACAGACACTCTTGGCCAGGTGGACTACTGCCACAGTGTGAAAGTAACATAGCCATGCAGCAAGTTGAAATGCTATGGCAGCCTGGCTAGATGTTGGCACTACGCTGGTACCGTACTCAATGGACAACGCATGCTAAATAGGCTGGCAGCATCTGCAGCCTGCGCGGCGCAGCTGACCGTCATGATGAGTGTTATTATAATTGATACGGTATACTGATGATCAGCCACTATGGCTATGATAGCAAATGCTGCCATCCGCCCCGTGCAGCTGACATTATGATATTTGTCCTTCAGTGTGAGGCTGTAGACCTGTGCCAGTGCTTTGCTGCTGAGTGCTTTGCTGCTGAGTGCTTTGCTCTTAACTGCTTTGCTGTTGACGTGTCTGCAGCATCATGCAGTGTGTTTTCATAACAGCCCAGATATCACCCTGTCATACCTGGTACTGTCCCGCTCACTTTTGGCTCTTGACAAGACTTTCTGGTCCAGCTTATCAACTGCAATATGATGTGGCCTGTATTGATTGTCAGGTGTAGCCCAGGTTTCCTTGCTCAAGCCACCGGTACATGCCCCTGACTTGGACCTTTCCAACCGGCTAGCAGTTGGAGCACCTGGCCTTGCTGTGTGTGATCCCGAAATGCGTGATAGCTCAAAGCTGGCTTCATTCAAGCCCTCCTTGTGTTTTAGTGGTGGTAGGTGGACAGCTGACCCATTCAAGGGACTCGAACGCTGCCGCTGCAGGCCGTGCGATGCCGGAGTTTCCTGATGTTTTCCGTGCGTATGCTTGCTGCCACTGCCGCTTACGTGACCGCTGCCATGTCTGTTGTGAGTGCTGGCAGCAGCTGGGCTTGCCTGCTTCCAGCGCTGAACAGCTGCAACTGCAGAAGCCAAAAGAGTGCCGGGGATACCAGTGAGCCCACTGCCAGTTCTTTGTACTACGAGACTACTGCGTGAGCTGCTGCCATTGCTGCTGCCAGAAGCATCACTGATCATGCTTTGATTAGTCTCGTCCCATCTGACGCTCCACTCCCTGCTTCTGCTTCTTAGAGGGAGTATGGGTGGGCTGGGCTCAACTTCATCCCATCTGTTATTTGCCTCCTTACTTTTAAGAGCCAATTTGGGTGAGGTTGCAGGATCTAGTTGGTAGGTAGCCAAAAACTCATCATCATCATCTGATGTTACAGATATGGACTTAAAGTTGGCACGTTTACTAGGGGATTTGATGGATGCCCCTTTGCCGGTGCTCGGGTTGTTGACACCAGGCAGGCTGCTGTCATACACTCCTAAAGCTGGCAATCTGCTGTTCTTGAAAAGCTGCCCTGTGCTTCTTGAACGAGGCACTAGCAACTGCATCGGAGCACTGCTCCCTGCCTGCATTGCAAGGGTGCTGTCCAACCTTTGCCCACTGCTCTTAGACCGTTCTATTGGTTGGTGCACTGACTGCCTGCTGCTGAGCTGTGCAGCTGCGGGTGCAACATCTGAAGCAAACTTCACAGCCTTGGGTTGGTTTGTGCTACGCTGAGAGCCCAACCTATCACCATCCCCTTTGGGGCTGCTACTGATTCCTGCGCTGTCTAGGTTGCTGCTTGACACAGCAGCAAAAGGGCTGACAGTTTCAGTCGCTCCAGGGGTTGCTACTGCCTCTGGTAAGCTCAAGAGGCCGATGCCAACTGTTGCTGTTGCTGCTGCTGCTGCTGCTGCTGCAGGACCTGGTGATTCAGATACCTGATGCCTCCTGGGGCTTGTCAACTGATGTGCTGAGGAAGATTCCAGCTCTGGGTTGGTTTGCAACCGCCTGAGCAGCTTCAGGGCACTGTCCGCTGCAGCGAACCCAGGCCACGCAGAGCAAGCAGCCCAATTAAAGTGCAGGAGGCACAAACAGCGCCCATCTCTCCTAAGTCAGGTACCACGCGGGCGCATGTCCACTCCCAAGCCCCACCCTAAACAGTTCAGCATACTTCTCTGGCTGATATGGTGTTCGTTGCTGCAGGCACTTCCTGCCCATCACACAGCGGAACTCTGGCATTGTGCCTGTTTGGAAGAGCTTTGCCTACCTGATGCTGTTGGACTCTGCTGTTTTTCTGATGCTGCTGAGCTCACACGCTCTGTTTCAGCTGCATGGTTGAGTGTGTTGCTGCTGAGCAGTGGTTGCCTGTCCACTGCTACTTCTGCTGCAGTGCTGGCATGTTGTCTGCTGGGCACCTCAAAGCTGTACAGACCACAGCAGGGATCTCTGCCTCCCAGATCATCACGATGAACTGTCACCACCTTCTTTTTGACTGATCAAAGATATGACAATTGAAAAATACACAGCAGCGGGGCATTTTGGATGCTACATGTACATGTGCGCCAGATGCATGTGTGTCAGATGCATGTGTGCCAACTAGCAACTGCTGTTGAGAGCTGTCTAGTACTGCATAACTTGATGCTCATTTGGGGATTTCCATGGCTTCAACAGCACTACATAGAAACTTGCCGTTAACTCACAAAGTGCACAGGCCATGTGCATCACACCATGCTGTTCTATCAGTCAAGGCGCCCACAAAAGGCAGAATTGCTATGGCTGCAAAGTACTAATTGTTATTATCATTTGTTGAGACACCCACCTGCATCCCAGACTTGTGTGTATGCCGGGCCATCAGTTCCCTGCGTGCGGTACAAGCACTGAACTATCCTGAACAAAGCTTGATCAGTTGACTAGAACAACCAGAGATGCTGAGCATAACCAAAAGCTTGAGCTGGACAGTGCCCACATTGACAGTATCACCACTACCAAATGGTACTCCTGCAGGATAAGTCAACCCACCAACAGGAAGCTGGCTGTCCGGATAGCCCGAGAAGGAATGCCGTCCTTTGCTACCATTAAACCTTGCTACGTTGAGCATTTGTGTTGGAAAGCCGAACAAAGGTACCACCACTGTGCCGTACACATTGCCAAACACAGGACTCGAGTCCGTGACATGAACTACGTGCCCAGCAGCCTGAAGCAGCTGTACAATGATGTTTCCGAGTTGAATTTAGCAGTTGTTGCCAGCTAGAAGCCACCTTGCAGGTCTGTGCCTAACAGTCACTCCAAAGGGAAACATTAGCAGGCTGCTCGCACCAGGACAATAGCAGGTCACATCACTCATTGTCCGTGTCTGTGGTTGAGGGCGTCCGAGTTGTTTTGATGGCTGGCGCCTGTGATGTGCACTTATGAGTTGTCGGACGACTTCGCAGTTTCTACGAGCTTGATCAACCCTGGAATGCACCTAACGCTTCAAGCCTACAATAACGCATCTGACATGAACTGTATATGAGGCGCATGTTGGTTTCGGGCTGCTCTTGACAGCTGCTGGCTCCTCAACTTGTTGTACACTACATTGACCGCGGCACAATCCAGCGCTGACCATATACAATGAGCACTGTGGAATAATTTTACAATCATATTGGTCTGGATGGCAGCATCATGCTAGAAGCGGCAGCAGCAATGGCACTGCTGCAGCGTCTCTGAGGACTCTGCAATCGCACCTTCAGCTGTGCTGATGACACCGGACAGTGCTGCAGCTAAAAGAGGCATCTCAAAGCAGCAACAAGGACATCGAACGCGCAGCTTGTTCTTGCGCATCAGCTGGGCCCTTGACAACAATAATGAGAATCTGTACAATGCACAGCATCAATTAATATCAAGGTAATAAGTTGATGGCAGTAGTGCCAGTGCCAATGCCATACAGCACGCCACCCTGACCGTTAAAGCTGCAAGCTTCGAGACGCTTGTGACCAATATGGGATTTGATCAAAAAATTTCACGAGTCACAGTGGCCAGCTGGCCACTGGGTGCCCACGTGGCACGAAAGCTTTGTCACCATACAAGTAGTGTTTAAGTGCAGTGGCATGCAGTGCATTCCCACCGGCACACAGTATTGGATGCATAGCAACTGGGGCTGTTGTTGGATCCAGTATGGCGATTTAGCTACGGCTCATGGACGGTGATATGTATATTTATCTCAAATTGTGTTTATCAACTCGATGACAAAGTGCACCATGGTATGGTTCATGCCACTGGTAGCATGACATCATCACCTTAACAAATGGTCTCCCTCCCCCCCACCTTCCCCCGGGGCAAGCATTGCAGCTTGTCTGCTGGTACACTCTTTGTAGTTGTTGGAATTTGCAGCCGCCTGGATGATTGTGCATGCAGGCCAGCAGCGACCGTCGCAACAAGGCTCGCTGCAGTGCTGATCCAGCTGGAACCACTGGCTAGCCTCACACTGGCAATATGGTGCTATCGCAGAGATGGACACTGGCAACACTTGGTACCAGTACGCTTAGGTAAGGCCATTATTATCACAGATACAGAGCCAGAAACATGTGTTTACTTTAGAAATATCTTCTGTTTGAGCCTGGAAACAGGCTGCCAGATGATGCTCAGGGTTTTGCTGATGTGACTGCTTGAAGCAGGTCATGAAGACCCTTGATGGGGCCCTTGAGCGGCCCTTGTGCAGACGACTTTGCATTGATTTTGAGGCTCTTTGTCTTGTCCTCCCCTGAGGCTTTGGACTCCTGCAGCAGAATTGCAAATAAACTCTGGAAGATGTCCGGTGCATTGCGGTGATATGCATCCTTTTCAATAGCCGGTATAGTACCAATTGTCAGAGTATTTGATTACTACCAGCGCTGACGAGCCCTTGGGCTTTGAGCAGAAATGGTGCATCCTGCACCATTTCCATGATCCATACTGGGCATTATAGTTGACCAGCTACTCATGCAATGGCATGCACTGCATGCGGCATACCTTGCTGAAATCTGGAATGTACTGCTTAAGACACTCGTCCTCATCACACTCCTCCACTGGCGCCAGATAGATTGTTTCTATGGTTTTCTCTGGTGCCTTGTCAACTTCTTTCTGAGAAGCCTGTTTCTTCTCATAGGCAGCCTTAGCTGGTACCCAAGTTGTTTTCTTGGTGGCCTGCGTGTGACACAGTAACACAGTAACACAGCAGCAGCAGCAACAGCAGAGCACTTTGCCCAGGGCAACACATTAGCACACCAGCAGTATCACTGTTATTGCCATTTCCTGTTGTTTGTTGCCATCAGCAATGATTGTGTATGTGTTTCCCCTGGTAAATCAAGGTTTACAGTGTCTAGTCAAATGTTGGCCGCAACAACTGACTGCAGCCTGCCGTTTTGAAGGCTCAAATGCAGTTCAGTAGTGGGCACCATGGGGAGGCACCATCATCAGGCTGATCCTGCAGACCCTGCCAAAGGCTGAGATGCCAGAGCCATACCTTTCCCGTGCCCCAATGCTCAGTTACAGAGCTATCTACTACTGTACGCAAAGCTCTTCTGAAGTTGAATGCAGCTGATGGCTGCTGTGCGTTTGCTGCAGATGCCATTGCTGATGAAAACAGCAGCAGCAGCCCGATAGCAGCTAAGGATGTAACCATGCAGGAGCTGGTACGCCTTTGTTGCACGTACTGCTGCATTTGAAGCTTAGGCAGTGCGCCGACCCTGCACTCAGGTAGTTGAGTTTTCGGCAGTCGAGTTCAAGATTGCGAACAATTTAGGCAGCTGAAAGCTAGTCAGGCACCGATAAGTGCTTCGCGAGGGATTGTGACGGAGCAAAACAACCGCTCGAGTAGCAGTCAATCCAGGGCATGCAATGCTGTAGATATACATATACCTTGCTGGGTTCTTGCAGGCACGTTGGGTCAAGGTTGAACGCTGCTGCGGCACTAGCTAGCGACCGTTGCCGGCGCGCGCGGACTCGGCAACTGTAAGTAAGGATGCTCTCCGCGTGATTTCCAGTGCTGATGCCGCTATCCACTTCAATCGATTCAAGTCATCACTAACGTTCCCGCATGTGTAATCTTCTGGATGTCATGCGCACCTGTGCGTGCCGGGCGTGAACTCTGGCCAGACATGGTACCATAGGCACATGCATGGGCCGGTCCACGGTATACGTATACACTAGAGCCACGCCTGGATCTTGTCCGAGATGCACAGAGTTAACGCGTTGTAAAGTAGTACTACTAGTAGTCAGGTTATCAACGATCGCATCATGCTCAGCATATGCTGAGCTGTATGCATACAAACAAGGGGCGCTCTGCGCTAGTCCCGTAATGACCACGGGGAGCAACAGATAGTTTTATTTTTGTGTCTAGTACAAGGGGGTGGTCTCCTGATGACCAGTACTTTTGTGTCTGTTACAAGGGGGTGATCTCCTGATGACTAGTCCTGATGACTAGTCAGCTCTGCGCAGCATGCTGCTCTGACAGGTCTCATATGATTACAATGCATTACTGTCAGGCCAGCACTGCCCCGGTTAAGATTAACCAGGTTCACCAATGACACTCATTGTCTCACACCCAGCTTGGACAACACTGTCCAACAAATCACCATCCAATCATGCAGACTGCAATGACCAGGGTATTTGGCGTGCCCAACCCCCACACCACAGCAACCTTCCTCCATTGACAATGTGCACAGACTGACGCAACATGTATGCCAAGCAAGCTTCAGCATGGAAACTTTCATGCCTTCAGGCACACGTCATCACAAGCAGCACATTGATCTGGCACATGCATACAAGCAACTGAGTGCGAGTAGTCCGCCAGCAATGACCACACAAACACTAGGCCGAATCGGACTTCCCTGGGGAAGCCCGGCACCTTCCCCGAGTTGCCATACCTTCCCCGGGGAGGTCAGCGTACAGTCTGGCTTCACTGGGGAACCTGTACGGGGAAGCCTGTTCACAGCAACCTTCCCCAGTGACTGTGGCCCAAAGGGCAGCCCTTTCAGACATTTGTTGCCGTGAATATTCGACTACTATCAAATATAAATTCATTACACTGCGTGATTGGTAAACGGCGCAAGCAACAGTAGAAAAGACAACATCGCCTCATTGCTGAGGGTCTCAGCGTGCACAGATGCGCTTCTTTTTGCATTACACAGAGATCATATAACTGTTTACATGTTTTTGGGAAAAGTGAGGTGCTTTATGTAGCCTAAGCCTGCTCAATTCTTGTCAGTCGCTGTTGAACGGAACCACGCCCGTAGACACCATGCCAGCGTTACTGTACAGCAGGTGTAAAGCACAAATATCTATCAACGCAACTATCTCTCGTGAAACAGGTCTGGGTGCCATCCGGGCCCGAGCTTGGAACTAACACGGGTTTGACCTGCTTGCCAGACTGGCTGCCAAGGTGTTGACATACACTGATCTCGCTGTCAACTTTTACATCAACACCATATTGACTGGAAGCGTGTCAAGTGGCACATCATAGAGGAGCAAAGATGTGGGAAATGCTGAGGCCATTGCAGCGTTCCCACCCTAGCCAAAGCCACGCAACCATGAGAATGTTTAATAACTGGTTTCAAGATCGAGAATCACCTTTTTGATCACCCGCCAGAGAGCTCATAACACCAGGTTTGCATTCGTTGTTACCAAATCATCTGATGCCGCGAGGACAGCGATGATATGGGCAATGGTAGATGCTGGAGTAATGGTTGATCAATGGTGGAACAGGGAATGGTGTGCTGAATAGCAGCGGGGTGCTTTGGTGAGATCCTTTCAGCTCAGATGCAACAAGCTTAAGGTGATGGTAGACTAGCCGCTTAGCCAGGGGCTAATGAACCTTTAACGGAGGGTACAACCTAAGTGGTATATGAACTGCAATTTTTCATTAATTCCAGCCTCGTGTGCGCGCGCATCAACAGCACGCGCCCAATCTACAGGATCAGTATGTCCCAAGTATGTCCCAAGTGCCATGCGTTGACCGTGTGCTGCATCCCAGGTTGTTGCACAACAGCCATTAGCAGAGCTTTGCTGCCCCAAACCACAGCAAAAACCTATGCTCATGTTGAGGCACCTATAATGTTGTATGCAATTTCCCATGCTCTTCAGGCAAGGGCTACTTTGAGCATGTGCGGAAGCAGAAGGAGGCAGCAACAGGCTCAACCACAGCAACAACAGCAGGGCAGGGTGTAAAAGAATACACTGAAGCAGTGAAAGCAGCTAAGGCAGCATATAGCAAGTGCTCTGCAGCTACAGCGGAAGCCTTGTTAGCCTGTAATCAGAAGCAAACAGCAGCAGATGCCAATCCAGATGACGAAGTGCTGCAGGAAGAACTTGCTGCAGCACAGGAACAGTGCAAACTGGTGGGTAGAGGAAAAGGAGTTGAACAAATTACAACTGCTGTTGCTCAATATCCTACATGCCGCATAGTTGCAGGTTGTAACTGTAGATGCTTCATTTATTCAATCACTCAATTCAAAAATGCATCCTGAAGTGCTGATTTTCATTTGTTGTATATACATCATGAAACTGGTGACCGTCAGTGACTGACCCAATGATATGTGTTTGCTGCAGGCTGCAAAAGACTTTGAAGCAGCAGCAGCATCATGCAAGATTGCCCAGCAGAAGCGCGAGGACTACATTGCACAGCAAACAGTTGCTGCTCGTCAAGCTACATAGGAGCTACACATCAATGGCGATGCAACAACCAGGACAGCAACAGAGCCTGTAGTCCTGGATGGGCCACATGTCACCGATACAGCTTATGAACAGTTGTGTGCAGCATACAAAACAGTGCCAAGTTATGAGGCCAGTGGAAGCCACATGCAGCATCTGTTCGTGGAACTTGCTGATCTCACTGGCCTGGCTAATCAGCTTAAGAAAGCCGGCAAGCCGGTACCAGATGAATCTCAACAGGAAAGACATGTCACCTCCATCTCCAAGTCACGCCCTGTTGTGCTTTGTGGGCTGCTGCCTGGTGAAGCTGGTGCCCGTGCCTTAGCGGTGGCTACTCCTTGGACACCAGTGCAAGTATTGGTGAGATTGCAAGCTCCATGTTGCAGTATTCATGTCATTTTTGTCGGTGCTGGGTTTTTACTGTTACCTGTTCAGAAGCTACAGCAATATGATTAAGTGGCTGCAATCATAATCCAACTTAATGCATTTAAGATACTCTTCCCCTCAGAGTCTGCTCATGTGTCCTGTGCACAATGAGGATATCCTGCTAATTTATGCTATGTCTGCAACTCATGTTGCAGGGTGACAAGGCCGCCAAGACAGCAAGCTTTGTCACCACAGTGGTGAAGGCTGTCATGCCTGGCTTGATGACGGGTGGTCGCTTGCTTGCACAGAAGATCCGCCACATCACTGGCAACACTATGGCTGACAAGCAGCTACAAAAACTGTCAATTGGCCAGACAGTGGACTTGTGGCCCATGGAAGGTGTACTAGCGTATGACCCCAAGAAGCAAACAGCAGCAGTGCTATTGATGGAGGAATATATAATTGATGCAGGTCGCATTGCATCGCACTCAAGAAGGAATGCTGCCAGAAAATAATGGTGCTTATGCTCAGTGCTCAGTATGCATAGCTGGCTGATACCACAAAGCCATGGCTACTGCAGCCTGCTAATGGTTGATCAGCCTCAATATATGTTTCCGAAACTGAGTCTCTAATTAGGACGTAAAGTCCCAGGGACATGGCCAGCAGTTGACTGTCAGCATCTGGTTGCTATCCATAGCATGTGTTCAATAACTATAGTACTGGCCAAACGTTGCACTGTCAACGATACCCAAACGACGTGTCCGGCCTGTCCTGGCTCATTGTGAAAGGAATCCTACCCTTCCCTGCATCTACACTGAGCTTCCGCAGTGAATCATACAAAATGCTCCCTGGTGAAGCCTTCCGACACTGTTAGGGAAGTTCTTACAGCGAAGTCATCACCGGGGAACCTTACACGCTTCCGCGGGGAAGTCCGTGTCAGCACAGGCTTCCCCCTCACACAGCGGGGAAGCTTGCACCACAGCAGGTTCCCCTGGGGAATAAGTGACACTTCCCCAGGGGAAGCATCCCCGAAAAAACCCCTTCCCCGCGGAAGTCCAATTCGGCCTAGTGAAAGCCATGCACACTCACTGCCACATGGAAGGCATATGAAGCAAGGCAGCAAGTGCAAATGAACTACTGAGTCAGTTCATTGATCGTTGATCAACAGCCTGCAATGGCTGTGGCAGCGCATGTCACGGCGCTCAGGGGTGACCTGTGAAAACACACAAAATGCACACACTAAGACTGCAAATGGTGCTTGGGATCCAGGCAGACAAACTTTAAAAAATATAAAACTTACGAATTTGTAAGTTATATATACAGCTATCATATAGGCAGATAAAAGGGACACCCAGTACGGTACCAGTGATCTTGGGGCACAGTGTCAAAGCCATATATGGCTTTGCACATGCATGTGCAGGACATGGGTGCAAGAAATCAAATCCAGACAACAACAACATTTGGTGACAGGTACAGCGCGTTGTACTACACCTGTAGTACAGGTGTTCAAACCACGGGGGGGGGGCTGCCCCTTATACCCTTTTAGATGGGTAAAAAAGACAGACACCGGACAGTGCTCCAGCTAAAAGAGGAATTCAAAAGCAGCAACAAGGACATCGAAGCGGCAGCTTTTTTTTGCCCATTGGCGGGGCCCTTGCAAAAAAA
>JABEVS010000122.1:107526-154535 GCA_018290735.1 Coelastrella sp. MACC-549
ACGGTCAATGAGAACAGGAGCGAACAAGAAAAACAAAACAAAAAAGCCCCAAGTGGCTGTAGTGGGTTGGTGGGGGGGGGGGGGGGAGTGGGGGGGGGGGGGGGGGGGTGTGGGGGGGGCGGGGGGGGGGGGGGGGAGGGGGGGGGGCGCTGTGCTAACCCCCCCGAACCCTGGCTGCTTTATGGCCGCACTCATTGTGCATCAATGGCCCCGTGCAACTCAGCATCTGGCACTACAGCAGGCCCCCGTTCGAACCCAGCAAACGCACCTTGCAATGAGACATGCCTGACCATTGGAGTCACTGTCATCCTTTCCACTTTTACCAAACTGGTCCCAAATGACTCCCAATGGGAACATAATGGGATCAGATTGGGACTATTTTGAGAGCTGTATGTGAAGCAGATGGGGCTTGTTTGGGAACATTCTCAAGATTGTAGTCACTCTTCCCAGCACTCTTGGGAACATGGTTGGGACCGTTTGGGGTCAGTTTGAGAAAGTGGCAAGAACACTCCCAAAATCACATAGTGGTGAAAAACGCTCTACTGCCATGGTAGTGGCCACTGCAAAAATAGGTTCTATTGCCTATAGGTTCCTGCTAAAATCAGCACTATGTATGCTGCATCTGATCGCCAACCAGCCAATCAATTAATGGCATGTCTGACATTGAAACTGACATGCTGCAGCTTTGAACTCATATCCATGTTGCTGTGAATTAATGTGCAATACACTGCAGCGAAACCCTGCATGTCAATTGTCATATACCCCACACAAATACGTATGGCATGTGGCTGATGAATGTTGCACACACTCTTGCAGCCAAACTGTCATTGTTGATGATCAAACACTACACCCATGATGCAGACATGGCAGCAAGCTGCCTTGGGCAGCCAAGTTGGCAGTAGTGCCATGATACCAAGATGGCACATCACTTTTCATGCATATTGACCACGTGCACATGATGCTGCTGGTGGTGACACATGGCAAAACCTTCAAGCTCATAAGCATCTATGTGCCAGCCCCCTGCCACTTGTGCTAGCCTTGCAATGCTTCCTTTATGCTGCTGCAGCTAGTGCCTTCGCAGTCATCTTAGGGTCACCATCATGCCAAGAGGCTTTGGCTGCAACATCATTGTCACAAGGGTCTAGCTGGTTTTTCCTTTGTCGTCTTTCTGGACCCTCTGAACCTAGGCTCCTTATACCAAAGTTGATGCTGAGCGTCTTTGCATGTCCTTGCGTCTGTTGGTGCAGTTGCTGCTTCTGAAGCAATTGAATCAATCCTCATCCATGACACATGCAAATAGTTCCCCATCACTGCCTTCATCACATGCAGTTTGCATTTGGATTGCACAGCAGAGTGGCATGCAGTCAATGTCACTGATAGCGTGGTGATGGGGTTGTAGAGGTGCTGAATCTGCTAATGAGCTTAGCAGTGTTACAAGTAGAGCAGCATGTGTGCCATGTTGAGAACTGGAAGGTGAGTCAGGGAACCCACAAGAAGAGACATGCTCACCTCAGCTGACAGACGACTAGATAGTCATGACTCACCGCTGCAAGGCTTGTGCACCCACCAGCACCACTGCAAGGTGCTGTTGCTCCACCATTTCGCGGATGTTGACCAATAAGTCAATAATTGAGGCTGATAGTGGGAGTGTGCGCATGAAGCTTTGGCTGGTTTACTTGAGTAGACTTTACAGGATGAAACAGCACAGCAGACCCCTGATGAACCAACGCTAACTAACGTTGTTGCCACTTCCTCAAGTATAGTTGTCATGATGAATCAGCTTGGTTGCAGGGAAGTCAACAGGTACAATGCCCAAAGGTCTGCTGACTTAGTGTCTCTGAACTCGACAATGCTGCTGCAACAGCTGCCTTTGCCAGATGCACTGCCATGCTGCTGCGTGTGCGACTCACAGCAGCGACTGTTCTTCCCCAAATGGTAGCCAAAGAGCTGGTGTTCTCACAGCGCAGCCAGACACTACTATACCATTATGCTACACAAATTCATACATATATGCCTGAATCACTGTTTGGCAAGCATAGTTGCACGTGTTTTGTGATTGATTGTGTGATGTACCACATGCAGGTGCAGCAACATGTGTGAGGGATGGACTGCCACATTTCCATGGCTTCACAAGAGTAACTCTGCCAAAGATAATGAACGTTGATGCCACTGCTGTGGGGAATAGCGGTGTGAGGACGAACTTCAGCCAATGGCATTTTTGCAGTACCGTTTGTACGAGTGCAAGCTTTGCATCAGTCACATCAGTACTGGCCCAGAAGAAGAAGAAGAACCCTTTCTGGCCGCAAGGCCTTTGGGAATATGTACTTGGTGGCTCAGCCACACTGGCACACCAAGATTAATCTAATATTAGACCACCCTCAGGGGCGCCTTCAAGGCAGAAAAGCTACTGGCCCAGGTACTCCAGGCCTTTGATGTAAGTTGGGGGCTGCCAACATCAGCAGATGTGTGCCAGTGGCAGTCAGATGCCCCAGGCTGTGCGGATGACATTGATAGCCACTGAAGTGCTCTGAGCTGATTTCAAAGGCACCACACTGATGTGATTGTTGAGCATTCAATACTGCACAACAATGTACATGATGTACTGAGTGTGGTTACTGTAACACAGGCTGTGAGTGCTCCCATTCTTATTGGAATGGTCCCATGGGATTGTCTTGGGAATTATTTAGGATGCATTTGGGAGCTAAAAGCTGATCACAGGGGAAGTCAAAGTTTGAGACCCTTGTGACCAATATGGGATCAGTTTGGGAAATAGTATTTATAAGACTAATTAGTCACAGTGAGTATTACTGCTCAGTTGCTACCGACGCCACCGCAGCTGCAAGAACGCGCCACAGCAACACACTCATCAACCCAGTTGCACTTATAACGATCGAACGTACCAATCAAACGACAGCCACTCTTCCAGCATGTGCAGCGGAATAGCGCACAACAGCAGCAAACCACAAGGCTGTTATGTTCGCTCAACCCAGGCATGGCAGTCAAGCACTGAAATTCGTCATTCATGCTGATTACACGCCCACATGTGCCTTGTACAAGGCAATGCGTCCATCACACAGAACACATACACTACTGTACTCAACAGCTGCTACGTATCAGGACCCAACGAGGCACTGCATTTCAACAGTTTTATACTCGTCATGGGCCCTTTCACCCAACGAGGCACTGCTATGGAACAAGGGCCCTTCACCTAGGCCTGGAATTCACTTTTCATCAGCAGCTTCGTGCACGTGCTCCTTGGAGCTGCCAATCCGCGGCCCGCGGGCTATTGTCACATCACGACGACAGTCGGGTCGAACTGGCAGGTGTCCCGCCGTTGCACCGCCGTGACTGACACAATTGGCAAGGCAATCCCTCCATGACCCTTCGGGTCATTACGGGTATTTTACCGAGCATTACGGTCACACGCGCGTACGTTGCTGGACTCAGCAGGCTGCTGCCAGCAAAGAGCGCTGTTTCTGCCGCAGCAACTTGCATCACGGTGATGTATGCTTTGCCAAAGTTGCAGTGACTGCTGCACTAGACATTTCTGCAGCTGCATAGGTCTGAATCATGATCAGTTTCATGCCCTTCCAGCCAGTTTTTGTGGCGGTTCCCACGGCCAGCAGATACGAAACATGCAATAGTGTGCTGTCATGTGCACCAAGACCGGCCAAACCGTCAGCTTTGCCAGGTTTTAAGTCTACAAACCTTGTACACACTTGCCACTCGGCAATGCTTGCAGTGTGCCTCAGCTCAGCTAGATGAAGTGAGGCAGTTCCTCAATCCATCTAGATCTGACAGTCACTGCACCTCCTGCCTCCTCCTTGCATAGCTCCTAGCTGCTGACAGCCTATTAGCCACCATCCGAATGTTGTCCGACAACTGGGCATTGGCGAATGCCATTAATGTCAATTTTACGACATAACAGCATAATTGGCTGCAGCTGTCACAGCTAGGCCAGCGCTCTCAATTGCCTCAACATTTGGAACAGTTCAACAAGCTGCTCAGTGGCCCGGTGGTTGCCACACCATGTTAACTCCCATCACAGTTATTCAATGGCCTTGAGCTTTCTGAGTATACTACGTAGCTGTCTGAGTCAGATGAAATACCACGCTTGTGGTATTCTGCAGCAGCAGCATTAGCAGCCGTGTAACAAGCCGCTGCTCCTGAGGAGCTTTCTTGGCTGACCTGGCAGGTTTCTCTGGTCACTAGTCTGGTGCTCCAGCATGTGTTGTTACTGAATTGAAAGCCTGACCTGCTGGCGCCCTTGCCAACCGCCATGCGTTTATGGCGCCGGCGGCTGAGCAACTAGGGCATTAGCAACAGCAGCAGCAGCAGCAGCAGCTGTGCCACGGTTGGCAACAGCAGCTTGATCTGCAGTTATACGTCTTCGCCGTTTGATAGCACGTGGTGGGTTGCCATATGCTGCGCTGCTCCTCGCCATGTTGCAAGCTCTTTTCTTTGTGGCTGCTGCTGCTGCTGCTGCTGCTGAGCAGGAAGCGGGGGCCACCTTGCCAGGAGCCTGAAGTGCATCATCATCTGCAGTGATATCAGCCCAGTGAGTATGGGGCTCAGCCAATGGCTGAACAAAACTTCTGTGGCTGGCAGGTGCTGTTGCTGCTGCTGCTGCAGGCTGCGTTGGTCCCTCAGGGGGCCTTGCTTGCAGCGGTGGAGGCTCTGCTGGTGTGCGCTCCTGACCTGCTGCCGCTGCTGTTACTCTACCAGCTTGTGGATTCAATCTGCTGAGCAGAGTACTGCCTTGAGTCAGAGCTTGAGCTGTTACTTGCACTGCATGGGTAGACCGCCTAACAGGCCTGCCCCTTGGGGCATATATTGTACTCTTCGCCGCAGATGTAAGGCGCATGTTTGGCACCAAGGCTGCTGCTGCTGCCGCTGCTGCTGTTGCATTGAGCAGCTTCTGCCTTCTAATGAGTGCCTGGACCTGCTCTTGTCTCTGCTGCTCACTGCCATGGCCAGGATCTTGCCGCTGCTGAGCTACAGCCTGAGGATCAAGCTCCTGCTGCTTTCTGATAGCAGGCTTCTTTGCAGCTATCTTGCCCCTTGAACGGTGAGATCCTGCACCTGCTACTGCGGCTGCAACCTGCTGTGTGTTAACAACCTTGTCCTGCACAGTTGGTCTAGCTTCCGCTGGTGATGAGGGTTGCTCAATACATGTAGGGCCAGCTGCTGCAGCAATTGCACGATTGATGACAGCCTTCAACCCCGGCATAGAAGTTCTCATTCTATGAGCATCTGAAACTCTCTGTTGAGTGTGTATGCTGCCCTTCTGCTGCTGCTGTCCAGCAACAGCAGCACTGCCGGCAATGCCATTGGTCGGACCTGCACTGCTGGTAGCACCACGTTGGCAACGACTGCCCGCCATCACAGGACTTGTTTGCAAATGACTGCTATGAGTTTCTATTGTCAGCACATGAGGTGCTGAAGACCCCACAACAGCAGCAACAGCAGCAGCACCGTTTCTTTCTGGCAAAGGCTGACAAGATTCTGCTTGTGAATCAGACACCCTGCCTAAACACCTGCTATAGCTACCTGGTTTTGGCCTTAGACCCAACGCTACCCTCAGCAGGAGCGCAGAAGCATCTACATCTGCATCTGCAGCCACTGCAATAGAGACAGTCTCGGACCTTCCTCCTTCTTTTCGTGCAGCACTGCTGTCTTTGGCAGCACCAGCAGCAGCCTGCTGAGCAACTGCAGCACTTGATAGGTCAGCTGCTGATCTGTCCGGGTCAATTTGAGGGTTGAAGACCTTCAGATTGATACCAAACGATGGGCAATTGGACATGGGCTGGGATGCAGTCGCACCTGTATCTGCTGCTGCCGCTGTCGCTGCTGCTATTGCAATTTCTGAGTCATATTGGATGCAAGCAGGACTGCCCGGCTGCCTGGCTGATGGTCTATCAAGTTGTGATGCAGTCCTGGCAGTACCAGCTAATGCCGCACTAGTTGTCAAGGCAACACTATGCCTATTGTATATCATGTGTGTAGTACAGTGCTCTGCAGTAGTATGTGCACCATGCGGTGCTGATGTACTGTGAGGTGGTGAGCCTGACAGGTCAAGAACTGGCTTGCGCTGACCCATGATGGGCAGGGTTTTGCTGCCAGATACCGGGCCATGTACACCAGTACGAGCAGCACCAGCAGCCCTGCTGTCTGAAGTCCATCCAGCAAGACCACCAGCAGTTACTGTTGTTGCTGAAGCTGCAAACCTCTTGAGCCTTGAGCTTGACCCGATGCCCCTGTGGGGAGTGCCAATCAAAACGGGGCCAGGGCCTTGATGATTCTTAGAAACAGCTGTTCCAATCTTTCTGTCATCACAGTCCCTGACAGCACTGCAAGAAAGGTCTAGACCTGTCCTGCTCAAACCCCTCAAAGTGCCGGAGCCAGCAGTAGAGAATTGTTGCTTCTCCAAGTCCTGCAAGAGCCTGCTCTCCTTGGCTGCTGCTGCTGATGCTGCTGATAAGATCTGCTGACCTTGTGCAATCAGCGTGGACTGAGCTGGCATGCTGCCTGCAGCTTCGTAGGTTTCACTCGTGACAGGCATCCATGATGCAGGTTGAGGGCTTTGACCTGGAGTCAGACTCTGAGCATCCACTCTTTGGCCAGTAGGGCACAGCGAGAGCCTTTGTCTGCTCCGTAGCTGCAGCATTAGCGCTGAATCCTCTGCAGATGCACTGACTGCTCCACCAATGGTTGGTGTGCCTGTGTTGGCGCCGAGCTGGGCTTGTATACCAGCACCTGCTGTGCTGTGATCATTTCCCTGCCACTCATCAGCTAATGCCCCAAACGCAAGCATGTTATCTTCATTAGGCGGCTGATCACTGACTGCAGCGACATCAAAAACAGCTGGTCTAACAGGAGCACCAACATCCGCACTGCCCTGCTGCTGCCATAGACCTGTCATTATGTTGTGCACTGAGTACCCAGGTGCTGCAAGGGTTGTGGACGTCTCCTGATGTGGTGAAGCTGCCAGCAAGCTGCTGCTTGCAGGAACCAGTGGCTCCTCATAATCGTACCCTGCATTGCCAAGGAATGTGTCGTCTGCTGCCCCAGGGCGGCTGCCACAACCAACACGGTGTGAGCTGCTGTGTTGCAAAGGGTGCTGCAGATGTTTCTGGAGGCTGGTGAGCAGTCCATGCATCATATCTGAAGCTGGTGACGGAGGAGCAGGTGTAGGCGTGTCTGTTCTGTTGAGCTGCACACTGATACCAGTACTGCGTATGCGTCTTGCTGTAGCATTGGGAGAAGGCCTCTCTTGTGATGTGCTGTTGTGCTGGGGTGGCCTGCCTGATCCCTGCAGAAGTGTTGCTGGTGCCAGACCCGTTGTTTGGCAGCCCAACTGAGCTACAGTTGGTGGCTCTTGCAGCAAATGAACTGCAGTAACTGCTTCAGCGTTTGCAACACCACTCGATGGCACTGCTAGTGAAGTACCAGTGGCTGCAGGGGGTTTAGATTCAAAATCAAACTGCTGTTGAGCAGAGGACTGCTTGTGGGACCCGTTCAGTGGTCTGCCTGCCTGCTGCAGGTGCTGTGACTGCATCAATGTGTTTGCAGTTTGGCGCCGTACCTTTGAAGCTGGTGCACCATGATGTGTATGCTGGCCAAAGTGGTGACTGCCAGCTGATAGCGGTACAGCTGCGTGTGGCACGGACTGCAAGTCAATCACCTGCTGCGGTCCTGCATGCAGCTGGTCAGGTGCCCTACCATTGCGAAGCTTGGAAAGGGAAGGGCTGCTGAAGCTTGTCAGCTGAGAAGGTTTGGGCCACACATCACTGAAGCAGGATTCAAGGGCAGTAGATATGGGGGCTGTGGATTGCCGGATGCTGTTGTGCCAATGAGTGGACAGGAGAAGAGCAGCTGCAGGTGAAGTGTCTGCTGGTCGGTATGCTCCTGGACTGTCAGTCAGCGGCGTCTGCTGAGGTGCTGGTAGATCGTTGGCAAGTCGCTGTTTACAAGACCGTTTGTCCTGTTCTGGGTCTTGCAAGCCAGGAAAAGCTCCAGCAGAGGAGGACATCTCTGTCCAGAGGATATGCTGACTTAGGCCTGCGCCTTTATCATTTTTCATTTTGGTAATTGCCTGTATACAATCAATCAGGTGGTGACATTCTGAAGCCGCATCTCATGTGAGCTGCACAGAGCACTGCAAACTGAGTAGTAGCCGACAGGACATGCCACGTGCCTCTGCAGTGCACCTGTGATGCTTCTATAAATGGTACACTGCTCGGTGAGGAGATTTAACAACACTTACATCAGCACATCTTGGGGGCTGCGTGCGTGGCAGGAAGCATCTACTGTACAGTTGTGCTTTTTCGCCAGGGAAGCAGTCAACACATGGCCCAGGAGCATTACACTGACGGATGTATTGCTCTGATATCACATAACTCGTGCTGACCAGTAGACTTGTGACTTGCAGGTTGTTTGAACGACGCTGAACCGTCCGAACCCCAAACGACGACCTGTTTCAACGCAAGTTCCATGGGCCAGTTCAACCCCTTGACAGCTTTAACATTCCGGACGAGATGCGGCCTATGGCAGGTGGCTCACGAAAGCTGTTGTGAAACTTCCCACCAAGAGACATCAGCACATCCCTGGGCCACCTGCCGTCGAAAGCGTCCGATCGCCTGTCATGAGGCCATATAAAGGCACAGAGATGCAACGTGGGACATCTCGGCCATCATCTGTGAGCCTTGTAGGCCTTTTTATTAACTGTAGCCCTTACAACAGCACCAGCTGCGCACAATCAAACCCATGGAACTCCTTCGCACAGGGGTCTGCTCCATGCTGGTGGCCTCTGTCCTCTTGGTCTGCGCTGAGCAATCAGCGGCACAGCTTGGTGGGCGGCGTGCTTTGAAGACCTGGGTGCCCCAATCAGGCTCATATTCAGTTGAAACAGGACTGGTGTACCCCAAAAACACTGTAAAGACAAAAAGTGAGTCACTAGAACTTCTCAGCAGCGTCTTCTGACGACATGCAATGGGTTTCGCTGAACTTATGCATTGCTTAACATTGGCAGAGTCATTGAATTCCCATGCACCAGGCAGCAAGTGCTGCAGTGTGCCACCAGTAGTGTGCATGCACATGACGCCACTGCAGCAGCTACTGCCAAGTGCAATTACGAACCCTTGACCACTCGCAACAGCGCCTTACACCCCACCATTGGTCTGTCCCTT
Organism: Coelastrella sp. MACC-549; assembly: GCA_018290735.1. Lineage (NCBI taxonomy): Eukaryota > Viridiplantae > Chlorophyta > Chlorophyceae > Sphaeropleales > Scenedesmaceae > Coelastrella > Coelastrella sp. MACC-549. The sequence goes on from JABEVS010000122.1 coordinate 116,715, forward strand.
TCTTGGTTTCAATTTGGCAGTCTCACAGCCGTGTGTTTGCTGCTGCTGTCGGTCTGCAGCTGAGATGACTTGGGACCATAATGCCAAGCCCCCAGCACCAGCAAAGAAGGAAACTCCAGCTCCCGCTGCACCAGCTAAGAAATCACCTGCCTCTGCAGAGAAGAAGGACACAAAGGTGCGTGGTCTCAACTGGGGCTCTGTGGTGGGTTGGCCAGGGTGTAGTTTTTCCCAAACCCCTTTGCTGAATGTGCAAGTTATGATGCGCAGTCTGCGAGCTGCAGAGCGTTTACTGGCCATACATGCCACCGTCTGCTGAGGCACACATACAGACCTCACTGATGGCATAAAGACCTTGTCGCTCACACTTCTGCCAACTAGTCATCCTGCTGCAGACCCCAAATGCATGCTGTTCTGTCGCAAGCAAAGCTATCTCATGTGTACCCCTCACACACACACATAATGGCCAGGACACAAGTGCATGGTTGCAGCTACAAGAAAACATAGTACACCTGCCATCGGCCTGGTGTCTAACAACTCTGAAGTGGAGTCAACCTACTTGTTGACAAGGCTGATGTGTACCAAACTGAAATGTCAAAGGACTTTCGTATGAATTGGTGCTAGTGTCCATAACCTGTTCCTGCCGTATTTTACTGTAGTGCCTGACTGCGTGACTGTCTTTCTGCTGCCTCTGCAGGGCCACAAACTGGAAGCCAGCTTCAGCAAGCAATCCAAGGGTCAAGCACAAGTTGAAACGCCTGTTGCAGCGATGCCATTAACAAAGAAATACCTCGTCAAAGAGAAGCCTTCAGTGTCGGTATCTGTTGATACGAAGCATGGCGTTGCCCATGATAAAAAGGCAACTGACAGCACACCGCCAGAGAAGAAAACTGTGTATCTTGTTGAGGAAGGCGATGACAACTGAGGAAGGCGATGGCCGCCACTGCAATTGCTGTGGCTGCGGCCACTATGCCCAGCTGCGTGGAGGCTGCCTACAGCAAGCACTTGGCTGCCTGACTGTCGGATGACGTAAGCAGTGTCTACTTGTGCAGCAGATATCTGCAGTCTGCCAGGCGGTACCTGCCTTTTTATGAACCCGATGTTGTGGGCTATGCCAGTGGCGTTCTGCTCGACACATGCTTGCCATCTGCAGGAAGCGTATGCTATGTGTCTGAGATCTCCGCATGTCAACTGTCTTAAGCTGTCACAGTCTTGTGTCAAGGCCTTCTGCATGGCACATCTGTTGCCCTGTGCTTGCAGCACTGCTGCTCCAGTGGCCAGCACGCTTCTGACTGAATTGCGACAACTCAGTTGTATAGTATAATCAGCTGTGGTTGCTGCTGAAAAGCAGTCATGCAATTACCCATATACTACATGCAGGGGTTAGAGACCGGCATGCACAGGTCTGTGAATTGTGAATGAATGATTGCATGCAATGGTGATAGCGACAAACACTTACATCAATGCCAGACACTCCAGTACTGAAGCACTTGTGTGAAAGTGTATTCCAGCTGGTTATAAGCAGATGAGTGCTGCAGAAGTGCTGGTCTGCACGTGCCACATATGCATCACTGTGTACAGCAGACTTCTATGTGCACATGCCATGTGGCCTGCCGTGCAGCATGCATGAAAGTGGATGCACGCATTTCACAAATGCCTTCCCTGTGCAGTGTTATGCATGGGCAGTGATCAATGGGATCCTTCTGATTGGAAGAGGGCTGGTGCATCCATGTATACCGTGGATTCTATGCACAGTGATGAAGCCGAGCAGCATGGCGGTTTGTGATATGCTATGGCCTTTTGAATGGCACACCTGTTGCCCTCTGCCTGCAGCGCTGTTGCTGCAGGCTTCCAGTTATGATAGTTGCAATAGCTGCTGAGAAGCAGTCACTGCATCATCGGATGTCACTGTCTTGACACTGTTTGACTCAGTCAAGGACAGGCTATCCTCCATCTGCTGCATGCATGCATATGCCCCAGATATGAATTTAAGTAAACCCAAGTGGCATACACAAGTATCTACATGATAGTAATTCTCAGTACTTTGCAGCCATAGCATTTACTGCCATCAGCCCCGCGCCTCAAATCTACCCAGTGAATTCAATCCACTTTCGAACAAGTATCTACATAGTGCATGCTACATGCAGGAGTTATTTGGGGCCTGCGGCAGCTGAAGATGGTGCGATTGCTCAAATGTGTAGCCCAGGAATCCATTGCTCCAGTTTTTGACTTGTTTATAGCATTCAGTCTATGGAAAGGGCAACTGCTACTACTACTAGTAGCACTGAGTCAATATCAGGCACGCTATTGTGGTCTCTCACATGAGCATCTCTGTCGTCAGTTGCTTCGCAGATGATGCAATTATATCATGCATTGTTGACGACGGAACCTTGCTGAACGGTTAGGTGCTCGAATTCGTGTTCACTGTCGGACACCAAGACTTTTGCATGCCATCATGGCACTGCCAGGCTGGCAGCAGTGCACCATGAGTGCGCAGTGGCCCCAGGCCTGGCAGACAAAGACACTGGTGACCTTTTGTACTCTTGCAGGTTGCGCTGCTGCCGGGCCCAGGGTCACTGCGTATCAATTGAATGGTCACCTGGCCTTAATCCCATGGCATGGGAGACGGTGTCATGACATGGTAACACCACAACTTGCAAAACTTGAGTGCATTTGCGATATGGATTTCATACTCACAGCAAAATTCATCAATCACACGCGATATGTGCAGAAGCCACGATTACGGGTTTCCAAAGATCGCTAACTACAAGTCCCATCCGCTGTTTCAGAAGCAGCAACCCAGCGGTAACTGAGGACCCTGTTCACACTTTTGTTAAGTAAAAGTAACACAAAGCATGCCGCTGGGGACGGAGCAGGTCCCTGCGCAGTTGCCTGCTCCAGCTCCGTCAGCCAAGCGCGTAAGCTTCTCGGGCTTGCCAGAACCGGATCCAGCCACCAATGCAAGCAGGTGAATGTTATAGCGAGTCTGATGGCTTCATTGTGACGGGTATGTTGGGTGCCTGTTCTGTGTGTGCCTTCCAATCTGTCTGCTGTCAATCGAACTGCACCCACGTGCCTTGCAGCTACAACTTTTCGTTTGCGGCTCTTACAACGACTTTCTGTTGTCTACAACATCCCTGTAAACACTTATTCAGGCCTATGTCTGCTCAGAAGTTGCCCAGGAAGCTGCTTTGCCCTGCTCAGCATGATGGTCCAATAACTGGTACAATTTCGGAAGATGCGCAGCATGCAGCTTGCACCATACGCAAGTAGGTGCCTACTATGAACGGTAGAACAGTAGGTTTAGATCTGGCATCAGCATGCCGTCCGTAGATGCTGCCTGAAGCTTTGTGTATCCATCCAATGCTTTGAAGAGCCTCTTCAGCCGGTTTGGTGCAGCACAATGCCACCAGCGGTGTCTGCTGACTAGTTTGCTGTGCCATGCGTATAGTTTGGATTTGCATCGACAGCACTATTCCAACCTGGTGTAGCTGCAGAACCTGTACTGTTGGAATATCATCGGCTGCACTTCCACCATATGGCTACCTGGTATATACATATATGTGATATGCCAGTGCCACATTGGCACATGCCATGAATTGCATGTAATACTACAGCTAGCAGCTCTACTCCAGTGCATTGCCAGCACTTTACTTCACTATGAAGGGCATCAACTGCTCAACACTTACATGCCAAGGGCCTTGCTCTCAGTCAGTCCTGGACAAAACATCTTCTGCCATCCACCATGAGTATGATACTGTGTATGATCCCTGCTGCAGGACATTACTTGGCGGCAAATCATCCAGGAAGCTGTTGGCCACCGTGGCAAATCAGGCGCAGCGTCCTGTGTTAGCATGCCCAGCAGACCAAGAGTGATTGCAGGTTGGTACATCATGATCAACGGTTGATCAGCTTTGAGGCTGAGCAGCAGATGCCCACTGTTGGACAGCCCACAGCCCCTTCAAATAGAAGGCTTCCTCTGGTGCTTTCAAGCAAACTTGCTCCTGTTTCAGAGGGCTTGCAGGGGTCCCTCCATAGATCAGATCCTTTCTTACCACTGCTTACCACTGCCAGCAGAAGACACTGGTGACCCCTATTCCAGATTTATCTCACTCTATATACAGGGGTTTAGCACTATTTTAATCCTCTCCTTGATCCCAGGATGCCAGGCCCCTATTTCTGCAGCCTCAGTACCAGCAGTATATGGTGCACTGGCAGCCTGCCAAGATACTCTACTGCATCATGATAATGATTGATACCATGGCAGGTTGCCAGTGATCCTTCCCCACCTCTACTCATGAGCACTATCATAATAAAGTATAGCACATTACTGATCAGTAACCCTCACGCTAGTGGCCCTGCTTCCTCAAGCTGTGATAGAGCAGGGCCTGCCAATTGTCCTGCCTTCCCTCGAGGGGAAAGGAAAGTTGTTTCCTGCTCATGCACATCAATGTGCATGTGTATGTGCATTTGAATATTCAGCTCCGACTTTGGATGCTGGAGGTGCAGGTTCGAATCTGGCCCGGGGAGCCCGACTCGCTCAGCGAGCGCCCGTGAAACGGGCTAGTCTGTGAGAATGGACCGCATCCCATGAGTCATCCGCTGGCTCGCTGGCTTGTGCTGGGATTTAGGGGGTTCATCCCACCGACTTTGTACCTTTGTACCAAATGATCAGAATCCTGGTATTATCATTGCCAGAACATCACATGGACGTACATGGATACCCGGAACATCGTGTGTGTCATCTGCTATTGCTGCAGGGGTATGCTGGCTGGCAGGTCGTCCCGCAAACTCCTGCAAGTGGCCTTCAATGTCTGGGACGCAGAGGATTTCAAGGCTGAGAATCCCACGGACAGTAGCAAGAATGCTGAAAACCTGAGCATCCCACAGAACAGTAACAGAACTATGCTAGTCGGCAGATCTTCAAGGAAACTTCTGTCAGCTGCTGCAGCAGGCACAAGCAGCAAGACAGCGCCAACAGGTGTTGCTGCCGCAGCTGCCTTGAGTGCAGCAGCAGGGTCCAGTAGTAGTGGTATGCTGGCAGGAAGATCCTTGCGCAAGCTGCTGTCAGCTGCTGCAGATGCAGATAGTGAAGCAGCTGCAGAAGCTGTTCCCACAAACAGTCAAGTGACAGGCCGCAGAGGCATGTTGGGCGGTAAATCTTCACGCAAGCTGCTGTCAGCTGCTACTGCTGCCGACCTGGACAACAAAGCAGCTGACTCAGCTGGTTCAACATCAAACCCAGCAGCAGGCTTCGGGGATATGCTGGCCCATAGATCTTCCAGGAAGCTGCTAACAGCAGCTGCAGCAGCTGCAGACCATGTAGAGCAAACACCACCTGTTCTCAAGCAGATCCATTTAGCAGGCAACTCAGCAGGTTATAGGGCCAGGCTGGCCACAAGGTCTTCTAAGAAACTGCTTCTCAGTTCAATCAAGGAAGACCCCGGCACAGCGTCACCTGGTACCTCTGAGGCAAACACCCCTGCGGGACCAGGTGCAATCAAACCAGGCACTGTTAGGTCCATGCTTGGTGGCAACCCTTGCCAGGCAGCATCGCAGAACTGTTCTCTGAAGGAGGCCTCATGGAAGCTTTTATTACAAGAGGCGCCAGCAAGTTTGCAGGACAACTCGTCATCAGATGCCAGTAGCAGCATGAATAGTGTTCAAAGCAGTTTTATCATTCCTTCCTCAGGCCAGGTGCATGATGCCAGCGCTGCAACGGCCAGCAGAGGAGCAAAGCAAGGTGTGACATTGCTCAAGAAGCTTGTAAGCATGATCAGGCCAGAAGTTGACGCCACAGACGGTGGCAGTACTGCTCAGCAGTACATGCAGGCAGCAACTGTGAGCAGCAGCACCGGCACCAGCATCACTACCAGCAGCAGTGATTCCTCGGTTTGGAAGGCTAGAGCCATGTTGGCTGGTAAATCATCCCGGAAGCTGCTGTGCAGGGCAGCAACAGATTCAGAGGCAGCAAACACTGCTAGCAGCAACCCCACAGCAGCATGCACTATCAGCAGCAGCAGCAGTAGTGCAACAGCACGATCTGCTGCAGATATGTTGCGGGGCAGATCCTCTCGTAAGCTCATGTGCTCAACTGTCAGCGGGCCAAACCTGGCTTCTGGTTCTGCAGCAGTCACTGAAATGGTTTCAGCAGCAGCAGAAGCAGGCATCACGGTCCAACAGGGCTGTAGCAGCCGCAGAGCAATGCTTGCAGGACAATCTTCCAAGAAGCTTCTAGCTCAGCTCGCAGTGTTCAATGCAGAATTGCGGCCTGACTCAGTGCTTAATGCCTCTACAGCTGCTACTGCTGCTGGGAACACACCAAGTGGAGCTCTAGCTCTAGCCAGGGAAAGCAGCAGCAGTAAGAAAGATCTTCTGGCAGACAGTTCACCATGCGTGCTGCTGCATGCAGCAGTTCAGCCGACGGTCGACCCGACCCGGAGTCCAGCGAAAGTGGAAAACACCACTGTCGACCAGCAGGCAGCAGATGTTGCAGTTGACTCTCAATGCTCGGTAAGCTACCGTAGAGTTGACAGCAAGCTAGTCAGTGATGCAGCAAAAAGCAGTGGGTCTAGGCCCAGAGATGGTGTAGCACTTTGCCAAAGCCTGGAATCATATGTTGATGGTTTGGCCCTGCTGCTGTGTAACACGGCAGATAAAGCCGTCCTGCTTAGTGCTACAGCAGAGCTTCAGGACTTGGCAGCATGTGACCCTAGTAGCAAGCTGCTTATTGGGCAGCATCAGACTGTGATCCGAAGCTTGGCTGACCTGCTGGATGATTCAGATGATGTTGATCTGCAGTGTGCAGCTGCTGCGCTTGTACATGGCCTGGCTTCTGGTGTGCCTGATAACCAGGCTACACTAGGCCGCTGCTGCAGGATATTAAATGGTTTAATTGCCCTGCTGGGCAGGGTCAGTAGGACAGCTAGGACACATGCAGCAGTGGCTTTGTGGGTGTTGGCAGCAGATAATGAGAAGATCCAGGGCGCGATTGGTGCTACAGGGGGAGCTAGCCTGGTTGAAGATCTCACACTAATGATGACAGATCCTGCTGCTGGTTGTTATGCAGTGGGCTTGATTTGGACGCTGGTGAGTGGTCAACAGGAGAACCAGGCTCTCTTTGCCGGCATTGGTCATTCACTGCAACGTGCCGGAGGTGTGATCAACAGCCTCTTGATGCTCATGGAAGAAGGCTCGAGGGAAGAAAAGGAGTATGCTGCTGGTGCGCTTCTGGGTTTAGTCTTTGGCCATCCACAAGTGTTGAGGTTGGCTCAGAAGTTGGGGGTAAAGGAGAGGGTTGAGGTTCTGCTGAGGGAGGACAGCAGGCCCTCAGATGATGCAAGTTGCTGTAGCGTGCATGCTTCTGCGGATGCTGCTGAAAGTATGCAGCAGGTTCTGGATGCGCTTGATTGTCGCCCTACTGGAGTCCAGTACTAGCATGGCAGGCTACGCTACTAGCGTTAGTAGCGGCTAGCGTCATTGGTACTGACTATCATGGCAGGACTAGTCTCAGACTCTCAGGCTGGCACTGCCAGTAGGACGCCAGGCAGCATGGCATATGAAGGAGATTGAGCCCATGCAACTTTGGATGAGCTCAGCTCATTGCCAGGCTGGCAAATGAGCTGACATGCGAGGGGGAGATACGTTTTGTAGGTTTGGAGGGTTTGGAATTCGCACCGCACTGTACTACGTGGCACCCGCAGCTCTTCTTCTGTATTATGCCACATGACGGCCCGGGGCTTCTGAGAATGGGGCACGGGGTTAACTCGACCGGGCAGACAAGAGAGAATTGCTAAGGCTGATGGGTGGTCTAATCTTGGTGTACCAGTGTGGCTGAGCCACCAAGTACATATTCCCAAGGGCCTTGCGGCCGGAAAGGGTGACTTCCTTCCTTCCTTCCTTTGGCAGCTTGTCACACGCGTGTGACGTACGTTATCAACGTGTATAAGTTATACAAACGAATCTTTTTGGAGCAAAGCAATCTGCAGCACCTGGCTGCAATTCCACAACCCATGCAACAACAAAGGTGCAAGCAGGTTGCCTCCACTTCGAAGATACAAGCAGTCACAGCATGCGCTCAGCACCAACAGTGGCAGCAGGTTATGTGGGCTCAGATGCAGCACTGCAAAATTCAGCGAACTCAGCGCCACACTGGCTGGAAGCGGCAACACCTTTGTGAGGGCTGTGAGGAAAAAGCCTCTCCAAAAAACCTGCAAGCAGCAAACATCAGCCTATAAGTTGCACAAGTGTTGTGTTACACAATTTACCATGCCCGTCAGGCAGCCAATTCAAGGCTCCTTGGGCATTTGCAGCATACAATCTCAGTGGATATACACATACACCAAGCTCAGTTGAGCCAGATGCTTCATGAATGAGACTGGTAGATGTGACGAGTACATCACACATGAGCCATGGCAGGCACAAGCACCACACCAGGGTGGTGCCGCCAAAACTTGTCAGTGCATTTGCCATAGCATTTCAACTTGTTTGCATGGATTTTGTTTTACATCAAATCAATGTTAGGACGACGTCACAATATCGTGAGACGCTTTCACCTGCCACCAATTCGGCGGTGCACTGTGAGTACATGCAAGAGGTTTTGCAGCTGCAGCTAGGATCTAAGATATTCACCCTTTGATGTTTGAGCCTCAGGGCTAAAGTTTAGCTGACAGCACAGCAGCACAACCAGCACTGCTGCAGTACATGCCATCTTCTATCAGAATATTCCCGCACCACAGCAGCGCTGGATGTAAAACTATCTGTCATAATATACAAAAAGTCCAGCTACTACTCAAAACCCAGGGCACCTTGTGTTGGACTGAAGCCTGCAACTGTACTATGGTATGTATGTTTTTCAAGCTCGCCAACTCCACTGTTGTCAAGATTTATTGAACTTGTTATTATCATTCTTACTATGTATATTATGTATTGATTACTATTATTATTCAACCCATCATTCCTATAATAATTACGAAATCAAACTATCATTGTTATAGTATTTCATCTATTTTTAGATCAAAACTGATCTGGCACTACAGAGATGATTTTACTGGCACCCACCTCTTCCCAAGCTGGTCCGAGAATTCCACTGGCCACACAGTGCAGGCCCAAACTGCTCCAGTCGCTGCTGCTGCCAGCCTGCTGCAGTGCTGCTACCAGGGTGTTCACGGAAGGAGGGCCTAATACAGCCTGACCAGCAGCAGCAGCAGCAGCAGCAGCAGCAGCAGCAGCAGCAGCAGCAGCAGCAGCAGTGGATTTGTAACAGCAAGTGTAAACGGCTTGACTGTGATTCATTTTGATCCAGAATGGAGGTATGCCAGGAAGGGCAGCTGCTGCTGCTGTTGCTGCTGCAGGAGAGAAGTGCAGTATGTTTGTTCTGGGGCTTGAAGCTCTCTTGCAGAGCAGTGTTCATTCTTGCAACAGCTTGAAGCACATTATATATATAACAGGTTTCAACACACATACAGCTCTGACTGCTGGACCTGGCAACACCTTTTTTGTTGAATGAACATTTTTATCTCATTTTTATTGATCATCTTCCTCCACAAGCAGAAGCCCAAGACGCACTCACCGTCGCAGCAGGTGCCCAAAGCCCCGATAGCAATGGATCCACCAAAGGAAACAAAATAACACATGTTATAACAGTCTGTGAAACCCAGTAAGCTTCCCAGCGTAATGACAACACCCTTCCGCCAAGCGCAAAGTAACAAGCAGCTGGCATTGCTGCAAATAGCACCATCTCTTGGGTGAGATGCAGCAGTGCCTGTTGAAAAACTAAATCTGATAATCCTCCTCCTCCTCCTCCTGCTGCTGCTGCTGCTGCTGCTGCTGCTGTGCTGCCAGGGTCAAGTTGTGCTGTGCTGGAGTGTGTGATGAGTGTTGCGAGTTGGCTGTTGAGCAGCACGGCAGCAGCTGCTGCTGGTAGGCCATAGTACAAGACCTGCAGCGGAACAGTGCAGAACTCAGCATTTTTGATACACGATAAACAATGAAATGATCATGCGCAAAAAAACGAACATGAGCTCAATTTTCAACAATTTTGAAACCGTTTGTCTTGCATGAAGGTCATACAGTACCTTTGAGCAGCCTTAAAAATGAGATTCTAAAGACGTGACATTGGAAATCTTGCTGTGGGAACTGCTTTATACTTTTCGTGTGTGTCCTGCACATGGCAATGGAACTGCTCATTCAAACTGCTTATGCACATGCTGACTGTTTCTGGCATGTCTGTGTGCCGAAAAGAATGGATGCTTGGTGGCAATTTATGCTCTGTCTGAGCCGACTCAGCTTTCAACTGAAATAAAATGTGACTTTGCAGGCTTGACTTTGTTCATACCATGCTGCCTTCTTGCACCGCTGCTTGCTGGGACTACTGCTGCTGCTGCTGCTGCTGCTGCTTGTGGGGAGTGCTGCTGCTGCTGCTGCTGCTGCCATTCCCAGATAGATGGTGTTACCTTGGCCAGAGTGCTTGCTTGCCATTCTACAGGCGGGAAAACTGACTTGGCCTGAGTCAATGGCAGAAGCAAGCATGCAGTTTTGGCCACAGGCAGTGTGAGATATTTTTGGTGTACACAGATATTGCTTGACGACTGACTTGAGCACATTATCGGCAGATTATATAAATCCAACTCATCTAGTCAATGCTGCCAGGATGACCTTTTGGGGCACAAACCTGAAGGTTTCCAGCATTTACAAGATGATTATATAATTATTTCAATCATATGATGTCATATCATAAATCATATCGTAAGGAAAGAGGATGGTATAATCTTCAATCCGCCTGCGAAACATTGGGCGCGAGGCCGATGGCAGTAAATGCTATGGCTGATGGTATCAATCATTATTATTGTATGATATCAGATCATAGTTGAATCATTATACATTGGAGCAATCTTTCAAAGTTGTACAGTTTAAGAAAGATGCAGAAGTCAGGCGTGGTCTGATATGCTGATGGGATGTGCAATGAGATAGTGCTGGCAGTGCAAAATCATTGTAACACTTGGTACAAAAGCTGACCAGCATTTGCTGCAAATAGCAACTGAGCTGTATTTTGTTTCAAAATACGATGCAAGATTCAGCTATTTGATCACAGTCACAAGAAGGGCCGACTTGTGTAGTTGAGAGCTATATCTGGCGCACCTCTTGAAAGAATGTGTCTTGTGCAAAACCCTGGCACCAGATCAAATGCTGTTCTGGTTCCTGCTGCTGCACGTTGCTGGTGTGTTGATGCTGCTGCATTGCTGGTTGCAGCTGCTCCCGTTGGCTGTCAGGGAGAGCTTGGGTTCTTGAACGCATCGCTTGTGCCTCGAAAATCCCAGGTCGTGCTGGGCGGCACGACAGGTGCTGACTTGCATTGCATCGGATCGGATGCCCACCCCTGGTGCCCTGCAACTGGCGTGGAGGATTGGGGCAGCAATTGAGAGCCATGTTCGGGCAGCGCATTATTTGCTATGTTATGTCTGAAAGCGCACTTGCGCTGGCCAGGCCGGCAATGCTTTACGATGGCATTCAAATCCCGTGCGTACATGGCGGACTGTTATGTTACGGGCATTCTCATATCAGGCAGAGCAACAAAGCATTTGCCAGCATCAGTATGCTTCAGAGGTATGTGCGATCTAAGGTCCAAAGGTCCGGCTTGCAAGATTACGCTGCTCTTACCACGGCGAAACGGGTCCACTCCTGCAGCTCTGTTGCCGGTTGCGGTAAAATAGACTTCTATTGTACTCAATGTAGACCGACGTTTGCCTGATTTGAATCCTTACGGGCCCGAGGCGCAGCAGCAGACTTCCACACTACAATGGGCCATGGTTACGCTGTTGCTCATACACCTTTCGCTGATTTGAAACATGAAGCTTTTGTGGAAGCACTGAATCCAATAGCCACGTTTGGTAAAGAGCCCCCCGTACATTATCTGTCTGCAACGTTATCATCGCAGCCTTCGCGCAGCTGGAGATACGTGAATGCACCAGTACTGCTCGTGACAGTTTTACTAGCTTGCTTAGTGTCAGCCACGTATCTTGGCATGGCCAGCGTAGAAACAGAGGTGGCAGTTTCGGGGTACGCAAGAGAGCAGCAACCTTACCACGCTCGCGGCAGCGTTGGCTTGCCGGAGCATGAGGTGAGCTGTCTATTCCCCTTCATGTGTTGCTTGGCGTATGATGGTGGGCTGCCATGGGTTACTGGCGTCCAATAGGACATCCCAGCCAGCTCACACAGTACTGTACTGTACTGCTGAGTCAGCCTTGCCTAGTATAGCGACCCTCTAAATTGCCTTGGGAACAGTCGTCCCACGTCACTTTTTTTGTCGCATCAGTTGCTTTTCGTGATTCACACGCGACATGAGCTGCATGCGCGTCCAGTCTGCACTTCACCTCCCTGCATGTCAATCATCTCTAAATCTACAATTAACAGAGCATACGCTCTGCTGAAACTGAGAAAATGCCCATATTGATGTTGATGATGCTGATGCTGATGCTGATGCTGATGCTGATGCTGATGCTGATGCTGATGCTGCGTGTGACGATTATTACTTATTATCCTATTATTTTGCAGACAATCATCCTCAAGTGTCACCTCCTCCACAGCTCAGATCCGAGCACGCACAGCAGCTCAGATGCAGCAGTCTGCTCAGATGTCGAGGTGTCTCATTTGGAGCTGTCCACACAGTACCAGCGGCAGCATATCACGATCTGGCAGTCTCAGGCACGGTCTCGCAGCAGCGATAGTGAGGGCGGCAGCAGCAGTAGCAGTAGCAGCAGCAGTAGCAGTAGCAGTAGCAGCAGCAGTAGCAGTAAATACAGGTTGGCTGGGGACAGACCCGGCCGGCGGCGCAGCGAACACAGGAGGCAACTCCGGTTGCTGACTGAATGATCATGAGCTTCCTGACCGTCTTCAAAAAACACAACCTGGTGGTGGTGGAGTGTTTCTGTGGCGCCATATGTTCCTTTTTCCCCCTTCATGGCCACATGCTGTCATCAGTGAGTGTCTAGTGAGCGACTACCACACACAACTGCACTCGCAATGGGCAGGGGAGGACCCTTTGAACATTCTTTTCAAACCAGCTGTGTGAGACAATGAGGGTGTTGCTGGGCACGGTCACATGGTCTTTTATGTTATTCTAGGCTTTCCAAAAGCAGACGGCCATTGCCCAAAGGCGCTGGAGTACTCCACTAGCAATTGTGCTCTTGAGGTCATTGGCTTTGTGTAGACAAGGCCCCCCAGGGCCCCGAAATCAAATGACTGAGCTTTCATACCATGATCGTCTGTTTAGATCCTAGGCTGTAGTCAGCAATGCTGACTCAGCCTCAATGCTGATGTGGCAGCTGCTGCAGTCACCCGTTTACTGCCAACATGTTAGGAGGACAGCACCCCCATTGTTACTGGATTGGATTGCCTAGATTGGACAGAGCATGCATCACATATTGAGTAGGTTGCATTGAACTGGAGTGGCTTATCACTTATAACTCGTGATATCGCATGTTGCGTGTGTGTTAATGTGTTAAACACTGAGCCAGGCATATACACACTAGCAGAGTCGGCGTTTGTTTGCTGGTTACAGAGCTGTAGATCAGCGCCTGCGTGTATGTATGTACCACCAATGGTCTGCCTGACCTTTATAGTCTTTTGGCACAGCCATAGCAGTGAAAGCCTTTTTTAGGGCACTGCTGCTGTTGCAAGTCTTTAATCTTCACGACCTGGATGCTCTATCGAACCGCTAAAGCATGCCTTACCAAATATTTATGACCTGTCTGCTCCATTTGCGTGCTGGTGGCCTTGCCATATTTGTATTGTAGCTTGTCATACATTCGCAGCTCTGACCCAATTAGGCCTGCAAAGTGCATGCTTTTGCGTTTGACATTACTTGTATGTTTTATCTGCGCAGCTTTTGACGGCTTTCGGAACCAGGATCTTCCAGCTAATTGTTCCGCATGGTTCGCGCTATTTTGGCCTTAGTGTGCACGTCTGTACATCTTGCATCACACGTGCATCGCTTCTTTTTCTTTTATGTGTGTATGTGACAAATTAGCTGAAATGTGTCCATCTCACAGTGGGAGGTGCAGTGTCTTATGCTTGTTGACCCAGAATCTTGGTTGCAATAGAAACCGTCAACCAGCCACTGCTATGGGGCTTGCTTATCTTTCTTTTCTAGCCTGGGTCGTCGTCCTGCATGGTTGCTAGGTGGCCTATGTGAGCCCCAGACTGGTGCTATGGATCCACTCAGGGAATTTTTTATAGGCTATAAATCTTATTTATTAAAAATGAGCGGTATCCAGTGTCCTGGAGCACAATGCTTTTGATGAAGCATCACTAATGCATATAATATATGGTGCTGTTTGTTGCAATCTTGGCACGATGCTTGTGGATGCAGATAGCAAGATCCAGTGCAGCACGTGTCAGCAGCAGCTCGCTTGTCATTGGGATGGAAACTAAAAAGCCATCGAATCCTGACTGTCGAGTGCTTGGCCATGTGCACAGCTGACAGTGATGTGTGGTATAACCATGATGAAGCCGTGCATATAGTGCTGGTGCACAAGGTTTTGCCCTCCAAGAAGCTGGTGTAAAAAAGATAGAGCCATGCAACATTGGATGGTGTTGTTATTGAGTGCCTTGTAGGCATGACCATCATAGGTGATCTCGTTCTCTAGGCTTGGCTTCCTCAAGGTTTTGATTGGGCGTTATCTTACGCGTCCTCTCTCAACCAATATAGAACCCATATATGTGTCGAGGCCCTTGCATGTCGAGAGCTCACACTTGTCACAAGGATCCCTATAGAAGGCTTGGGTACGTGACCTTGCGAAGTAAGATGGCGCACAACATGTGAAACAAACTGGTTCATCATGCCGACGAAGTGCAACACAATGCAACCGATTTGTCTCAACGTTCACAGCCTGTACGTCTCAGCGAAGTGACTTTGGATCATTTCGGCCTTGGCTGGCATGGCAGAGTCCAACTTTAGTATACATGGTGTCCCAAGATCGGAGGTGAATCCAGAAGATGCGGATATGTGCAGCTTGGCGCACTTGCACAGTCTACTGTCATCGCTTGCTGCACTTACACAACTTTCCAGCGTATCGCTCTTCGCTGGGGCGCATATAAGCCGCCTGTACAAGATTTCATATGACACTTTGCGAAACGCTGTTGGTGCCTGGACGTTTGATGGCTTTTGCAGAGCGAGGTGTCCTTGAAGTCTACTGGCAGTGAGTGGGGCATTGAACACGTGCTGGACTCGGGCATCAAGCTTCCACCGGGCACTGAAACGTATCAAATAAATGTGCTGGACCTGCACCCTACGCAGCTAGCTGTCGGCATGCAGCAGGTATGTTTAGGGTTTGACATGCGTCCTGCTTCAGCTTGCAAGCTGCTGCTAGGGCTGAGCAGTTGGCTCGCCAATCAGCAGCGTCAGCCTGCATCTGCAGCTTGACAGCAAGTTATGGAGACTGCACTTCTTGTGTAAATCGTGCTAAAGCTATGCAGCAGCAGATAGATATATTTTCTGTGGAACTTACAGCAGCAACTGCTGCTAGACAGCACAAGCAGCAGCAGCAGTACCGGCACCAGCAGCTAGTTGTGTTGTCATAGCACTTACAGCAGTACCAGCAGCAGCATGGCAGCAGTTCAGCAGAGATGTGCAGTTAAACACCATCAAACAATCCTTTCTTGTGCTATGCCGCTGCTGGCAAGCAAGCTGCTGTCCATCAGCCTCACAAACTCAGCTCAGAAAGTTCACTGTACAACAACCGAGCTTTCTTTGCATTTTTTTTACCCCACATCCACCCTACAAAAATACTCAGCCATCCTAGAAGCAGCAGCAGCAGCAGCGGCAGCGGCGACACAGCAGGCTTACATTCTGATCATCTTTCATCTGATCATTGTGATCTCAATCACAATCATCATCATTGTCATCATCACTATCAACTACACTGCTATTGCCCCTGTGGTGCACGACAACTGCTTGCCATTGCCCAGGTGCACGATAAAATGGCCAAGGCCGCCAGCAAGCAGCAAAAGGGTCCTGAAGCACTAGACAGATTCCTTCGGAATCACCCAGTTCCAGTTGTGCTGGGTCCCAGTGGCAAACATTACTTGATAGACCATCATCATTTGTGCTGTGCGCTGTGGAAGTTGAACATCAAGCAGTGCTATGCAGGTGAGCAGCCCCAACACCACAAAAAACCTGATATTATTGAATTACTAAATTAGTAAATTATTGTATTATTATGCTATCATATTATTAAAATGTTATATTGTCATGTTGATGAGATATAATGTTTTTATATTTTTTTGGTTATCTGCATCCAGGGCTTAACCCAACCAGAGACTGCCGGGATCTACGATTCTTCTCAGTTTGTGCTTCAATGATGATTTATTGGTTTTCCCCAATGTGTTGCCCACTTTTTATGCCAAATCTGTTGACGCATTCTTGCATGCTCTCATCAATAGGCTGCAGCATGCATACTATTGTGCAGCCACTGTGAGCAGCGATAGCCTCTGGTTCCCTCTTTGTTGATTTCAACGAGCAACATGGCCGGCAGTGATAGCCTGCAGGCAGTAGAATTTTTTTCCACTTGCCTCAACCAACGCAGTCCAATCAACCATGTATGCATAACAACCATCAAAAGTCAATCGTGCCATGAGTGCTGATGGTTATGCATTCATATAATGCATACTTATATAAATATATAATTGTGTGCTGCTGTGAGCAGGTACCGTCTGTGACTACTCTGAATTGGCTCCTGAGCAGTTTTGGGCGGCAATGGCTCGGAGGAACTATCTGTGGGGTCATCAGCCAGATGGTAGCCCAATAAGCTTGCACAGATTGCCACAGCAGCTACCAGAAACAGTAGAGGGTGGGTACATGATATATGCGATGAATATTTCATTGTTTCATTGTTTGTTGATGGATCCGTTACACCTGTCGGGGGCATACATTGGCCTCCCGGCAATCACAGGCTTATGGATGAATATGTATTGGAGCAGGCTGATTGGAGTTGCATATAGTGTGGTATCATTGTAAAAAATAATAGTATGATATCATTGATGTGGCAGTATTGTGCTGCTATTGCTATACAGAACATTGGACTGAAGGATGTTATAAGTTATACTTCCACCAACTTGGTTTCAAATATCATTAGCAGCTATATTCTACACAGCAGGTGCCATTGCTTGCATCCTTAGGTCTTAGTTGACATCAGCCGACATAGCAACAACAGATTGAGGAATATGTGATCACCCATCAGCAGCAATCTCAACCGACCTGCAACCTCACTGCCCAAAAGCACCCTGAGAGACAGACTAGTACCAGTATTAACACTCTGATAGCCAATCTGCAGCCATACTTAATCACCCACCAGCAGCATTATCAACCGACCTGAAAGCTCACCACTGCTGGTGTCCCAGTATCAACTCTGATAACCGATCAGCAGCTGCATATGTAGCCATCAGCAGCAATATCAACTGATCTGCAACCTCACCACTGCTGGTGTCCCAGTATCAATACTCTATTAACCGATCAGCAGCTACATATGTAGCCATCAGCAGCAATATCAACTGATCTGCAACCTCACTACTGGTGTCCTGCAGGATTGGTGGATGACCCTTACCGCAGTTTAGCAGCCCTGGTCCGCAAAGCGGGCGGTTATCAAAAGTCAACGAAACCATTCTCAGAGGTGGGCCATCTTGGTGTTACTCTGCTATGTCTGATCAGCAGCAAATACTCAGCAGGTTGAGGCAGGTTGAGCCCTGTTGACCGTCCATAGTATGAATCATTATTATTATATATTATTATTATATATTATTATTATATATTATTACTTTGCAGCCATAGCCATTCTGCCATCGGCCCCGTGCCTCAAATCCTCCCAGTGAATGCAATCCACTGTTGGATAAAGCGTGCATGATTATCCGATCTCCTGTTGGCCGTCCATCACACATCTCAAACGGCACCAGGTCTCTGATGATCATGACACATTGCAGCCATCATCAGCAAGTTGCATCACCACAGCAACTGCACCACCACAGATCTTTATTCATATACCTATTTTGAAAACCGGGAATCCCCATAACCCCAGCTGTGTTACTGGTGTTTGATAGTGACTCCGTGGCAAACTATTCACTACTTACATGCTGCAGTTCATGTGTAGTCCCCTGGGTGCTAGCTGTCGTCCAATTGTGTGTTCAAGCATCTTATGTCAAGCATCTGTGTTCAAGCATTTGTTCAAGCATCTGTGTTCAAGCATCTGTTCAAGCGTTTAGTGCTGAGTATGTGTTTAACAGTGCTGAATCTTCAAAGTGATGTTGAGCAACAAACAAGCGTCTAGTGCTGAATTTGTCTACAACAATGCTGAATCTTCAAATTGATGTTGAGCAGCAAACTTTATAACGATCCTCATCACTTGTATGCTGCAGTTTATGTGGGCGAACTACTTGAGGTCCCGGGTGCCCATGGTACTGACCGCAGTACCAGACGTGTGCTCCTATACACATCGTGGTATATTCAATGCCATGGCTCCTGAGGCAGCAGGTTTGCCTGGGTACTCACCACTGGAGTCAGCAACAGCAGAGCAGCTGGACCTCATGAGTGATGTGGGGAGGGCAGATCGACGGGATTGACTGAACTGGCAGTCATGCCTAGAGTGATCACTTCAGCGATTGTTTGATTCCAAACATGTGCTACATTGAACGGCCAGTTGTGCACACATTTTCCACAGCTCTGTATGCCGCTGAGTCGAGTTGCAGTAGCAGCTGGGTGCCCTTGCAGGAACACGCTCTCTTGTTACACTGGGCACTGCTTGCAAGTTGCTAGCTCGCAATCTGGGCCGAGAGTTGCAAGTTGAGGCCATCGGCATCGGCGCTTTTGAGTTCTTTGGAAATGCTATGTCTTATCGCGATCCGATCGGCGCCGAGCTCAGCTCGCTTCGGCGAAGCTGCCGACCGCGCGGTCAGTGACATTTGATATGACCAGCGTGACCTACCGCATAATACGACGGGCTTCGGACTCGCATGTGCCGGCCTATACCTGGAGACTTTGTTACCGTTAGGCTAAGCTGAGCTCCGAGCTGGCAGGGACGGTCAGAACCCTACTATGGGTGCGAAGCCGATGGAACCCCGTCGCAACATGCCCCTACTGAGGTGACCCTTAACGCAGGCATATGCATCTACCTGAAGACACTAAGCGCCACGGGGCATCCGATGATCCGACCGGATGAGACACCACGTGCAAACTTGACACTGGCAATAAGTTATTGATTGGAGCATCGTCACAAACCTGGGCGTTGGTGACCCTGTATGTCGGTACAGCAGCTCAGCTGCTAATGAAAGGTGGTACTACAACAGATTATAGGAACTGAGGCCTAAACACTGAATGGCCCCACTTAGAGGTCTCTGTCTACAGTGGTGTTTGCAGCTGATACAGCTGCTCTCTACTTCACGGTAGTTGTTGTCTGGAGAACGAGCCCGCCGGCGAGTCAGGGAATCGAGGTGGTTGACGATCAGCCATGATAGTTCACACCCAGTGACCAACCCATCACTCAAGCAATGCCTGAGTGATGACCAAACATGCCCAGACGTTTGACAATCCAAAGCTTGGTGCAACCAAGTGACGCACCAGCTTAATAGCCCTCTTGGGGGGTTGCTAACTCAGCAACCACCCAGAAACCTATGTGACATGCCACGCTTGCATGGCATGCCCAGCTTGCACCATTGAATACTGCACATTAAGCATTAAACAATACTAAATAGATACATCGACACACCTGACCGACACACAGGCACACCGAGACACCTGGGCCTGAAAGCATTCATGCATTCCTAATGTGCCTAGTGCATTCAATGCAGGCTACTGATGATGGACAGCTTTGTCATCTTCGCCATCAAGTCTGCAACACATTCCTTGCTCACATCACAGTGCCTTACGGACAAAGACGTCAGGGTTGGCAACTCTTTTGGGATGACCATGAGCAGGGTGTCTGTGATGCCTTTGTTGTCAGACAGATCAAGCTGCTGTAAATCCTTCATCTGCTTCAGTAGTGAGAATGCTGAACAGTCACGGAGGTTGCAGTAGACAAATGATAACCCTGTGAGTCTTGAACCTGCTGCAGTTGCTGCTGAATCAGCTTGCAACACAGGAGGAGGCAATGCCACTGCTGCTTCTGATGCAGTCAGTGCTCCCTCACTGTCAGTGCCAGTAGCGGCAACCTCCCACGTATCATCCTCAGAATCAACTGGTGCTGCTAAGGCTCTTTTGATGACACTGTTCATGAGCTGCGCAAAGCTGTACGTGCTGGCAAGATCTGGTGAAAGTTTCAGCACGCATGCTGACAACTGCTCCACAGACGCCTGAAAGGCTGTCAGCTGTCTCAGTGCTCGAGACACCGTAAGTCCTTGCCAAGGATCGCTATTGCTGAGATCAACACCAGCGATTGTGAGGTGCTTCAAGAACCGCAGCTTTCCCAACTGCTGTAAGCTGGTTGTTGTCAAACTCTGGTATACCTCTCCTGGCCCAGGTCCGGGACTAGTGGGCACCCAGAGAGTAAGATTATGGATTGGCAGGCATGACCATCCCGCTGCTGCTCCAGCAATGCTTGCAGGACTCTTGTGCACCAGCTGAACTGATTGCAGAGAAGTCAACTTGCTAGAAATATTCTGCAGCTGCCGTGCTGTGAGGTTGCAGGAAGTTACCTTGAGGAGTGTGAGCTGTTTGAGGGGCAGCAAGGGCTCCAAAGATGATGCATCACCAATGGTGACTTCAAGCAAACTTCTTGGCAGTACATCAGCCTTCTGCAAGTAGCAAGGAAAAGCCACCTCTGAAAGTATCAGTGTTGTTGATGCAGATATATCATACAGTATGTCATTGTTGCTGCTGATGATCACTGATGGAGTGATTCTGCCAAAACCCTTGGTATATGGCACAAATTTTATTAATATGAGTCGCATACAACTGCAACATGTCTGTCCCAGTGGTAGTCACAACTAAACTCACTGAGTCTGGCAGCATGCACAACCCCAACAGGGCATCTCACTTTCGCCTCAAAACTTTTTCAAACAGTGCTGCCGACTGTGACTTACCTGCAATGTGTAGCCATACAGAAAGCCTGTGAGTGCTGTCAGGTGACCGATGTTGAGCGGTTCTGGCGCACAGTGGTAATCCCATGGCAGCTGCAGCTCCTGCAATGTCTCAGGCAGATAAGAGCAGTAATCTGCTGCTGCGGCTATCTGATTCAGGCCATACAGATGTAGATACGTAAGTTGTCCAAGCGCTGCCAAAGCCCCAAGTGATGTAACCCGGCGTTTTGAAGCCCACAGCTGTTCGAATGCATATGGAGGAGGTCCGGGATCTGTCCACTTGATGCCTTCAACTGATGCCAATGGTGGCACGATGTTATTGATGTTTTGAGAACTGATTGATTCCAGCACTATGAAGTCCAAGCTTCGGAGGTTGCTGAGCCTGGCCAGAGATGCCAGGTCGCCGATGAGCACAGCTTCTGTTGCCACAATTCTTAACCGGGTCAGGGTGCTGCAGGGTAGCTGCTGGATGATTTCTGGTGTTGAACTGAGCCTATCCTCTGCAACAAACGACTGCAAGTGCAAGGCGGTCCGAGCAGCTAATATTTGCAGAGCATCTGCTACAACATCTGAACTTGTAGATATGTCTTCAGGGCAGCCAGCTGGCCAGGAGCCCCTCCCTTGGGGGGAGGATATTGTCAAGGACCGTAGCATGCTGCCATAATGCGTTAACCAGCGGTGAAAGCTCTTCACCAGACAGATATAGGACGTCCTGGGCGTAAGGCAGGCGCTGATGCAGGCGGTGCCAGCATATAACTTGATTGCCGTTTGCAGCTCCTTGCTGGTGCAAAGAAGAGTTGCCAGCACTCGCTGGTCTGGGTTCTCATGTGTGCATGCCAGTGCCAGAGCTGCTATGACTACATCGCTGTTCTGATTGCCCTGCAAATCAGCAGCTTCAGGGGACGAAACAGAGCGTGACAGCTGCCCTACTGTGGGAAGCCCGCAGTTTGCAGACTTAGCAGCTGAAGTACATGATTTGACAACGCATATGCTTTCCTGATACTTTTCTTGACGTGAGGGATCAAAAAGCGCAGTCAACGGCGACAGCAAGCATTTGAACGAACCCATCGCAGCACCTCGTTGTTTCGCAATGTATTCAAGAGGAACAGTTTTTTCTTCTTATGTTGTCAGGCCTCTGGCTCTAATGACGTGTGTCGTCCACCTAAGTTCACCTGCACTACAGCTCACAGGTTTTTCAGGTGTCACACCTGCTCATCTACCACCACAACGTTGGTTTGAACTCAGGCACAAACTTAATGTCAGAGGTGCTCACATATGTAACCATAAATGTCTGTGGTTGACGCACTTGTATGATGCTCGCTGTAGGTGGGACACACTCACTTGATTGCAATGACTCTGTGTACAGGCGGTGATACTATGTATATGGTCAAGGGTAGGCTACCACCTGTGGTGACACCTGTCAGGGATGCAGCTGGGAAACAAAGCTATAGTCTTTGTGTAAACAGAGCTGTAGTTGCTGCTGGAGCTGACTGCCCCAGCACTGTCCTCCATGGTGGTACAGTACCTGATGTAACGTGCATTCCCGCAGCCACCGCCTCCAGATTGACCTGAAGATTTCATCAATTGCTTGATATTTCTGATTATAACGCCCTGCAAGATAGGCAAATGCTTGTTCTGTACCCAGAGGTCCAGGTGATGTGACTGAGTTAGGGGAGCAGCAGTGAGAATACAAAAAGGCGACTAACTTCTCTATGTGCACTTTAAGCTGATGGCTTTGCGCAGAAACGCTGGTAGTCGATGCGTGGTTCTCAATGGTGCAAAGTCATGTTGCAATACCTTCGTGCAAGCAAGCATCATCAGCCTGACCCTTCAGCACAAGTCCCACCCACCTGTTGTGGTCCCTCTACCTCTAAGATTGATTCATCAGCAAATTCACATACATTATAGTAGTTGCTGTCGGTAATCAGCTCATGCGGCATTTGCAGGCATGCGGAGTACTTGTTTGTGTGTTCTTAGCAGCACGCAGCTGTGGCGTCCCCCTGACTGTTGTGAAGTCTATAAACGACATCTATACCAATGTTGCTCTGCAAGCAGCCGAGGTGACATCCAGTCCCGTGTTCATACAGACGTGTCGCTGCACCTGCACGGAAACAGCCAGAGCCTTGTAGGACTGTCAGCAGCCCAGCTCTATTGCTCCTTACTGGCTTAACCATTGCGAAGTTGATATAAACTGGACAAAACGTTGAGCTGCTGATCGTCATGAGCTGCAGGCTACTGTCAAGGCCATCCAAAAACAAACGGGCTCCAAGGACCTCAGCCTGCGAGAAGTTCCCATGGACACGTTGCAATTCTACATCGGCAGACAGCATCACATAGCAGTAGAGGTCGACGGGCAGCAATTCGAAGTGGTGATGAATAATCAGCCAAACCAAGGAACAACTTCAGACAGCAGCAGCGTCCCCAAGCAGCAAGCATTGCCTATGCCACAGGTGTGCGTCTCGGCGGCCAGCAGCAGGCTACTATACATATCCGTTAGATCTCAACTTGTCAAAACTGCCGGATCCACATATGTTTGCTGTTGTGCACTTGTCTCGGCTCCAGCTGCAGCTGCTGATATGGCCCAGGATCATGGGCACCTTCTGATCCTAAGAATGTTGCCACCCATGGTTGCCTGTGTTGCTTATAAGCGATCAACAATCTATTGAGACTATTAAATCAATTTTCCAAGCACTTTTAGGATAGTTTGTCACCTGTGTGTGCTCTGCCATGCTGCTCTACCCTGCTGTCTGTCCTGCAGGCATTAACCAGCTCAGCACTGGCCGAATTCGACCCCTGGCAGTGGCAGCGTCAGCACATAACACTCCCAGAAGTAACGCTATCAGGACCAGTGGAACTCGTTTTCACACAAATAACAGACCTCTCCCTTTTCTTACCTCACAGCATAGACGTACCGGCCGGCAAAAGGCTCCTCATTCACCCTGGCGCAGCAATAACGTTACGACAGTTGAGAGGAGTCAGTCTGAGGAAGTCCGTAGAACTTCCCAAGCTGCCCAGGTCTTACCTGGCGGAGGTTTATGCCCACATGAAGATTGGCGAGGCCGAGCCAGGGTTTGAAAACGCGCCAGGCATGTTATATCTCGCTTCCGAGTTGTATAGGCAAGCAACAAATGCCAGTCTAGGATTGAGCAAAGCCGGAGGCAGGACCAAGCAGTTGCTGTCCTTTGAGATTGAACCAGCAGGTGAGAACAGAGCACTTGACGGTCCACAAGCAAAGACATGACCCTCAAAGCCCACTGGCAGTACTAGCAGGACCAACAGTGAATCCAATTCACTGTACTCGAATCAGTGCAGTTGGCGCTGTGTCGCAGTACCACTCAAACTGCAGCAGATAACTGCTGCAGGATTAGGCCCGACAGCAGCCGCAAGGGTCAGCACCAACAGCAGCCATACAGGGATACTAACTCCAGGCATCAGGCATCTACAGCAAATACAACAGTACCGAGTCCTCACAACACCTAGTCAGCAGTATCGGTGTCAGTCACTGCGCTACAGTCAGAAGAGCATGCTCTCCAGTCTGTGTATCGCAATCACCCTCTTGTACAGGTGTTGATCCAGCAACCCGTTGCTTTTGACAGCACATGCATCTGCTGGTACACACGGTTAATAAACCTCCTGCAGCTGCTGCTGCTGTTGCTTGTGTCGGCACATGTATTTGCTGGTACACACGTTTAATCATCCTCATGCAACTTCTGCTGCTGCTGCTGCTGTAATATGCAGGCAGGTCTATAACAATTGTGTCAGCCAGGCAGCCGGGAGATCCTGCCCCTCCAAAACTCAAACTCAGGAAACAGCCAGATGGCACCCTAGAAGTCCTCCTTCGTGATTCAGATGCAGCCGCTGCCGCCACAGCAGCAGCAGCAGCAGCAGCACAGCCCGGCGGCCTGGCACCAGGGACTCTGAGCTCAGCTGTGTGGGCCTGGCCTTTGCCCCTGGTTGGCGTCAGTGAGTGGGTGCCTTACGAAAGCATGCTTCGGAGCATCTTAGCAGCTCACCCGCTAAACCTTCAAAAGGGTTTGCAGAAGGGTTTAGCCTTGCGGTTGACCAAGAGCAGCATAAAAGGTGTCAGCATGATTCGTTTTGACATGGAGTTGAAGGCACCAGCTGTGGAAGCCTTTCCAACAACAGCAGATGGGTTGCTGGACACCGACAGTAAGTTGGCCTTGGTGTTTCTTGAGCTGGGATCTACTGCTGAAGCATTCAACAACCCTTCTGCAACATTGTGCCTCTCTGGAGAGTTCCACCTATTTCTGATGAGTTGCCTGATTGCAACACTCTGTCTTTTGGTAATGTGCCTGCGTTACTGCATCTCTTTCTCACTGGGGCTTTCTGTGGTAATAGATCTATACTATTATCCTACATACAAAATATACTTGCCCAAGCCGTGTGGCGGTGTCACCACTGAGTATCTGCCCGTCAACACGCTTCAAGGGGTTTCCAGTGGTTGACCCTTGTCGTAAAAGAGGATGGTAATAATTGATCAGACAATCCGCCTGCGAAACATCGGGCGCGAGGCCAATGGCAGTAAATGCTATGGCTGATGGTATCAATTATTATTACTATCATCCTACATGTATACTATGTATCTGTAAAGAACTGATCTGTATGCAGTTGCTACACTCCATGCGACACCTTACTGGTAATCTATGGCAATGCATTACACCGCTGTCATAGGGGCACTTAGCTTGCCCAGCAGCAGCAGCAGCAGCAGCAGCAGCAGCCTAAGCTGCCCACTCTTCCAGTCCTGCAAATCACCCTCTAAGCTGCAAAAACAGGACCCAGCAGAAGCTGAATGCGCCATTGCAGCACTATCGCTTGCTGTCTGGCTGTGTTGCTGTCTGCAGTGATTGAAGGTGGTAAAGATGCCCTGGAGGTCTGGGAAGCACTCGTAGAGATCAAGGAGAAGGTTGGTGGCAGCGGTGGTGTCGAGTTTGTGCCTGTTTCGGTGAAGCGCAAGCATGCGTATCACAGCACGCTGACGCTGTCACCGTCAGCAGTTGCTATGGCGATTGGCCAGGGAAACTTCAGCCAGCCGTTGGGTACAGAGAGCGAAGACGTTGGGTTGGCTAGGGCAGCAGCGGAGCAGCAACAGCAAGGGGTTTACTAGATTGTTCTTGAGTGGCATGTCATTGGGTGGCAGGCGGGGCCTGTAACAGGCCCTGCGCAGGGTGATCAGAATTCTGGTTCCAACCTGCATTTGTCATTGACATTGCTGCCAGTGGCCACTAGTAGCAAGCCTTGCAAGATGAACTTGAACTTCACAGTATTCAACTTGCATGATTCTTACCTTGATTGAGTACACAGAATGCCGGTCCATCTGCTAATATTTCTGTACAGTATGTGATACAGTGCATCTGCCTTGATCAAACTTTGAAGCTCTGTTATTTTCACTAGTAGAGCGTAGAGGCTTTCCGTGCTCAGAGGGTTGGATGCATTTGTCAATTTGACTCAGTTGTGGCTCTTCGAGGAAGCATGCCGTGTGAACAACTGGCGCTCTAGCTGATCTGGCTGCCCGCAATTGCAAAATCAGCAGCCGTTACACAAGCACACAACCTGCTGCCGCGCACTGCATTGCAGCAAGGAGCTGCTGCCTGCTGTGGAGATGATGCTCAACAGACGCTGAGTCATTCAGATTCAAGTCTGTATACTCGCTGACATAAACAAACGGTTGTTGACCTTTGAAACTCCCGGCTATTTACTGACGCACACTGCACCGTGCAGTTGCGCTAAGCATGCTTGTACCATGCCAAGGGCCAGCTGGATCTGCAGATCTGGAACAGCAAACCACTTGATATGCTGCTACATGCATGGACTGCATTGGGTGCAAAGAATGCATACATTTCTTCCCTGAAAACCCAGAAACCAACCCAGTACCCCTGTCAAATCCCGCAGCAGGCACAATCCCTTTTTGCCCGTGAAGAGGAAGCACCCAGTCTACTATCTCTGAGTCATACAGCAGAACAGGAACCTTCTACTAGGAAACCCTAAACTCGACAAACATGTCATTTGCTGAAGCCCTACAGGACAGAAGACATTGACCCAGGTCATAACTGTACTGAGAATGCTCAGCAATGCATGTTCCAGTCTGCTAAAACACTCCTGCAGTTGCATCCCTGCTGCCACTGTCAAAACACACACGCACACACTACTCAAGTCTCAGAGCTTGATAGAAATTGATACAGGCTGCATCTGCAGCAAACTGCACAGGCAGTAGGCACGCTTTACACCAACTGTAGCTTGCACACTCTTAATGGCAGCGTGAAATTGAGCTACAGGAAGCTGCTTATGCGACTGTTGCCTGGAACTGCTCTGTGGCCTTGCTGCCAAAGTTGACATCAACTGACTTGCTGTCGCTGCTGCGGAGGGCGTTGGCGCGCACGATGCTGGCCACAGTGTTGACCTGATGTAGCAGCAGAACACAGCAGGCGGCAGAAGCAGCACTTGTTGGTACAGTAATCAGTGTAGCAGTAAACTTCGTGGAGTTACAGCATGCAGTTGTCTGTATAGTGATCAGTATGGCAGCAGATGAAGTGGAGTTGGAGCATATGATTTTGCCGCCTCCTGGGTAAAGAGTGACGAGCCAAGGCTTTGCTTGCGGCCGCTGCAAGACTGCTCAAGAGGGAATGAATGCCAATAGCTAGGAACTCAACACTGCCTTATGATAACCCCTGCAAGTCATTTTGGTGACGTCAGCTTTTTGGCTGTGTTCCCCTGTCTGCAAGCGACGCGGACAAGAACACAGCTGAGAAGCTGATTCTACCAAAAAGTCACAGCAGCACTGACAGTGGTATGAAGGACGTATCCATAAAAAGGAATACTAATAAAGATCTGTTGACCATTGATTTAAAACACAAAAGAAATTGTTGTTCAGAGAATTGAGGGCTGAAGTTGACCAACTGTCCACTCACCAGGAGCTTGACATCATCCAGAGGGTTGCCTGGCACCACAGTTTTGTACAGGTAGCTGTCAAAGGTCATCTTCTGCACGTAGCTGTCTTCGCACATCTCCACAAACGCCTCACGGGCGGGGTTGCTGCGGTAGAAGACCTTCTGCAGGATGTCCAGCACCTTGTAGGTGGCCCAGTACTTTCGGTCCCACCTGCGGTGTAGTGCAAAAAAGTAGGATCCATACGTTGCAGATTGAAACTGAGTGATAAAATACAGATGGTGTTTGTTGCAATGTGTTAGTTGTGAGGGCCGTTCACTACAGATGGGCTACAAATAGTCCTCGTGTGAAGCAATCTGACAGACCAGCACAGACACAAGATGCCTGGATACTGTTTACTTAAATTGAGTGTTGCGAGCAACAGCAGTCAGTGCACTCCCACCAGATTCATTGGCGCGTGGTCTCAGCCTTGAAGTTTTTTAATCGGCACATTATCAGGCTGAGCAACTAACAACCATTTTTGATCTGATGGACCCCAAGCAGGCCGATGTATGTACACCAAGCAGGCTGATCAACAGCGACTCACTTGTCCAGGTAGCTGCGGATGGCTGCCTCTCCAGCCATCTTCTTGCCATTCTCACTGGCCTCCACAATTGCCTCTGCACACATGCGGCCAGACTTGGCGGCAAAGTAGATGCCTTCGCCTGAGCACTTTGTGACGTAGCCGGCAGCATCACCCACCAGTGCGATACGGCCCTTGCAGCGGCGGGGACGGGGGTGCTCTGGGATAGGGTGTGCCTCAACCCTGCAAATGCATGATAAAATGATACTGATAATTTACATTGCAACATTTAAGTTTGCTCTAATCACCATGTTGGCTACAGTTGAACAGAGTGACGGATAGTGATGTACATAGTAAAGACACATATACACTCATTAAATGCCATCACAGCTTGGCATCTGAACCAACCTTTCCTTTTCTTGTCTGGATTCTGTTTTCTTTTGTTATTATTAATATTACTGGTGATAAATTTGATTCTTTTTCCCTGTCTGAATGCAGCACAGTAATTCAGAGATTTTGTAAAAAAAACACCCACAACCCACCTGATGATCTTGCCGCCCTCTGTCTTCACCTTTGCCCTGTCACGGGTTGCTTGCTGGTACTGCTTGATGGCGGTCTTGTTCACGACAGTGCCGGTTCCGACAGCGACGTGGTCGTACTTGGGAAACACCCAGCCATAGAAGTCTGGGGACACATCATCACCCACGTACATCTCAGCCAGGTTCTCATAGTACTTCATCTTGTCATCTGTGAGTGGGCGAGGGGTGTCACAGCAGCAGTGGAAAATATGACTATTTTACGTCGGTCTTTTGTATTTTATCCGTATGTGTCAAATCAGTTGACTCCATTTGCCATCTTTACTGATTACATAATTCTTTAGTAGTACACTTGATATAATGAAGCTTTTTTATCTATTTCTGGTACTTCATTACTGGCTCATATTTATTGGACATGGATAAGATTGCTGCTTCTCTCCAAATTAGTGTATAAGATTGCTGCTTCTCTCCAAATTAGTATATAAACTTAATATGTGTGTGTGTGTGTGGGGGGGGGGGGGCTGAGCAAGCACGCTAGCTGATCTGAATCTCTTACTGGTCCTTGCACTGCACTGCCAAGGGCTGTCTTGCCATGAAAGGTACCTGATGCTGCTGTTAATTAATTTAATATTGTTGTTGTTGTATTGAGGTCCTGACACAGACTTATGCTACGCCTACTATAAGTAACACATCCACATGCACAGTGACATGAACTGTGTGTACCTGAGCTTGGTATACATGTGTGTGGGAGCATCACCAACATAACAACCCATATAACAACCAGTATAACAAGCAATATAACAACCATGATAACGGCTAGCCAGCTAGCCAGGCATCTCACCTGGAATGCGGATGCGCTCCTGGAAAGCAATGGCATAATCATACTCCCCAGCATCAATCTCCTTGGCCACACGGCTGTTGGCTCCATCTGCTCCAATAACAATGTCAACCTCCAGGGTCTGGGGGGTGCCGATCTTGCTGCCCTCGGTGTAGCCATTGTACTGAATGGTGATGGGACCGTCACGCTCTGTGGCAGTGGCAGCGGCAGCAGCAGCAGCGGCAGCGGCAGCAGCGGCAGCGGCAGCGGCAGCGGCAGCAGCAGCAGCAGCAGAAAAGGAAGCAAACTTGAAGCGGGATCACTCAGATCTCTGGTGAGGCTCAGGTGTTGAATGTGCATTGGGGATGTCGGTGACATATTTTGGCCATCTAGCTCTTACGGAAAGCTGTGGTTGTATTTGGTGCAAGTATGCTGCCTACAGCTGATTGCATGCTGACTGCATGATGTCTCACGCTAGAGGAGATGGAGAGTTCTTTTGATATCGCAATACTGGCACAAACTTCATGGACGCTAGAATCAGCTGCTCTACAAAATAGGCACCTGGAAAACAACACATGCAATGTTTCTGTCCTATGATATATGACTTCTGGCAACAGTGACAAGAATGACAAAAAAAAATGACACTGTTTGCTGACCTGGCTGCTCCATCTTCATCATGAGGCCGTTGAGGACCTTGGCTCCCAACTTCTCAGCACGGTCACGCAGGTAAGCGTCCATCACCTCACGCCTGCATCACAAATCAAAGTTGTTTGACCAAGGTTTGACCAAGGTTTGATTAAAAAAAAAAATCAGTTTGACCAGAATAAATTTGTCACCAGGCAACTGCTTCTGAATAGTTTTGGGAAATAATGGAATGAAAGTGCTGCCAAATCAGGCACAATGACATTAGGTTCTAATGTGTGGTCACAAGCACCCACCTGCACATGCCAATCTACTCTGTCTCACTCAATGTCTTGCCAATCAAAACGCCGGAATGAAACTGTGAAAATTTGACTTTCAATGCCAATTATACCATGAACAGGACAGAAATAACATACAAATAACACCTTACAGACACCCACCTGCACATGCCAATGTACTCTGTCTCACTCAGTGTCTTGCCAACATCCACCTCACGGTTAGATGGTGAGATCATTTTCATCTTGGTCACCTGCAACACATGGCACATGCATGCACGCTTATATACATACTATGCATACTTATCACATGTACACTTATATACATACTATGCATACTTATCACATGTACACTGATATACATACTATGCATACTTATCACATGTACACTGATATACATACTATGCATACTTATCACAAGTAGTAGACTGTAGGCTATTATTGTATATTGGGTTGATATAAAAACACTATGTTGAAATCAGAATGTGTGCGTGCTTTCTTGTCATATGTAGATCTACAACCAGCCTGTTGGCATGGCATGCCTAATGCCATTATCAAAGCAGAGACAGTGCAGCGTTCAATCAGCTTGACCATGGAGATGGTATGTTGCCTGCCCAGACGAGTGAGCTGCAATATCAGTGGCAAGCAAGTATGAATAGGTGCTGTATACAAGCCTCTTCAAATCGTATGTATGTATGTATGTATACAGAGATTCAATATGTATACAACAGGCAATTTGCCCGGTGTTGCAGGACAGCTGGGGTTTATGGTACCTTGCGGTCAATGATCTCCTGTGGCAGATCAGACTCCTGGACCATGAACAAAACAAAACACATAAAAACAAACCCAGGGCTTTTTTTCTTTTTATTTTACCTTGCGGTCAATGATCTCCTGGGGCAGGTCAAACTCCTGGACCATGCACAGGGGGATGGCACCTCCACAGGGCTGCAGGATGTGTGTACAGGCTTGTCAGTAAGGACAAAATTAAACATGCAAACAACACTCTGGTAACTTTGGCTGAGTACAAACATTGCCTGAGACAACTTTGACAGAGTACAAACTTTGACCGAGTACAAAAAGCAGGAGTGCTGAAGTAGAGAGCTGTGTGCATTACGTTGCCGTACAGTGACAGGTGTTAAGTACTTATTGTGGCACACAGACTGCAAGGTAGCCTTCGTGAGAGTTTATAACAGACTGCTAGTTTCCTGTGTAACTGTGTCTGACTGCTTCCTGTTGTAGCCGCATGATTAGAAAGCAGTAGCTGCTGTTGTTGCTGCAGTTCTGCTTTGCCTGCCATACTGCAGTTGAACAGTGTCAGATCCAACTGCTTACTGTACAGCAAAACTGTCTACAAAGGTCGATCTGCTGTGGATCTGGAGGATTGCTGCTGTCTGGGTCGCTGATGTACTGTGAGGCTCTAACACGGGGTTGAGTACTGCTGTAATCACCTTGCAGTTGTCCAGCTTCCTCTGCAGGTGCAACCAGCGTCAAAGTATGCGTTAGTTCAATTACAAGGCTTCATGCGTTAAGCTGTAAGCTGCATGCAGCTGCTCTGCGATCTTTGCGACATGAACTGACCTCGATCAGGTAGGTCTCGATGCCACCCTTTGCGAGTGTCTCGGCTGCGCATGCTCCTGATGGTCCACCACCAATGACTGCAACGCGGAGGGGCCTATCCAGGGTAGCTCCATCCTTCACGGCGTACACCACCTGTGCGAGGGTGCGGGCACTGCGAGCGTTTGCCATAGGGCCAACGCGCGCAGCCAGGTTCTGGCCCATGAAGGCATTAGCGCGAGCCTGAACCATGACCCTGCTGTTGCGAGCAACGCGTGCACGGATTCCGGCAGGTACCATGGTCTGCCTGGTGCCATTGCAGGCAACCTTCTGGGTGGAAGCGTGCATGGTGGCGGCCATTGTGACTGAGCTGCAGAGTAGGACTTACGCGACCACAAAGTAGTCCATTAGGAGCTGCAACAGGCTATGATACACAGCCAATTTGCTGGATCTTCATTGAGTTGTTACTTCATCTCGAGCGTCCAGTCGCATTCTTTACGTAGCGTTCGGCAATGCTGTTATACTCTTTTATGCTTTGTTCAACATTGAGAGGTGCTGCAGAAGTACATGCGGCTGTCCAGCCAGCAGCGCAACATACGACAGTTGGCGAGCATGCTCACGCCATTTCGGGCAGCCAAGAAGCAAAGTCGAAGTCCTTTACAAATTTGTGCAATCCAGCATCAAACCTTGTGATGCACCATCCATGCGCTGGTCTGTCTTGCTGCCCGTCGGACGGTACTGCTACAGTCCCTTCTGTTCTTCGCATACGATCGGGTTGACGACATGCCGCCTTCTCTTGCATGCCGATTTATTGGTTCAGTTCGAACCTTTCGCAGGCCTCCTCTGCTAATCTGGCACAGTTTCTAGTGAGGTCTGCGTAAAAGGCAGCAGACACAGCAGTTCTGTTGAGTGACTGACCCTGTTCTCCAGGAGAGGGGGACAGTGTGCGAATATCAGACGACAAAACAATAGGTTGTTTTTTCATGCAACGTTATGCAGATGAGAATCTCCGCAGTGCAGGCCAGCTGAGGGCCGCTCTGTCACAAGAAGCATTTCACCTTGCTGCATGGCTAAATTTCTTTTACAAGTCACCCCAGCATGTCAATTATGATCAAATGATCACAACATCAGCTGGCGACTCACTTTGCAAGCTTCTGAGCTGGTTTACTGGAATCCACTGCACCGCATCAACATCATCGGCTGCGGCAGGAGTAGCATGAGCATCATCAGCCATGGCAGCAACCTGCATGTGTATATCAAAAAGCACAGGCAGCCGAGGTGACGCAGACCATACTAATGCATTGGCCCCATCGCACGTCTGCGCATTTGCCATAGCATTTCAACTTGCTGCATGGCTCAATCTCTTCTGCATTGTTATTTTACTGTATTATTGTGAAACAGTTGCTGGTGTGGCACTTGCTGTCTGGGGCCAAATATACAGTGACGATATTCCCGTGTGAACGTTACTAAGTTATATCAAAGACGTTATATAAAAGTTGTAGACTATATAAAAGACATGGATTCATCTTCTTTTACAACACAGTTACTACAGCGGCATTGCTTGAGCAACATATATAGACTGCAATACATACATGTATATACATATGTGAATACATATATGTATAAGCACTACATATAAGCACTGCAGGTCCCTCATGCACACAGCACAATTGGTGTGGCAGCAGTACAGCAGCAGCACAGCAGCAGTACAGCAGCAGCACAACAGGTGTGCAGCAGCAGCACAACAGGTGTGCAGCAGCGACAGCAGCACAGCAGCAACAACACCAACAGCAGGTACGAATGCTGGAGGCCACTTTCAACGCTTGATGCTGAAAACCCTTTCACAGCTGCAGCATGAACAGATGATGACAGATGATGGCACTGCGTATTGGATACCAACCTCCACCACAACGTAATGAAACTTGATCTTTCCTTCTGCGTCCTGCATTATAGAGTCTACTGCTGCAAAAGGGGTCGGCTGATTAAGGGACTTGCTAAAACCCTCATAGGAAACACCTGCATGTGTTTGACAGCAGCAGCAGCAGCAGCAGCAATGGCAGCAGCAGCAGCAGCAATGGCAGCAGCAGCAGCAGCATTGAATGATATAGTTTGATGAATAACATAAATGTAACAACAATAGTTTAATACAGTCATGTTTTAATCCAGATCATGTTGCCACATGATTTGAATGCAAGTTGCCTGTTGCTGCTGCCCAAAGGAGCTTGCTGGGTGATGTGCTAACACAATCAAGGTGGTTGGGCTCTGGGTCTATTACAGAGTAAGATAGATAAAGTGATAGTTATGGTATTCAATCTGATATTATTGAATGGTTATTAGCTGATTATTGTATAATTTTGTAAATATTTACCTTGTAGGTTTCTGATTTTCACTCCTGTCTCCTCCAGCACCTCACGGGCTGCACAGCTGGCAACAGACTCGCCTAGCAGCAACAGCAGTGGCAGCAGCAGCAGTGGTGGTGGTAGTGGCAGCAGCGGCAGTGGCGGTGATGGCAGCAGCAGCAGCAGCGGTGGTGGTTACAACAGCAGCAGCACCAGCACCAGCAGCAGTGGCAGCGGCGGTCGCGGTAGCGATGGCAGTGTTGGTTTTCAGCATGTGAACAGGCCAAAATTGTTGTTACTTGTTCAGCGGTTTAAGATTGTCGTATTGAATACACCGTTACACGTGCAGGCAGATGCATAGGCCACCCAGCAGCCACAATTTAGTATATCTTTACCGACCTACAATATACAATTATGTTTTATTATGCATTTATGGCTATTTATGGCGTGTTTGCACTGTTGCAGCAAATTTGTAAGCATTTATTGACACAATCAAACGCAGGAAAAGTGATTTATTGACACAATTAGAGGCAGGGCATGTTGAACCACACCACACGTACATCCGTCATCATTTATTTGTATTCATTTATTTGTATTTATCACAGTCTGAAAACAACCCAACAATTGATGCAGTAGCAGCACCCTGCACCAGCCAGCCAACATAGCTGTTCATGGAGGTTACAATTTTTTTGGGTTTTTTTTGTGTTTTTACTATATACTCACTCAATTTGACAGTTGTTACAGGTTTTTACAATTTAGTTATTTCTGTTTATTGTGGCAAATCAACTCCCACCTAACTCCAAGCTTCCTCCAGGAAAGCACCATTGCCCCTTGGCCGGCTCCTTTGCCCTGCGGATGAGCAACACCTGCAGGAACAACAATGTTGATATTTACATTATGTTCAAAGTTTAATATGATAACGTTATATTCAAAATTACTATTCAATTTTCCAAGTAATTGATTAAAAATCATAAGGGAGTTAGAGAATTTGTTTGTGATCATCCACCAACATTGGCATCCAGCATCAGCAGCGTCAGCAGCGTCAGCGGCGACAGCAGCAGCAGCAATAGCTGCCGGGTCAATGATGAAAGAAATGGTGAAAGGGTAAAGTTTACCCCCGGGGTGGGGTGGGGTGCGGAGGATTATATGCAATTTGCATTGTTATTTATAGATATATATTCTAATATAATCATACATTCGGATGTATACTCCTGTTTAGAAATTCAACTGCTCACCTCAGGAATCTGGTCTGGCTGTGTCAGTGGCTGTTTGAAAACTATGACACCCACTCCCACCCTCGGCTCATCTGGATATGCCCTGCAGGTGAAAGCATCAATTGAGGAGTGAGTCAAAGTCCTGGTTTATTCTAGATTGTGAGGTTGGTTTATTTCGAAGGACGCTGTGAGATGATGGCAATTCTTTGCTGCTGCTGCTGCTGGTGCCGCCGCTGCCGCTGCTGCTGCTGCTATGAAGGAGAGTGTTGTCTGAGCATGTGCTGAACCTTTTTGAGTTGTTGATCAAATCCATCATCTCATATGTAAAGTCGAACCAGATCGTCAGGCGTCAGCGGTCGTTTGTGCCGTTATTTGCTGCTGCTGCTGCTACTCATGCCATAGCTGCTGCTTCACCTGCTACGAGGAGCTGGCGTTGTGCTGAGGCTCGCTGTTTGAAAAACTTGAACTGCTGAACTGTTGTTTGACACTGTGCGCTGGTTTCGCCACGGCAATCGACGTGCGAGGCACTTTGTAAGCGAGTGGTGCATCTGAGTTCTCAAGAGCAGCATCCCACTCAATCGGGCGTGCAATCAAGTTACGCTGCCACCACTTGGCGTCAAAAGCCTCTGATTACTTGTCAGTATTAACGGCGATGCGTCCTGACCAATGATTAGCCGTGAAAAGCAGGTCTGGCGCCAACACGTATCGTCAGCTACAGCATCTTGCTCATACCGTGGCACAGCAAACCAATTTAACGACTAGAATCATAGTATATTTTGGACAGTTATGTATGTTCCTGTAGCCTGCAAATTCGTCACTGGCACCCTGGATAGGAACCGACCAGCTTCACTTGTCATTGGGTCAGGGTCACTGGCAGTTGCAGCAGTGCAGTAGTGACCACGAGTGCAGGTTCAATATGAACTACACCGCATGCTAGATTCCGTTGCAAAGGGCATCAGAACAGAGCAATTTACCAAATCTGTAGCAGCACACATACTGTATTTGTTTATTGTATCTCTTACTTCTGTCTGAAAACACCTTATATTGTATACGTTTGTGAAAGATATTGAAGCCATATGTACAAGAGATAGAGCCATGCAACGTTGGCCCAATATAATACATAGTATATATGTGTGTGTTTGAAACGGATTGAGCATTTGCACTAATCGGGATATCCCATCGATGAGTTGGCAATTGAGTTGAGATGCAGAGGGAGAGCAAGTCTGAGAAACCCTAACAAGCAAAGGGACGTCCGCCAGCCAGGGATGATGATGCTCAATGCTTCACACACGCACGGTGCTGCTGAGAACCCAGAGTCCCAGAGTTACCCAGAGTCCCAGAGTCACCCAGAGTCCCAGAAGACCAAGAGTTCCAGAGTAACCCAGAGTCCCAGAGTAACCCAGAGTCCCAAAGTAACTTAAGCCAGCCAGCTGCAGCAGTCTAGCACTAGCTAGTGTCTATAGACTCATTCTCAAGCATTTTGCAAAGCCTTCGCTCGCCAGCAGGCTGTTACGGTTGTAATAATTCAGGCTAGGTGCCCATGACCTCCCTGTTGCCACAGGCAGGTGGTCTGTTGCTGCTGACACTGGACAGAGGATGCCCAGACGATTACGCCACTGTCAACATTGTGCCTCAGGTTCTATTGGCGATGAATTTCATATGATTTTTG
This sequence comes from Coelastrella sp. MACC-549, assembly GCA_018290735.1. Classification (NCBI taxonomy): domain Eukaryota; kingdom Viridiplantae; phylum Chlorophyta; class Chlorophyceae; order Sphaeropleales; family Scenedesmaceae; genus Coelastrella; species Coelastrella sp. MACC-549. The sequence goes on from JABEVS010000122.1 coordinate 154,283, forward strand.
AGTGTGAGTTTTATAATCCTGTGCGGCCCCAGTTTCCCCGTTTGTTTGAGCAGTTCGGTGGCCATGATCACTCGCACCATTCTATCACTACAACAGGTCCTTATATGGCACGTTTCATGGGTCAAGATAAGCATCTTGTAGCCGCATTTGTTCATTTCTGTTGGCTTTTGCGTTGCAATCCAGATACACCTATGCATGTTTTGCATCCTCTTTCAGAGTCTGAGTTGGAGGTGGAGTTTGATGATATTCTGCA
>JABEVS010000123.1:0-33234 GCA_018290735.1 Coelastrella sp. MACC-549
GAGTGAGTGAGTGAGTGAGTGAGTGAGTGAGTGAGTGAGTGAGTGAGTGAGTGAGTGAGTGAGTGAGTGAGTGAGTGAGTGAGTGAGTGAGTGAGTGAGTGAGTGAGTGAGTGAGTGAGTGAGTGAGTGAGCGAGTGAGTGAGTCGCAGCAAGGTTCTCTGCTTGTCAATGTACCCCTGACAGAATGTGGTTGACCATTTCCTGTGGGGGCCTGCTGGCCAGTGCATCAGAGCAAAGACTTTATGGGATTAGTGGGATCTGCTCTGTGATGCAGCTGTCGAAAAAAGTACTAAGAATCTCATAGACACTCTGTAGCCCCGCGGTATAGGCTGAATGACACTTCTGCAGACCACAAACAACTCATATTTAAACATCAAACTGCCATGCCAGCACACCTGCTGCCTCTGCCTTTGCAGCCTGTATGCAAACACGGCCATTTCCTTGCCCATTGTTGAAGGAGTTGCTGTCTGGCCGTGTGTCCTGCACAGCATGGGCACCTCTGCATAGTCAGCAGCCAGCCGGGAGATCTTATTGATGACTTGATCCATGGCAGGAAGAACCTGTGGCAGCAGCAGCAGCAGCAGCAGCAGCAGCAGCAGCAGCAGCAGCAGCAGCAGCAGCAGCAGCAGCGGCAGTGGTGAGTGTGCATCAATGAAGCAGTAGGAGGTGTGCAAGGTGTTTAAAGTCCTTCAGAACCCACTACTTTTTACTTCTATGCAGTGAAAGCTTGTCAAGCTAGCAGCAGGGCTCATACACACCACACGACACTGCACGGCTTCAGGGTTTCAATTACTACTTTTGAGGGGAGAAATTATTTTGCATGGGTACATTTACCAACTAAGACATTGCTCTCCACACATATAGTTGCATAACTCAGCCAACCAGCAAGTTGGTGGGGTACTAATCAGTCAGCATTGCCGGGACTTACATGCTTGTGCAGTGCCTCAGTGAGCATGAGTCCATGACTGAGATTGTTGATGTCTTCACTGGTGCAGGCAAAGTGAGTGAACTCCAACACAGCAGCAAGCTCAGGGTGACCTGCAGCAGCAGCAGCAGCAGCAGCAGTGTGTGACAGCAGGGGAGATCAGATCTCAAGAAGAGCTGCTCTCACTCTTGATGCATTGAGCCATCATGGCAGGAGATGACAGATCTGAATAATGACATTGGCTTGTAATATCTTGTGCATCACCAGATGCCTCAACAATCTCTGCTGCTGCCACTGCTACTGCTGCTGCTGCTGCTGCTGCTGCTGCTGATATTGCTGCATGTTCTGCTGCTGCTGCTGCTGCCGCCACTTCTGAGCCCTTGTGTAATGCATGAGCTGGATGTCCACCTGTGAGTGAGGCATGCCGCGGTTATGGGATCAACAGCAGCATAAAACTGCATGTCAAGCTCTGCTGGCAATAGATAGACTTTTCCAGAGTAGGCCATGCATGTTTCAGAACAGGCTCCATATGCCTGACCTGCTGCTGCTGCTGCTGCTACCAGTCCTCCTGCTGCTGCTGCTGCTGCTACCAGTCCTCCTGCTGCTGCCCCTGTAATGGACATTGCTATGGGCACTGCTGCTGCCCCCCTTGCATCTACTGCTGCTGCTGCTGCTGCTGCTGCCCCTGTGTTTGCTGCTGCTGCTGCTGACCCCTGTGTTTGCAGCTACAGGCACTGCTGCTGGACCCTGTGTGCGCTGCTGCTGCTGCTCCTCGCATTTGCTGCCGCTGCTACTCCCTGCATTTGCTGCTGCTGCTGGCCCCTGCATTTCCTGCTTCTGGTCATGCCCCCTGCAGTTGCTGCTGCCTCGAGCCCGGCAACATGTTGTTGCTGATGCTGCTGCTGTAGATGCCTTTATAAACAACAAACAATCCAACATGATTATGTACATTGCGCAAAGTGGCCATGCTGACTGCTCAGCACACTGCAATAAAAAGAATCTACAATAAGCCAGCACACACTGCAACAAAGAGCATTCAGCAGTACACACCTCCCCCACCTGCAAATTTCTGCTTGAGCACGTATTCCACTGCCTTGACATCATGGTTTGTCGTCTTTTCAATGTCCTTGACCTTCTGAGCATCTTCAACGCTGAACCCAGCAGCAAGCTCATCAAGGACTGCATTGGCATTAGCAGAGAAAGCAGGCACCTCAGTCACCTACAGCAGCAGCAGCAGCAGCAGTAGCAGCAGCAGCAGCAGCAGCAGCAGCAGCAGCAGCAGCAGCAGCAGCAGCAGCAGCAGCAGCAGCAGCAGCAGTGGGAACTGTATGCATCAGACAGTGTTATGCAAGGATGTGTCACAGCACATGTGTGCCATGAAGAAGGTCATGTCAAGGCAGGGAGAGGAGAGCCAAAGTAAGCGATGGCATCGATGTCAAGGCAGCAGTATAGAAAGTTCGTAAAGGATTTTGTTACTCGAAGTCACAACAGACTTGTCCACATGATGTTGTACTCAGCAGTTGTCAGCATAAGTTGCATTTTTGGTTCAGTAGTCTTCTGGCAACACTCCGCACAAACGTATATGTATCCGCATACCTTGTGTGCTAACAGATTAGCAGTCCTCTAGCAACAAACTCAACACATCATATGTTTGTGACTCGATATATTACTAATTCAGTAGTACTGTAGACCTGTGCCTGCAGTCACCTGAGGTATCTGAGCCAGCTGCTGCAGCCAGCGGGCCTCAACAGCCACACGAGCCTTGATCAAACCATACTCGCTGAAGATATGGCGTAGGGGGTGTGTAGAACGGCCATAACGTCTACAGCAGCAGCAGCAGCGGTAGCAGCAGCAGCAGGCTGTTGGGGACTGAGTTCAGGGAATGGCTGCAGTTTTGGAGGCCTGCTTCACGCGTCTATTGCTTAATTTGCTCATGTAACGAGTTTCATGTGGTATTAAATGCTCTGCACGATGGGGTGGTGCTGATGGCTGTGTTTGTCTGCTATATCACAGCAGTAGATCTGCTGGGCATGGGCTGCTATGGTGTTGATGCTGCTGCAGGCGGGCTAGCTCGTGACAGCATACGCCTTGCGTTCAATCTGAAGCCATAAAGGTGTCAGTAACCTTTTCTACAACCCCATATCTGCTGCCTGCTGTTAAAGGGGAGGTTGCTGCTCACCCGTCAAGTGGGCTGACAGCAGTAAGCTCCGAAAGCTCCAACTTCTCAACTACCCCCGCCTGAAACGCGCAGAACAGTTGGCAAGACTAATCCCGGTGTGTATTACGCCACATGGTGCCCGTTGGGGGCATTGCATATCTCACAATGCTCAAACACACCTTGCCATTGTTGCTGACTGCGCTTGTCTCTGATGCTGCGGTTGCCATGCTCACAGCTCTACGAGGTAGATTGATCCACTTTTGTGCTGCAATGTGCACTGATTGCCGGCTGGCATGGCTTGAATGCGGCCGGCAGGCTTTCCCCTGGGAGCGAAGCACCTGGGACTGCATCTTGCCAGGTAATGCCGCTTTGATGACGACTGTAATGGAGATTATCTGCTGTACGTTGTCGTATGCGGTCACTTGAGCAGCAGTAAACGGCCGGTCTCACGGAATTCACACGTGACCTTTGCAGTGCGGGTAAGGCGCATCAGACAGGCCCGGTCCCCAGAAATATATGTCACTAACTGTTTATAATGGTTTCAGTGAGAGTTGGTTGCCGTTACAAGAGGAGAGTCACTTGAAGTCCCGTACAAGTGGCCAGCTGTGTTGTAGCCTCATCAGTTGAGCGCTTATAATCCTGGAAACTGCAGAGCATCCAATGCTGCATTACTGCATGTGTTTGTGCAACCGCTGTGGTGTATGCCTGCGCGCAGGCTGTGATATCAAGATTAATATCTGGACTCCATATGGCGCCACTGCCGGCACTAGTGGCAGTACTGCCAGTGTACTACAAGGGCTGCAGCTATCCAGTGACCAATTGCAGCAGTAATCAGCCCTGCCTGAGCACCATACTGCTAGGCCCATAACTGAGTGCTTGGCCCAGCACTGACCAGGTCATGACTCTCGTTGCCTGTTGCTCTTGTTTTCACAGCTCTGGCAGCCTTTTACTGCCAATGCACTCCGTTGTCGCCTTTCAGTGGTGAACTTCTACCGTGCTTTCGTGTGAGCATCCACATGCTTGCCATGCAGCTGTCAACACGCACGGGCCTGCGACAGATTATATCGGGTATTTTGTGGGCCTCGGAGCATCCGATGCAGGGTACAATGTACCCTTCCTGGCAGAAGGGTTCATGCAGGTGTGGCTGCAGTTCATTGACGTTCAAATAGGTAGCTCCAGCCTGGGTTCAACAGCTGGGAGTGGTTGTAGACCATTCCCGGGATGCCTCCTACAAGGGTTGTGCCTTGGATGTTGAAGGGGAGTCAAAAGCAAGGTTGTACTACAACTAGTAGTGTATATTCGGCTGCTGTTGCACTGCCTGGGCCTTAGTAACTCATTGTCCGCTACAAGATGGAAGGTGCCTGGTGAGGTGACAGCGACTTCTGGAGACTAGTGTGCTTGGGGTGCTCACTGCATAAGTGACTCAGATAATAATGATAATTGATACCATCAGCCATAGCATTTACTGCCATCGGCCTCGCGCCCAATATTTTCGCAGGCGGATTGTCTAATCAATTATTACCATCCTCTTTTACGACAAGGGTAAACCACTGGAAACCAGGTGGCTCAGATAGATCACAGAAGCTCTATAGGTGCCTACCCAACTTTCACCAAGCATCATATGAATGTTCGAATATGTATTTGAATATTCTCGAATAGGTGTAGTAATATACTCATGAAAAAAATAGGGTTTAGGTTGAGAAGATTCTGTGCTGCATGCAGCAGCCTGCTGCAGCATTGCCAATATCAAAGTGTCATGTACCACATTGTTTGGTCCGCATCGTCTATACTGTGTGATGAGTGTTGGCCACAGGCATTGCCTACATATGCAGCCTGCATACGAGATTCGGGCTGTCATGTGCCGATGTATTTCAGCTGGCAGGACTTTTTGGCCGCCAGCGACTCAGCAGGGCACATCCTTGCGGCAACAGCCGTGTTTTGACCGAGGGACTGCAGTACTGTAATGGGTGACCAGCAGCTGTGGGTTGCATGGTGTTGCGAGGTGGTGCTCATGTGATCAGTTGCCAGCAGCTGAAACAGAAATGGCATGCTGGGCAAAGGGCACTGGCAGCACTTGCTCTCTGGGCTGTCTCTCACAGCAGCCTCTGTAGCAGCCTGCCCAGTGACTGGTTTGCCTGGCGACTCGCCGGGCCCTGACGAGCTGGGGCCCTCAAGGGTCGGACCCAGTTGATACTATCTTCTGTGTTCTCGGCTAGAACTGCTAGTGGCACTACAGTAGATCTGCTGTACTGCACCTTGAAGCAGTCTGCTTGTGCATGTTACTGGCAATTCATTTGTGGTGCCATCAATCATAAATGCTGGGTTAAAAATCATTCAATCAGGGATAACCCAGCATCATTTGGGGGAAATTCCAATTGGGCAACTCACATCCATCCTATATACGAAGTTCATTCCATAAGTTACCCTAAGTAAGTTACCCTTTGGAAACAACCTTACTGATGAGCAACACACTCAGCCTGAGACTTAGCTTCTCTGCTGAGTCAGCAGAGAAACTCACGAGGCACTGCTGATGCAACGTGCACATGGTGTTCAACATGACTTTCAGTCAAATGCCAAGTTGGCAAAACTCTTGAAGGACCGACAATCTGCTGATCCAGGCCTGCTCAACCGTTGCCACAGGGGCACTGTCGGCCCTTCGCTACTCAGTGCCACTGCAGCAGTGCAGCTGATGATAAACTACTGACAGCACTCACTCACTGAATGTACTACACTCACTGTAGTACAGCCTCTACACTCAACTTGAGAGGCTCTACAAACATTTCAAATGTTCCAGCCTTGAAGGCTGAACAGCCGTCCTCCTGCACCCGATGCATTGCGGCAATGCCGCATGAATGATCCAAGCGCTTTGGCTAGCATACAACACACACATACTTGCCAAGTACGATCCGGGATATCATATGAAATTGATAATAAATACAACTTAAGACCACTGAACATACTGGATCAAACTCAGAGTTGCAAACAAATGATGTGCCACTCATATTTTCAGAGTGCAGCCACCATACCATGGCATGTGGTGGTATGTACCATGTAAGTTTGACAGGTGATGCAATGCCATTGTCACAACGCAATGATTACATCAGGCAGTGGCTGCAACGCCGTGCTTAAACAACTGGGGGGTCCTGAAGCTGCTGCCTTGGTTCCCAGAGGACTCGGCCAGCCATCTCGCGACCAGACAAACACACCATGTAACATATTTGATACATAGTGTCCACCTGTGCCATGCAATTGATTGGTGTTGTACAGTGCCAAGTGTCACTTATAATATGTATCAGTCATATCTTGTAAACAACAGAACACGACTCACCACTGAGGGCCTGCGTATTACAGCAGGTGCTGTTGACAGGAATAATGTTTTTCCAGCTCGACAGATTTTGAATGACACATCACTGTGTCAACACACAAATGGGCATGAATGCACTGCCACCTTACTGAGGGGGATTTGCCAATCATGATCTACTCTGATCAGATGTGATCACATGATTCATGTCCCATCAGATCAGATCAGCTTGTATTCAAGCTTTGAAGCTGCCTGCAGTGCTGACCCAGGTACTCAAGCTTTGGGCATGTGGTTTTGCAGGTAGGCAGCTACACCCTAACACAACAGATGAATCTGAGCTCTGAGGGCTGGCTCCGGCGCACAACTTGTGCATGCAATCTCACAACAACTTGTCCTGCTTCAAAGTACAGATACCAGCACAACAACACCGAAAGTCATCCTGCAGATATGTCACCTCAGGTGGCACGGCTGTCCCACAACCAGTTTGCCAAACCGGGTAGATGTGGCACTGGTGGCCAATGTAGGCAAGCAGCAACGCCAACTACGAGTGGTTGTGGGGTTTGGACAGCAATTGCCAGCCAGGCTCCTAGGGCACTCCGGCAACTGTTCCAGTCTATCAGCAGCCTGCTTTGCACTGCCAAGATCAATACTGTCATAAATTTGCATGCTGCACTGCCAGCTGATCATCACACTTGTCGCATTGGCTTATCAACATACCTCTGATGACCTGCCTGCCAATCTTGAAGCAGCAGGCATAGCCAATAGCACCCTTACCCTGAGTTAGATACTCCTGCGCCTGGCAACAGCAACAGCAGCAGCAGCAGCAGCACTGATGTGTGACCTGCCGCTCATGCCCTTGCGGCTGCGCTGCTGCCACCGCTGAGCCACCTCCGGCAGCATCAGGCCTGCAGGCTCAGGTGCATCAACACTACCCTGCTGCTGCTGCTGTTCGGCAGGCTGCTGCTGCTGCTGCTGTTGCTCCATTTGCAGCAGTGCGTTGTCCAAATCCTTCACTAGCTGAGCGTCCTCAAACTCTGGAACTCCAGTGGTACCTGAAGGCTGGCTGCTGCTGCTGCTGCTGCTGCTTCTTGCACTCTTCTGTCTATTGTTCAACTGGCCATCAGCATAATCATCACTGAACAGATCAACAAACTCATTACTACTGCTGCTCCTGCTGCTGCTGGGTGTTGTGCTGAGCTGCAGCACGTACTTGTCATAATCACTGCCCCAATCACCAAACATCCTGGAACTCTGCAACACCTCAAGCCGTGCAAGGAGTGCTGCCCGCTCCCTCAACAAAGGTACCAACGACTGTGGACCTGCTGCAAAGTCTCCAAAAAGCTCATCATCATGGCCGACATTGTGGATGTCATAACCATCATTATCATCATCATCATCGTCATCATCACCTAGGTAGTTGTATTCACTCTCATACCCCCTTGCATCATCAACTGCTGGCCAGTACGGCGAAAATTCACGATCTGGTGACATTGATGGTTCACCCACATCTGAGTCATAGCCATCATCCACACTGACATCCAGGTATTCGTATTCAGACGTGTACATGCTGCTGACGTGGCTGTCTGGCGATTCAGGGGCTGCATTGCTGCTGACGATACTGCCGAGAAATGTTGGAGCGTAGGCTGTGGAATGGTTGACAGTCTTCTTCTTCTTCTTCTTCTTCTTCTTCTTCTGCTGCTGCTGCTGCTGCTGGGTGGCAGCAGAAACAGCTGATGAGACACCAGCAGCCTCAGCACCTGATTGTGACATCAGATCATCTGCAGCGAGCCACATGTCATCTGCTGTTTTGAGCGCTGCTGCTGCTCTATTGATCAACTCCCTGGCCCCATTCACAGCTGCTGCCAATGCGGCTGCATCACTGCTGATGCTGCTGCCAGCAGGGCCCAGCAGCAGGGTTTTAGCTGCTGCCAGGTCTTTGGCTGCTACTGACTCTGCTAGGGATGCATCTTGGGACATTGATACTGCATGGCTGTGCATGTCTGCTGCTTTTGCTAAGTTTGCTTGCAGTTGCTGCAGCTGCTCGAGTGTTGGGGCCCCGAGCATCTGGCTTCGCAAACTTAAAGTCGCAGGTCCAGCTGGATCTCTGGTGGAGAGTAACAGTGCATTCAGTGCTGCAGGAAGTGTCTTTGAAATCTCAGCAGAAGCTGCAGTAGCTGAGCTGGCGAGGCTGGATATGCTGTTGATGGCCCAATTCAACCAGCCCTGCTGCTGCGACTGCTGAGCGCGTGTCAGTTGACCAGCAGACGCGTCTGAAGTCGTTGCATCGTGAAGATGTTGGCTGGATGCAGCTTGCGGTGGATTAACGTTCACTCCCGCCACACATGGTGACGGATTCGAGCTCGCTGCAACACAGCGGGAGCTATAAGCATCCCATAAAAGACCTGCATCGGTTATAGGCAGAACTTAGGAAGGAGCGGGAGTCAGTGTGCAGTGGGAACACAGGAAAGAACTGTAATGAATAGTCTCGACAACACGATAGACTGTGTTGGTGCTGCGGCACCCAGAAATGTTGATAAAACAGAAGTATTATTGTTTGCACTGTTGTGACATGCGCGCGCAAGGCCTGCAGCAAAAACACTGCAGGTCCCACCCAGCAGGTACCGCTAGTTCGCCTACCTTCGGGACATGGGTGTGCTGTGCCTTGATGCCCAGACACACACTCTATGTAAGATGCTGCTGAGCAAGGATTGCAATGGACACCAGCCCCGTTGGCCTCGCAGATTGCTTCTACTTTGAGCTCGCATGCGACAGCGCCATGAAGCCTCGCTAATGCTGCAAGTCCCAACAAAACAACTATCAGACACGACAAGTTTGTCTTCATGTTCACGCGCTTATCGTACACTTGTAGAGTTGCTGCAGCGGTAAACGCAGGCTTTTCTTCGCATTCATGTCAGTGTTCTGGACACATTGCAGGCTTTCAGACAATACCTCACAATCAAATCGCTCATCAAGCGCAAGAGCTGGGAAGGGCGTGATGCCGGAGGTAAGTGACATAATCTGGCCAGCTTCCTGTCACCGGGGGCGGGGTGACCCACTGTCACCCACGTGGCACGTGCTCGCAGATGATAGTGACGCCTCATCAGCACAAACTGCAGTCGCGCACCATGTGAAAGATATTCAGCCCACGCACTTCATGCGATGGCATCTAATGGGCGGGCAATTGATGTGCCTCAGCCATTGGGCCGGTGGTGCCACCTCTCATGAGCTCATGGAGACTCTATCTTATGATAAAAGAAACTGAGCCATGCAACAAGTTGAAATTTTATGGCAAATGCGCTGACATGCGTTGATGGCGCCACCCTGGTATGATGCTTGTGTCATAGAGACTCTCTATGAAGCATGATGCTTCATGTTCCAGCATCATCAATGCACCATAGAACCATAGAAGGTATTACCTGTAAAACAATAGGATGTCCATGTCATTGGGACCTAATCCCTCAGGCCAAATACAAAGGCAGCATCATGATGTGCTTCTGAACGCATCAACATCACCGTGAACTTCAATTGAAGTTCCATGTAGCAGAGGAGGCTCCTTTCAACATAAGTCTTACGCTGATCAGGCATGACGGAGTACACAACAACTCATCGACTTTGGTTGCACAATGCATCACTCGTCAAGCTAATATTGGAATCAACCCATGCAACAGTTTGAGCTTGCACTGCTGAGACGTTCTCCAAAAAGGCACGATCATCTGAGCTCAATTTGAGCCAGAAACATTCAAGTCCAACCAGACTTGACACTGACAATGTGGCAAACACACACCACCACCATCACGTTGCTTTTGGCGTCAGATATTGGATAAATACTCAAAAGTGCACTGCAGGGTAGTGAAAGTAATCCCAACTGTTGCATCCCCCACAAAGTAACAATGCACATGCAACCTGACACACTACCCATGTGGACACATTGATGGCTGGCTGAGCTGCTGCTCATCTGGCACATGTGTAAGCAGTTACCAAATGCTCTGTTACCACCCTGGCAACCAGTCAGCCATCCCTGCTGCTGCTGCCATCCCTGCTGCTGCTGCCAACCCTGCTGCTGCTGCCATCCCTGCTGCTGCCATCCAATCCCTGCTGCTGCCATCCCTGCTACTTGATCATAACCAAGGTAAGCTCACCAAAACTCTTCAGCCACTAGATGTCAGCCTGCCCCTGCTGCTGCTGCTGCGTGTGCCACTGTTGGCACCGCTGCCACTCCTCCTGCTGCTGCTGCTGTTACTGTCACCACCACGATTGCTGCTGCTGCTGCTGCCGCCACTGCTACTGCTGCTGCCACTGCTACTCAGGGCAGGCTGACCCTGTTGAGCAGCACACAGAACCTCCTCTGCCCCGGGATGTCATACACAAACCCAAGCTGTGCACCAGCAATCCAACTGTTCAAGTCATCACTGCTGCTGCTGCTGCTGCTGTTAAACAGCAGCAGTTCTCCTGGCACCCAGCGTGGGTTGGAGAATCCTGGCCCAGCCAGCCGACCTTCTCCGCGATATCTGTGTACACATTTCAAAAAAACATGAACATCGAAAAATGTCAGATGTGCTGCTGCTGCTGCTGCTGCCGCGAGAGAAAGTGCATGCAATATGTAATTGTACATGCTCATTACTTAGGTTTTTGTGCGAATGAAGGCCCCTTCCCTCACAGATTGACTCAGCCAAGGCAACACCATCATCCTCAACTCTGCATCTCTCTGCTGGCAGTGGGGAATCACAACTACTACTGAAAGTTGACTAGTCAAAACCCTGCTAAAAAAGCCTCTCACCTTGCCACTATGTCCAGGTGTGGCGCAAACATTCCCTTTGTGCTCAGCTTGTGTCTTTTGCCGATCTTTGCCCTGAAAGAGACCTGGCCAGCCGGCACGTTGACATCACCAGTCAGTTTTACCCCCAGCAGCTGCTCCTCACCGCTGTCAAGGCACAGGCTGCGATGAACCTGCAGCAGCTCAGGACCGTGAGCACCAAAGGCACCAACAAATAAACCTGTGGCAGCAGCAGCAGCAGTGGCAGCAGTGGCAGCAGCAGCAGCAGCAGCAGCAGGAGCAGCATCAGCAGTCGTATGTTGGAGGGAAAGTTGAATGTGGTGAGAGTGATGTGATGTGATGTGAGCAGTGTGCTGCAGGATTGTATGTGCAAGGGCTCTGGAAAAAGGGTGCGACTGACTGTTGCAACAATGTATCATTCCTACAACAGCAGCAGCAGCAGCAGCAGGAACAGTCTCACCCACCTGTCATGGTATCTGAGGGGTGATACTGAGTGTTCACACGCCTGTAGGTCAAACCTTCACGCTCAGCACCACCACCAGCAGCAGCAGGAGTGGAGGGAGTGCTAGGGATCTTTCCTATGCTGCTGCTGCTGTTGGTAGCTCTGGTAGCTGCGGCAGCCGCCGCCGCCGCTGCTGCTTCCTCTCTGGCAGCAGTGGTTGCAGCAGTGGCAGCAGCAGCAGTGTCAGGTTCCACTAGTTCGAAAGGTAGCTGCAGTACGAGTACTGGAGCATCATCAGGTACACACAACACCCTACTGCTGCTGCTGCTGCCGCTGCTGCTTGCGGATGCCTGTGCTGCTGCTGTTTCATCGCTGCTGCTGCTGCCGCTGCCATCTTCCTCCAGAGTCCTGATGGGGGCGCCTGAAGGACATGTGCAGGTAGAAATATCAGGGCCTGATCTGTGTGTGTTTTACATGTCTTTTGGAGTTTTTCAGACACATGCGCAAACAGACACACATATATAGCAGCAAAAAAAACCACAATTGTTGGATCAGGGGATATGTGGTATGCATGTTACTCCTTGTTAGCTGGTCTTTCTGGGCAAAAAGCCTTTGTGTGCCTCTATTTGCATTATTTCTGTGTACAATCAAATGACGTGACTGCCCTCGACACACATCAACGCCAACAATAAACATAGTTTGTGTACAGCTTGTCGTGTACCAGTCATATGGAATGTACAACATATAAACAACAGATTGTACATCAATCATGATTATTGTTGACGTTGGTGTTTGTTGAGGGCAGTCCTGTCATTTGTCGCACACAGGAATGTTGCAAGAAATGAAAGACACCAATGTGAATCATTTGAGTCTGGAAAGGTATGCCTGTTACTGCTTGTTTCCTGCTTTTTCCTGGCAAACAGCCTTTGCATGCCTGTATTTGCATCACTTCTGTGTTAGGAAAAGGACCAGACTGCCGTCAATATAGACCAATGCCACCATTCAGCATAGGTCGTGTAGAATATTTTCTGACTCAACCACAGGACATATCATGCACGACCTATGTTGAATGTTGGCCTTGGTTTTGATTAACGGCAGTCAGATCATTTTGCTGCGCACAGAGTTGTGCAGAAAAAGGCATACATAGATTTTTTTTCACAATGACACCACAAGGCATGTCATGCGGAACTTGTTTACCATGTATTTTGCAAATATGCAGCTACATTTTCTTTTTGAAATGCACAACAGCATTACGCCCAAACCAAGTGGCAATTTACACAGCTAAAGTTCAGCTCATTTGGAAGCTCATATATATAATAACTTCTGAGCCTGAGCTCACCTAGTCCACCCCAGAGCACCTCCTCCGCCCTGGCAGCCATCAGATCAGCCAGCGGCTGACGCCAGGTAATCGGCAGCGATGACTCAGCAGGATTACGTAATGATGCCAACGTTGACTCATCACTGCTGCTGCTGCTGCTGCTGCTGGATGGGTTGTGAAGTGTGCTGCAGGCATATTGAAGTAAGATTTGGTGTGCTGCTAGCTGCCACACACGACTGTAGCCTTTGTTCACCTGCTCACTGCTGCTGCTGCTGTCAGCAAGTTGCTGCTGCTGCTGTGGATCTTTTCCCTCCTGCTGCTGCTGCTGCTGCAGGATGTCCTGAGCGTAAACGAGCCTAGTGGGCACCTCAACAACAAAGACACTCCTGCGAAGCCTCTTGCTGTTGCTGCTGCTGCTGCTGACGCCTTGCTGCTGCTGCTGTGTCCCAGCACTGCTGCTGCTGCTGTCAGCCTGTCTTTCAGGTTTCAGGGTGAAGGAATCTCTGTTGTGCATTGTGACAGTTGCCGGGTGCCTCTCCAGCTCATCACTGTGGACCCCACCAAACCCTAACCTTTCACTGCTGCTGCTGCTGCTGCTGCCAGGTTTACCGCTGGCAGCAGCAGCAGCACGTTGTGATCCCCATGCTGTGGCCACTGACGGCCAACTGCTGCTGCTGCTTCCGGGTTTACCCCTGCCATTGCTGCTGTTCATACTGCTGCTGCTAAGACCAGGTGCCTTTCGGCGAAGGCCCCTGGGACCTTGCTGCTGCTGCTGCTGCTGCTGCTGCTGCTCTTGTTGCAGGGCATCTAACCCTTCCTGCTGCTGCTGCTGCAGGTCCACAGCAGCTGGTGGACTCCACACGATGTGTGATGACTGCTGCTGATCATCAGTGCTGTTGTTACTGCTGCCAGCAGCACTAGCAGCAGCAGTGTTTTTGAGCTGTTCCAAGGTTTCCAGCACCTCATCCAGCTCAGCAGGTGCCAGGTCAGCAAGACTAGGACTTAGATAAACCTCAGACATCCCACTCCTGCTGCTGCTGCTGCCAGAGTCTGCTGGTGTACTCTGCTGCTGCTGCTGCTGCCATGAGCTAGCAGCAGTGACAATATTTGCCAACTCTGGATCAAAGCCAGGGCCAAAATCCTGATAAAACTCTGGATAAAAGCCAGATACATTGTTATTTCCATCACCTGTGTCATCCTTACTGTTTGAGATGCTGATAACAACCTCTGCAATTGGGTTAGGCCCTGAGGTAGAGCTCTGGAGCAAGGGCTCAACCACCTGCCCATCTGACTGCTGCTGCTGCTGCTGCTGTTGCAGAGCGTCCTCTTCAACCTGCTGCTCCTGCTGCAACTTCTGCAGAGGCAACTGCCAGTTCAACTCATCATCAACCGCCTGTTCATCTTCTTCTTGCCTTTTCTGCTGCTGCTGCTGCTGCTGCTGCTGTTCCTCTGAATTGGCTGCTGCTGCTGCTGCTGCTGCTGCTGCTGCTGCCACCACTGGCCCTGTCAGTGCTGTCATCCACCAGCCCTCACGCGCCCCAACCATCTCCCTCACAATCCGCTGAGCTTCCAGTGAGGCTGCCAGCCTGGCCTGAAGCCCCGGAACTTTCTCAGGTGTCACTAGTGACCAGTCCAGGACCATTCTGGGACCTGGAGGCATCTCACTCACCGTCCAACTGGTACTGCGAGTGACACCACTCACTGCTCGAGCAGCTAGTAGGACATGACTACGTCCTTCAACAACCTCCAGCAGCAGTTGAATCATAGGAGTTTCTGACCGGCCAATATTCTGTTCACAATCTTCTTCTTCTGCTGCTGCTGCTACTGCTGCTGATGCTGATGCTACTGCTGCTGCTGATGATGATCTCTGAAGCGGCCTAATTTGCCCATCAGCACACAACACGCCCCCAGCCGCATCTGCTGCTGCCGCAGCTGCTGCCAGCGCTGACTCAGCATTATTAAGAAGTTCCTCCCAGGGCTCAACTTCACTGTCAACTTCCTGGTTCCCAAACAGAAGTTCATACCCCCTGGCGTCACTGCTACTACTTCTGGGATGTGTCATGGGTGGGTCACTGGATGAGTAATCTCCTGACTGCATTATGTCATCATTGCCATCATGACTAAAGGCAGCACCAAGAGATGCGCCCAAAGAGTAACTGCTGCTGCTGCTGCTGGTGGTGTGTGGACTGCTGCCAGAAGTGCTTCGACCAGCAGCAGCAGCTGCAGCAGCAAACAATTCACTCATATCAATTTCAACCCCCAGATCCTTGACAGCAGCAGCAGCGTATTCAGCAGCAGCAGCAGGCTGCAGGACCACTGCTTGATTGACCCACACTGCTGTGTTACCACCTGCTGCTGCTGCAGCTGCTGCCAGTTCCTGCTGCTGCTGCTGCTGCCGCACAAAGACTTCCAGAACAGGTGTTCCAAGATTGTTGATGCTCCCCTGATCTGCAAAAGCCTTTGGTCCAGCGCTGCTGCTGCTGCTGCTGCCACGCCTGCTGCTGCTGCTGCTGCTGCTGCTGCCGCTGTTGCTGCCACGCATCATCCCCTGCAGTTCCACCAACTCCCTGGGGCTGTAGGCCTTCCCAGTCCAGCGCCCATACCTGATCATGACAAAAGATTACAGATTGTAACAGTAAACCACTAAACCTCAGCAAATTAAAATCCGCACCTTCACATTAGTGAGAACCCTCAACAGCTCTTGATCTTGATTGGAAGGCATGCGAGACCAAAAACAAAGAAGAACCAGCAAACATAACTAACACACCATCATCAGTTGATGGACATACACAGTAATGCAATACTACAGGATGCAGCCTCCCCAAAGATTGAAGGCAGCAGAACTCACTCTGGATAAACCCTCAACAGATGTCCAGCAGCATCAGGGTTTAAGCACGCCCACCAGCCATCAAGCACTGCAAAACCCTGATCTCTCAGCACTGCTGCTGCAGCGTACTGCTCTGATTCCAGCGCTGCTGCCAGCTGCTGCTGCACTGCTGCCACTGCATCAGCAGCAGTGAGTGCATTGATCTCGCACTGGACTGCTGCTGCTGCTGCATAGTCCTCGTCTGCTACTGCTGCTGCCAGTTGTGGCTGAAGGGAATCTAAGCGGGTGCCGGCCAGGTCCTGCTGTTCAAAATGTTCACACCACATTTCCCAGGAAAGAGTGTGAAGTTGACTGGGAAGTTTTTCAGGTGCATCTGCTGGGGTTGGACCACTGGGGACAACACTGCTGCTGCCACTGCTGCTGCTGCTGCTGCTGCTCTGGGTGGTGTTTTGTTGATCTGAGGTAGCTGCTGATTGTGAGGTTTTTGCTGCGCTGCTGCTGTTGGCTGCTGCTGCTGCTGCTGTTGCTGCGGCTGGTTGCGTGTTCTGCAGCTGTTGTTGGTCTGAAGGTGCTGCATTGCTGCTGTTGCCACCCACGAAAGCTTGCTTTGCCTGTTGAGACAAGATAATTCACAGGTTTTGTACATTTATTTATATGAACACTGGAATCAGAACTCTGTGATCAACAGCAGTCTGCCTGTCAGGGGCTGTCGACAGGAGTGCATGTGCCGAGTGCTGATGCACGCTCAACTGGTGGCATGGCAATATGACATTACTACAAAGTGCAAGAGCAATTAAGCACCTGTAGACAAGAGAGATGGCTTTACTACTCACCCAGGGTCCGTCTAAGGCGTATGTGACAAGATGCCTTTTCCTGCTGCTGCCCACTCTACTGCTGACTGCTGACCGGCGCCTTGCTGCTAAATGCTGCGCGCGAACGTGCATTGACGGACGAATGCCAGGCATCTTTGTTGATGAATACATGCAGGTTTACTCTGCAGGCAGGAAACGGCGCATCGTGTGGAGAATGCTATGGAAAGGACGAAGGATGGCTCCTGCTCTGGACAGCAGCTGCATCCACAGGCGCATGCGGACCTGTCACTTCGCCTAATGGTTGAAATATATGAAAAATTTGCCTAAAATGATTGGGTGATATGTGACACGGAGGGGCCACTGTCTGCGGGCTGGGCAACCGGTATCACTGCAATTGTTTGCCTCACGAGTGGTATATGCCGCTTGTACTGCGCCAAGCAAAGTTGGTTCAGACACACACATCCATGGAATTGTGCCTCTTACCTACTTTAAGCTCTGTCTTCCAGCTGCACAAAGTAGGCTCGAAAGTATCCAAGTTGCGTATCTCCGCAGCTTCGTCTATGCACAACTCAAGACTACGTGTAGGATGGGAAAGTGCAGTTGCAGCTTGAGCCCAATGAGCGACTGATATCAGGTCCGTGTTTGCGACACAGTGGCTGTGGTGCTGTTGCGGCAACAGCAGGAGCGTTCTGAAAGAGATAGACGTGATCAATATCGACAAACACATGTGCACAGCGGTTTGGCTGTCACAGCAACCGTCACGTGTTGCTTGTCAACGACACGTCCAGCTTCCCGGCCTGATCGGCTTGAACTGGTTGCAAAAGAAACATTCACACAGCATTTGTGTAAGGGATGCAAACTTATCAACCTTCAGCTAACGTGCCCACCTGGTTTCAGTGACCTGGCTGCTGTGCAAAGTGGCCTTTCTGTTGAACTACTGCTTGAAGTCAAGTGCCTACTCTGAATATATTCAGAAGACATACATGTTCAGTCAAAATTGTGAGACTGCATTTCTCCATTACAGATGACGTTTTCAGCGCCTCAAGCAGGTCACTCAGGGTCCCATCAAAGTACCTAGCAGCAAAGTGTGCATTTGAATATGGAGCCCGCACGACGCTTTGCCTGAGAATAGGAGTACAAAACGAGAGATGAGCGCGTGCTAACACAACCTGCACCGTTGTATTGCGCTGTTGTAACACATGTGTACAAGAGCGCTCTGTGGAAAGCCTGCAACTTGCTGGAAGTTCTGGCGAGGGGCTCGGGGCAGTCTGTCCAGAGCAGCGTATTCTGCAGCTTATACGAGCATCCTGGTAATTGTGTAGCGTGGGACTGGGGAGTTTATAGGTATGAAAATCTAGGCAGTCAAGCTTCCGTGATGTGCTGTCACACTGTGCAGCGGCACTGCATGCAGACAGGAGCCTGACTGAAGCATTGTAGCACTTCAGTTGTAAAAGAAATTGAGCCATGCAACAAGTTGAGATGCAATGGCAAGTTGTACAGTGTAAACAGCTATAGGACTAAAAGCTATAGGACTAACAGCTATAGGACTGCAATGCTGCAGTCCAAAGCTGATCGCTCTTACAGGCAGCTGCTTACAGCGTTGCTGGGTTACGTCTTAGCAGGACTTACTGTCTGCTTGGTATTGGAAAAGCTGCCTCCAGGGCAACACCCGCATCGCGTCACACCGGTCACCTCAAGGATGTATTCTGTCAAACGGCATGCAGGCGTGTCTACTAGCCACGCTGTCTGCCGCCAGTGCGGCGCGCACGCGGCGGCCATTCAGCTAGAGGCTCTTGTTTTGAACCGTTCTGTGAAGTGACTGCAAATGTAAGCTGCACTGCATCGGATCAGTGCGCTCTGACAACACACAGTTGTTGATGGCGGCAATTACTCTGTTGTTTCTCAACTGTGGATGTAGGCCCCTGATGAAACCAGCTGGCTGGTACTGTCGCAGCAGCTGGCAGTGGTACAACTCCAAAGCCATTATGCAACTAGCATACCCTATGCGGCATGATACCATCCTCTTCATGGCATGAAGGCCCTCTAGACTACCAAGTGCCAGCCACTCACAAGTAGTAACAGCATGCTGCACAGCACGAGCCTTTGCAAAGCTGGCAGCAGTTTTCAGTCAACCTGAGTGTCAGTCTGACAACACAGACTGTGCAGGTACGTGTTCAACATGTGCAAGTTGCACATACCGTATGTGCAGTAGTACTGCACAGTAGTGTTAGTAACACTGCAGCTGGATTTCACCCAGCAGGAGGTTTGAATGGGATTTTGGTAAAGGAAATACACCACGCGAGAAAGAAATAGAGCCATGCAGCAAGTTGAAATGCTGTGGCAGATGCTTGTTCAGCCTGGGCAGGATGGTGATCAGCAGTCCGAATGATTGTGGAGGTTTGCACACTCTGAAAAGTGCTCTACAAACCTGCATGAACCAGATGTGCGGCAGTAACAGCCTGCATGCTGTGAAAGGAGCTGGACGGCGCCATCGTGCTTGAGAAATGGTTCTGCAGCGCTCACCGAGCTCAGGCAGTACAGCTGTGCGCACTTCAGGTACGTACTCACTCAGGATCGTCTCAGGCACAGGCTGCAAAGATGTAGCTTTCCTTTGATTGTTGCTGGTGTCGTTGTTTATGTCATTTGCTTACTCCTTGCCATCCAGCATGCGCGGAAGATCTCGGGACTTTCAACACACGATAGTAATCTCTTCGCAACCAGCATGCCACACCACATGAAGGTGTCATGACTATTATCAAAACAATAAGTGCTGTGGTTAGAGCTATCGTTCTGCCGCCTACCAGCCAGTTGTGCATTACGAAGTAGTTTACACGCATCGCTCAAAAACTCTCCAAGAAGTCAGCTGCATCATACCAACAGGCACCAAAGATGTTAGAAGTTGTTTTTCAGGGCAATGTCCGTGCTCGGATGTCCTTCAGCACAGCTATTAGCAGCTAGTGTCGAGTGTTGGCCCGTCCTGTTTTCCACATCGCAGACGGCCCTGTGCTCGCAGAACACCCGCTGCAAAGCTCGCTCGACATTTCAACTGATGCATACACACCAGCTAGGCTCCAGGGGAAGGCTACGTGCAGCACCTCGCGACAGCAACATGTCGACTGCATCAGCACAATCGATGCTGCCTATCAGGTGACTGAGTTCAACGTCAGATAACTACTAGCGGTTGATGAAATACTGTAATTAATAAGTATCAAATCATGAGCATGCGAGCTAGCTGCTGGGTTGCATCGCTTCATGTTGGTTGCTCATCAGTTCTGAGTTCATCATGAGCAGTGCATACCAGTGCTGGGATACTTTCCCTGGTGCCACCAGTGTTTGCATATTTGGGATTGCGTAAGGTGAATCCAGCAGCTGTCCACATGCTAGCGCTTGTAAATGTGTTGGCTAAGAGCCAACAGCAGCTGCACTATCCCGACACAGCCGTGAACAAGTGCCTGCTCGTCTCACACTGCAGACTGCATTCAGGCGCCCTGCCAGGCTCAACAGCAATCCCAACAGCACAGCAACAGCAGCAGCAGCACTATCACTCCACAGCTGCACTACCAGCACCCCAGTGGCAGCAGCAACAGTGGCAGCAAGAAAACAGCCCCACAGCAGCAGTGCCAGCAGATCCAGTTCCCCCAACAGTACCCGCATCAGCTGCGGGCCTCTTTGCTGGCGCTGCTTCACTAAGGGAGCTTCATCTGATGCATGTACACCTTCCATTTGCTGCCTTCTTCGGTTACCTGGGGCTGATGGCTGCTGCTGCCGGCAGCAGTGATTGGTACTTGGATGCGTCCTGCTTTGGAGCTGTCTGGGCGGCACTGTGGGCCGTCTGCTGCAGGTGGGAGCGCTAGAGGTTTCATTGAGAATGTTCAGTCAAAAAGCAATAACCCCTGCATCTACGTGTCTACTGAGTGCTGGCATTGCTCAGCACTGGTCTCAGAATCTTTATGATTAATACATGTGCAGTGGCTTGTCACTGTCTGCTGCAGCTGGTATAACACACGAGGCTCTAGGTGCAATGGTGCACCTGCTGCTTGTTCAAATCATCCAATGGCAGAAAAGAGGCATAGTTAGCAGGAGGCTTGCTGCATTGTGATGTTGCTTGGCAGCAGCTACCAATCTAGTTAACTGAGAAGATGATCATATGAATCATCTTCCATTCAATAAAATCCTGGAGTGATCCTGTTCTCCTGCATGTACAAGGTACCTGAAACCAGCACCCGAGCGATCATCATAGCAGTGAAATCACATCTCCCAGTGTTTGCTGCTGCTGCTGCTGTTGCAGGTGGCAGCCATCAGCTCGTAGTGTTGTCTTGTTGAATCTGCTGCCGGTGCTGCACCTGTCAGGAGCTGTTGGCACCTACCATTGGGAGCTGGGCAACCTGAGCTGGGACATCCTGGTGCACATCAGCAATGGGTTCATCGGCACACTGCTGTTTGCAGAAGTACTCGCTGACATGGCAGCACCAACAGCCTCCATCAGCAGCAGCAGCAGCAGCAGCAGTGCAAGTATAAGACAAGGAACAAGTATTGAACCGCATCCTGGCTCTTGGAGGTCCACCACCTGGAAGTTTGTGCAGTTGTCTGTGCTGCTGGTGGTTGGCACCAGCATGATTGAGGTGGTTGAGGGTTTAGGAGGCCAGCTGGCAGGGTCTGGGGAGGGAATCTTCCTCAGGGGGCCGGGGGACTTTTGCACTGCAAGTGTGCCATGCAGTGAGGAGGTTGACACTGCAAAGGACATGGTGGACAATGTTGCTGGCATGTGCATGGCATTGATTGCACTGGCAACAAGAGCGACAGGCAAGAAGAGTGCCCTGAGAGCCTGAGTGGGGAAAAATTGAAGAAAAGTAGAGAAGATGTGAAGCAATTAGTATTGTAAAAGATCCTGTAAAAGTCATGTACGTATGGAATGCTGTGTTGAGTTACAGTTGTTGTTGAGGGTGTACCTTTGTGACTTGTGGGATATGCAGATTGATCTGCGTCACAAGTTGGCCTTGTCAAGGTGAGGAGCAGGCTTATGGTATGACTGTAGCTGTGCTGAGGAGTGTGAGCTGCTGTTACTTATCAGGCTGAGATTTTGTTGCTGTTGAGGGTCAGCCTGAGTGGATCATGTTGCACTGGCTGATGCCTTGCACGTCTGGGAAGGATGGAGTCCATGAGTTGCACTGCCAGTGGCTGTTTTCAGATACGTCATCTTCGATTGACTGACGAGCATTCAGTGCATGTGTGCTCCGTGGTATGTCAACACTGTTACAACTAAACATCTTGCTGGAAGGCATCGACTGGTGTGATCTTATTGATTTTGTGTTCAGGAAGGAGAGGCCACCTAGGTGGCCAACAGTGCTTTGCTGTGTACATGAGAATGTCATGCTGTTGAGGGTTATTTAAAAGAGTGAGAGACTGTACACAGGTCACACTTATTGCTGTGGCAGTGCACCTGCTCGTGTGTCCCAACAGCACTAGTGCCTTGATGTTGATGCATCTTCGAAAGCAGTGCTGTGCGTATGAAAGACACTTATTGTACACGGTGCTCAGGTGTCAAGTTGTTGGTCTTGAGCATGTGGAAGAAAGAGATGAATATTCAGCGTGCCAACGCCACACTCAAATCTGTGCTGTTACCGGTTGCCGATGAATCAGCTAGTGGTTGCTGGTACAGCAGAAGAAGTGTCAAACGAGGTACCAGCCTTGGTCATAGTGTTGTTTCATCTTAGCTGGGGAGGGAGAAATCCTGGATCCTGCAATATTTGTGCGCCCATTAGTCACTATAAGACAGTGATACAAAAAGCTCATCAGCATGGGGTCATACTAGCAGTGTCTGCTCCGCTGTAGACCTTGAGCACTGGCTGTGGCAGTATGGGGAGTTGGTCCCTTCTCCTGAAAGGAAAAGAGATATTAACCTTGTGACGTGAGTTGTTTTCAAGGCTGAGGACCCTGTCATCGTGTTATCCGCAGTTTTCCCACATGTCAGTACAATGCCAGCTTGAGAAAAACCAAATGGATTGAAAGCTGTGGGCACACCAGATGCATTGGGAGTATCAGGTGCTAAGCAGTACGAATGATTCCATTGGGGAATAGCCCACAAGCAGAAAATCGAAAGGGTGAGAAATCAACTGTGAGATGAGTTTGTATGTGGCGTTGAAGAGCCTGTCATTGCATCGTTTGCAGCTTCTTTTATAAGTCATCACACTGAGTCTGTGTGCTGGGTCAGCTTAAGGAGCAGCACGTGGACTGTATATACAGAGATATAATTCCATTACTGCATATTGCCAATACCTGGTGTACTTGGAGAGACACCGTATGATGCATGTCATGTTTGAGACATGAGGTGTCATGTACAGTAGCCAAGCAAGTTATTTGGGCTGGTGTATTATATTCAAGAAAACAATATACAAAGTATATGATATGACAATGATATAGAATATTTGAGGGAAGAAGCATCCATCAGGTTGCCGTGATGTGTGGACTCATGGTCACAGAGTCTAGCAGGCATAGTATGCATACTACATAGTTTGTCGATCAAAATGCTGCATAGCTTGTCTATCAAGCCACTTGTGTGGTGCTTGCACTGCGCATGATGCACTGCTGATCATGATGTCACATACCAGTGGTATCATGCAGTTACTTGGGAAGCAGGTTCAAACTTTTCCAGTCAATTTGATTTGTGCTGCAATGCGAGCATTCCCTCACTGAGGGCAGTGCCCAGGATTGGCAAGGACTTGTTCTGGGGCCCGGTTTAATCCGACCTTGCGCTGGGCCAGTGGTATCTCTCGGCTGGGCCAATAAACCTGCTGGGTGGCCGCTGTTGAACTAAGCCGGTTGTGTGAGCCACACAAGCTTGGTGGGCACGGCTTTGAACATACGTGACCCGGCGTGTGTTTCAATGAACGGGCCCGGCGAGTATTTGTAGAAAATTTCGGCGCATGCGACGCGTCGCTGCGCAGCTAGCCTAGCCGGGCTGGTGTAAGTGTACAGTCCATGTAGCGTGCTCTGATAGTATCCTGCTGTATTACAGCACCTTCGGAAGGTGACACTGTCCTTCACTGCTACCGCCGCGAGGCTCGGCAACGCCACTAGTTCGTCAAAGACACCAGGCATAACAGACTGTGTTGCAATGATTGCACTGCCAGTGGCTGCCGTTGAACTGGAAATGTCTCTGCAGAGTCTGACTCTGCAGGCTGCAGGCAGGCTGAGCCCATAGTGCAGCAAACGCTGCCTCTTGTACAGCTCAAAGGGTTCAACAGTGTTGGTCAACAGTTCATGAACAGCAATGGCTGCCGTTGGTAAGACTGTCATAAGCTGCTGATTCCTTGCTGTGGCTCGACTCATTGCACGAGCTGATTACCGAAGTAATTGTACAGACTAATCATCATAGTCTGCTCAGCCGCTCATCAGTGCCACTAGTTTTTCAAATACACCAGGCTCTAGCCTTTGAATGGCTGCCTGATTACTAGGGCTGTTTGAGGTTAGATTCCAAAGTGCAGCAGTTGCCGCCTCATACGCATCATGATTGCTGCTGCTCAACAGGGCCACAAGTACCAGGCACAACAGCAATGGCTGCCTGGTTACTGGGACTGTTGGAGGCTAGATTTGAGAGTGCAGCGGCTGCTGCCTTCTGCACAGCTTGGTTGTTGCTGCTGAGCATCGCCACAAGTTTGTCAAACACACCAGGCACACTAGCAATGGCTGCCTGGTTGCCGGGGCTGTCGGAAGCTAGATTTGAAAGTGCAATGGCTGCTGCCCTTTGGATAACAGTGCTGCTGAGCTGTGCCACTAGTCTTTCAACTTGTGGCACATCAGCCCGTGTGGCAACAACATTGGCTGCCTGGTTAGTGCCACTGACCGTCGGACTGTCGGCAACTGAAATCCGAAGTGCACCAGCTGATTGGTTTTGCACAGCGCTGTGCCTGCTAGCTCTTTTGCTGCTGCTCTGCAGTGCCGCTACTCTCAGGGCTACAGTGTCAAATACACCAGGCATAACAGCAAAGGCTTTGTTGTTAGAACTATTTGCAGCTAGAGATTCCAAAGTGCAGCAGCTGCTGCCTTCTGCACTGCTGGGTTGCTGCTGCTTAGCAGGGCCGCCAGTTTGTCAAACACACCAGGCACACTAGCAATGGCTGCCTGGTTGCTGGGACTGTCTGAGGCTAGATTTGAAAGTGCAGAAGCTGCTGCCCTTTGAACACCCTGGTTGCTGCTGCTGAGCTGTGCCACTAGTCTGTCAATTTGTGGCACACCAGCCCGCCGGGCTGCTGCCACGGTGGCAGCAGCACTGGCTGCCTGGTTGGTGGGACTGTCTGCAACTAGATTCCGAAGTGCGCCAGCTGATGCACCTTGCGCACCTTCATCGCTGCTGCTCAGTAGTGCCGCTACTCTGTCAAACACACCAGGCATAACACCAATGGCTGCCTTGTTGCTAGGACTGCCTGCAGCAAGAGCCCGAAGTGCGGAAGCTGCTGCCTTTTGCACAGCCTGGTTGCTGCTGCTCAGCAGAGCCGCCAGTTTGGCAAACACACGAGGCACATCACCAACGGCTGCCTGGTAGTTGGGACGGCCTGCAACTAGATTCCGAAGTGCACATGCTGCTGCCTCTTGTGCAGCTTGGCTGCTGCTGCTAAGCAATGCCACTAGTCTGTCAAATACACCAGGCACAACAGCAATGACTGCAATGTTGTGCCATTGGTTAATATGGTCTTCACACACATACTGCAACGCTGCCGCAGCACCTGACTGCACTGCAACAACTGTGCTGCCCAGCATTTGCACCAGTCTATGCCCTAAACTACATGCCACGGCTGCTGCAAAAGCCTTAACACGTTGATCCCTGTAATTGTGCAGGGTGAATGTGCCTGTCAACCGAGAGAGTGCCAAACCTTGTGTCTCTGGCCGAAGGCTCCATAATTGGGCCTCAGTCTGGCCCAATAGGGTCAGATGTTCCTCAGAAAGAGCTTCAATCTGTCTCAGCAGCGCCATCTTGCAGGACTCATGCACAGCCAGCGCAGCGATTTTTGCTGTCACATAGCTGATGCTGTAGGGCTGAGGTGGCATTGCTGGGCCCCCATGAGCGACTATGTTGGCTCCTCCGGGGCGCCCCTCTGGGGCCAGGTTGTATGGTATGGTATGTATGGCTGGGACTGTTGAGCCATCACAATGACCTGTCTTTGGCAAGGGTGTTGTCATTCTCCGGACTTCAGGCAAGGGTGTTGTCATTTCCCGGACTTCAGGCTGAAGTCACAATGAAGCACAGGAATGGCACGACATACAGTCAGTGTACGCCATGTTTGGAACCGTTCCACCTCCTGAGTAATGCAACACAGAAGTTATACCACAACCAAACAGCAGTGCTGTTTCAAGGCAGCCAGCTGCAACCTCTGTGTGCTCAGAATCGCCAGCAACGGAACAACCCCATGATCGACTTTGTTGGTTCTTACAGGTTGCCACTCAGGGGCCATGTTATCTGCCCGGCACCATACTATGGCATACTATGGTATGGTATGGTACTATCATGATGAACAGGTGGGGGGTTTTAGATGGAGCCTTCCAAAGCCTTGGCAAGGCCGCTTTGGTCACCAAGGCCGCTTTGGCCACGGTGGCCAGCTGTAACACTATGACCTATCTATTTGCTGCAGCATGCGGGGTGCCCCAGACTCTTCGTCAAGAAGCCAAGATGCTTGCCACACACCAATCAAGCAGTGTACCACAACCGAGTTGCCATGATATGCTAGGCTGCCACCAGAACACGACAAGAACAATCTGCCAAAGCCAAACTGTCATCACCTCTGCCAATTGCTCCAGCAAATCCCTGAGCTTGTAGTTTGTTGCCAGATCTGCAAGCGTCAGGGGTTTTCTTGTGAGTGGGCAAGTGGCATGGCTCTTTAGCCAAGCCTCAATGCAGCCCCTGCAAAAGCTGATGCCCGAGGGAGTCACCACTGGGTTCTTGAGCTGCTCCCGGCATATGTCACACTCCAGGGACTCCAGAAGCCGCCTGTTGGGAGCTGCTGGCGTCATGGTTGCACCATTCATCTCCCTGGTCGTGACTGTTGCTGCTGCTGCTGCTGCTGCAGCAGCAGCATGCGCTGCGGCAGCCTCTGCACTGATCCTCTGCAGCTCTGGAAGCAGCTCACTCTGCAGCTTGGGTCTTTTCTTGTGCGATTTGAGGCAGTTGGCGGCCAACTTGGCAAATTTCAGAGCAGTATGCTCTGGCCAAGCTGCTTCGGCATCTAGCAAGAGCCGCAGAGCAGACAGTGCATCAGCGTCAAGCGGCTTGTCCTCAAACGCTGCCTCGATGCCCTCAGCAGAGGCTGAACCAGTGGTGGCACCGCCAGTGAGCAGCTCACTCATGATCACACCTGCAGGCAGGGTTCAGGTCACCCGGAGGCTCAACAGGGTTGTCCATAGACAAACTCTATTTTACAACAGGTCAGCAGACTTGATCATCAAGCAAGTTGCAGCACAAAAGAACGCCTCAGTTGCGATTGCGTCAGAAGAGGATAAAATTAAATTGAAAAGCAAAGCATGTAACTCATTTAGTTTGGTAGTACCAACTGGCCCACATCGTAAAACTGGCAACACAGAACTTGCAAACCTCATAGCCACTGCAAGTTTGTGGAGGTTCTGGACTGCAGTGCAGCGCCGCACTCTGCTAGCTCGGACTCTGGATATTGTCACTGCCACCGTGGCAGTGACTGCTTGTGAGGCTCACCAAGTGAGTAAACATCTGCTGATGGACCCATCATGAGGCCATTGAAGTACTCTGGTGCCATGTAGCCGCGTGTGCCCCGGAAGTTTGTGCTCTTCTGCATTGTTGTGTGAGCAGAAGCTGCTTGCTGAGTGGCCATGCCTACATCAGACACTTTGGCAGTACCAAACCTGCAGACACACCAGCCAGTAACAGTGTTGTATTTACAGAGAGCCTGGGGGTTGGGAAGGGGCCAACTCATGTCCTGTATCAAGGATAATTTTTGCAGGGATTTTGTGGACACACACATTGTTGGTTGTATGTAACAGGCAGCACAACCATACTATGGTTGTTGCTGAGCAGCATCACACTGTCTCATGCCCAGATCAAACATAACAAATACATAGTCACTCCTTGGAAGATAGGCATGGACAGCGGTGATTAAAGGTTTCCTTGCACACCTGTCAATCAGTACGTTGGCTGGCTTGAGGTCCATGTGCAGCACACCCTGATCATGCAGCCACAGCAGAGCTAGAGCAATCTCATGCGCAATGCGAACACGGTCCTGCAACAGCAAAACACTCATAAGCAGTATAACAGCAGCTGCTGGCAACCTGCAAGGTTCAGTGGGTTGAGAACTACTGTTCAACCAAGTTATGCCAAAACTTGCACTGCTCTATGCTAGAGCACTGACTACTGCAGCCAGCGGCTGGAAAAAAGGCACAGAAACAGGCAACACCTGCCAGGTACTGAATCTGCCATCAGCATCAATCATGAATCTTTAGTAGCACTGCCACTGGCAAGCAGCACTACATACGAGGGAGTTGCCTGAGGCCACAGAGCAGAGCCTCTGCAGGTTACAAAGGATCCAGGCAGTGCAGCTTGCTGGGCCGAGCACCCAGTGTCAGGGGCGCCCTGGCAAGCAGCCATGTTATTGCGGCTGATTCAATCACAGTTCTATCATTTCTTGCAGCATATACTGATATCAAGCCTGGACGCCATGAACGGTTCCCCTGCCACAGCAATGGCCCCTTGCTGTTGCTCGGCATGAGTCTGTCAGCGAGGCTGCCTCCATCCATCAGTGGGAACACCAGTGCCTGCCTCTCTGGACAGCAGCCCATGAGGGATAGCAGGTGTTGGTGTTGCAGGCCACCCAGCACTGCAACCTCTTTTCCAAACTCAGCCTCGCCTTGTTGACTGTCAGTAGCGAGCACCTTGATTGCCACATCCAGGCCCTTTAAGCAGCCTCTGTAAACTTTGCCATATCCGCCTTCACCAAGAGAAACATTGCCAGCAGCCTGCAAAACAATAGCAACAGCTGGTGAATAAAAGCGGCACGTGTGCTGCAGCGCTTGTTGGGGAGCGCATGCTTTCACTTTCAGGCTACTTGACATGTACTACACGGCCAGTAAACTGCAGCTAGGTGGGTTGGCTACTGGTGCGGCAATGCATAAAGTCTTGACTTCATCATTATGAGGTCTGTGCAGACATGCAGCATATAACGTATGACATCTACATGTCTACACAGCTGGGCTTATCTGTCATAACTGGCTTCAAGCATAATGCCATCAGACCCAGAACTGCATGTGCAAACATGCAGAGTATTATGTATGACGTGTATGCCGTAGATGGTCTGCATATTCGGGCTCAGCTGCTCGGATCACTCATGACTGGCTTAAAGCATAACGCCATTGGACCCAGGAGCGCATGAGCTGATCGTTACCTGGATGGCGTCCTCCAGCTCTGACCAGGAAAACACGGCCACTCTTGGGATGTTAGCCATTTCCTTTTATTTCAAGATAGCACCTGTCTCCAGCCCGTAGCTCTGGTGTCAACAGTTGCTGGTTGTGTGAAGAAGCTTCTCCTTGAGGGTACCCACCGGTGGATTGTATTCGCCAAGGACAGACATTAACCTGCAGGTGACGGCAGGAAGATACCGCGTGAGGCATTCTGCGTGTTAAGTACAGTGACATGTTGTGACGGACAGAGTGTGTGGAGCCGCGGAATGTACTGTACAGTAAACTTGTACATGCCAAAGGACAAAGGCTGCATGTGAAGTCCGCTGGAACCTCGTGAGCAGCAACATTGGATAACCATTTTGCACTGGTATTTATCGGCTGGCCTCGTCTTTCTTCCTCTTGCAGAGGCCGCGCGGACCTCTTGTCCTGTACGACAAGTTGCCCAGGCTGTTCCGGAGGGTGTTGGCACGCATCGTTTGGATGCTTTTAAAGCTCGCGGTCATATACTGGGTGATCTGCAGGGTTGCTCCTGGTCTATGCCTGCAGTCACTGAGTGCTAGTGATAAGCGTGTAACTGTACAGTCATCACACATGTGTGACGACCAACGTCTACTAGTATAATCCTAAGGTGGCCATTGCACACGTACCACCTGTTTGATTACTCTGTGCATGCATTCTGCAGCCGCTTTGTTCCAGTCCCAAGTATTGGACCAGCTGGGGAAGTCCTAGGAGGCCTCAACCTGCCATATACTCTTGAGCAAGAAAGCTCGTCTTGCTTAGCATTGGCATCGACTACGGCAGCATTAAGGGACTTGGGAATAAGGCAGGCTATAGCTAGCTAGCTACAGGCAGCTGCACAGCGCATGCACTGGCTGCATGCAGCGCGGCATCCTGCAGTGCTAGCAAAAAAGGTGTTCTCATGACCGTGGTCTCATAACGCAGCCTCTTAAATCATCTGCTGCTTGTGTATTAACCAAAGTATTACACATCAGGGGCATAAGGGTGCATAAGCAACGGTACTTGCCAATTATCTCAGGCTGGCACTCGACCACTGCCAGCGGAAGGAGCAGTACAACTTGTAGACTTGAAGTCTCCACCTGCTTGTTGAAGTAAATGGTAAATTTATGCAAAGCTCCCATGGAATCAAGATGATCTGCGAGTCACAAGCTCTTCAGGCTCAGCCAACAACTGCAAGGCCCCCTTGGCACCATGACAGGCTGCACCGGTGCACGGTGCCGTTACCAAGGTCTAGCCTAGACCCGGCAAGGCTTGGTCAAGAATCTATCAAGCCCTTGGCAATCATAGCTGAAACCTTCAAGGCCATGTTGGTACTCAGGACCTTAGTGCTTTAGTACTATGCCTCGTTACCAAGGTCGCTCCGCTGCTCAGCGACGGCGCGGAAGCTTCCAGCAGCCAATGAGCCGCCGGTGAGCGTGCTCACCAACAAGCTCATTAGGATTTTGTCCGAAACCCCTACTAGGCACAAAAGTTCCTTAACAAAGGGCTGCTGGTTTGCTGGGAATGTCGGCATCTAGAGTCCGAAGTACAATTTCTGCAAACCCTTGCACTGCTATATTGCTGCTGCTCAACAGGGCCACCAAGCTGTCAACTACTCCAGGTACACCAGCTATGGCTGCCTTGTTGCTGGTACTATATATAGCTAGTTCCCATAATGCAATAGTTGCTTCAATCTGGACAGCTTGATTGCTGCTGCTCAGCAGTGCCACTAACCTGTCAAATACACCAGGCACAACACCAATGGCAGCCTGGTTGCTGGGACTCTCTGTAGCTAGGTTCCAAAGTGCAAACACTGCTGCCTTTTGCAGAGCTTCATTATTGCTGCTTAGCAATGCCACTAACCTGTCAAAAACACCAGGCACAACAGCAATGGCTGCCTTGCTGCTGGGAGTCCCTGCAGCTAGTTTCAGAAGCAAAGCAAGCGCCGCCTCTTGCAGAGGTGGACTGCTGCTGCTCAGCAGTGCCACTAGTTTGATAGGCACATCAGGCACAACAGCAATGGCTGCCATGTTGCTGGGACGGCTTTCAGCTAGAGTGCGAAGTATAAAGGATGCATTCTCTTGCACAACTTCATTGCCGCTGCTTAGCAGTGCCACTAACTTGTCATATACATCAGGCACAACAGAAATGGCTGTCCTGTTGTGTGAGCGTTGACACACCAGTTTCATCACTGCTGCTGCACCTGAATGCACTGCAACATCTGTGCTGCTCAGCATTTGCACCAGTCTATGCCCTAAAGTACATGTTACTGCAGCTGCAAAAGCCTGCAAATCATTGTACAGTGTATCATACTCCAAGCATTGATTATTCAAGTACGGGGTCAACACGCCTGTCAATTGAGAGAGCGCCAAAACTTGCATTTGTGGCTGCTGGCTGTCCAGTTGTGCCGCAGCAGTCCCCAGTAAAGCCAAATGTGCCTCAGAAAGTGATGCAATGCTCTGCAATGACGCATCATGATGACCTGTCTCTGGCGTAGCATTGCCCTGGAGTCACAATACAGCACAGCTAAACGTGTACAGCAGCATTTGTTGGGAAGCGCATGCACCCACATTTGGGCTTCTTGACATGTACTACAGTAGGCTACTAGTAGTGTAGGCTACACGGCCAGTAAATAGCAGCTAGGTCAGCTGGGTACTAGTGCGGCCATGCATACTATGCGGTCTTGGCTTCATTCTCATGAGGTCTGCGCATGCGCAAACAAGCAGAACCCTGGGGCCGGGCCCGGCATGACTGCATAAGCCAATGATTACCTGGATGGCATCCTTCAGCTGTGACCAGGATAGCACAGCCACTCTTGGGCTGTTAGCCATTACTTTCAGATGTTCAAGCCAGCACCTGTCCGCAGCCTGTAGCTGTGGTGCCAATACTTGCTGGTTGTGTTCAAGTTAAGAAGGATGAACATGAGTTGACGGATATTCTTGACATCGACGCCTTCTGTCCTTGGCAAGGACAGACTTCAACCTGCAGACAATGGCAGGAGGGTCAAGCGTGAACCATTCTTGCAGGACATTTTGCCGTACCATATTGTTCAGGTACTGTCAGATCTACTTAACTGCAAAGACAGTATGATACTCAGTGTAGTACATGCTGACGGGAGATTGCATAGGATGCATGTGAAGTCCCGCTCGAACCTCGTGGGTAGCAACTGCAAGAGTGACGATACATGTATCTTGCAAGAGTGACAATCTATTGCACAATGACCATTATTGGCTTGCCTCGTACTGGTTCCGTTTACAGAGGACGCGGGGACTTCGGAAGGGACTTCGGAAGCCTCAGACAGGCTAGCTACGTAGTAGGAATACAGGCAGCTGCACTGGCTGCAGCAAGGGAGCTGTCCCAGTGATCGTAATCCAATACGGCAGCCTCTTACACCATCTAATTCACAAGGTGAATGCATCAGGGAACTTCCCTCCAGCCTCGGAGGCTCGAAAAGCACCGGCACTTGCCAAGCCACACTGTCAGCACAATTGCCATACTATGAAATGGCATTTAACTAGCTGCATGGCTCAATTTCTTTCACACTGTGACACAGGTAGTAGCTCGCACAGTATCGGCACCACTGGCAGGAGCGCCCTACTACCACCACTGGTTGAGCGGTAAACAGTCCGACTGCAGAGTCTGCACCTTAGTAAGGCCCCAAGCAGGCTGCTTGTACCAGCCCGACTGGTCCAATACCTGGTCAATAGTAGTATTCAGCTGTGCATTCCGGACCCGGAGTACTAATGATGGTCAAGGATCTATGCATTGATGCATAGATGAGATATCTCTCAAAGCTGCAATTGCAACATGTTACAACATGTAGAATTCCTTTTGTGCACATGTGATAATGAGCGCTGCACTGCAACTGACTATGACTATTACTCAGATTGTAGGCTAGCCACAGACTAGTCTCAGTACCGCTGTTCATACCCAAAAAGTAAAAAGGTCACCTTTCTACTTTGCACGGTGCCCTGCAGCTCCATCGTTAGCAGGGACGGCCAAACCAGGTTGCACCACGTGTGCACATGATCAGGCCAAGATGGCTCAGCCCTGCAGCAGCTGCGGTCAGAGCCCGCTGCAAAACAACTCCACAACACTTCAACTCTCCAGTGGAGAACAAACTTTGGAAGTGCCACAACAGGCGGGACCTCAATGCAGCACCTTCAAGTACTGCCGGTTGTCTACTGCACTGCACAACCAGGGTATTCAGCATGAACACCCCGACGTCGCTCTGTCAGAGCACAACGTACTGATAACTATCTGCGG
>JABEVS010000123.1:33591-154460 GCA_018290735.1 Coelastrella sp. MACC-549
CCCCACCCCTGCCTCCACCCCTACCTCCCTTCCTCACACCACCCCTCACACCCCCACTGCTGCTGCTGCCGCCCCTGCTGCTGCCACCCCTTCCGCTGCTGCCGCCCCTGCTGCTGCTGCCACCCCTTCCGCTGCTGCCACCCCTGCTGCTGCTGCCGCCCCTGCTGCTGCTGCCGCCCCTGCTGCTGCCGCCCCTCTTGTTAAAACCTCCTCTGCCGCCGCCGCCGCCACCACCCCTGCTGCTAAATCCATCACCTCTACTGCTGCTGCCACCACCTCGTCCTCTGCCTCGCCTGCTGCCACCCCTACCGCCTCCTCCACCTTCTTTCCTTGCGGCATTTGCCTCTGCTCTCTCACGCATGCCCTGCTGCAGGTTCTGCTTCTTCATGCGCTGCTTCAAAACCTGCAATATATGTGCATAGATGTTTCAAGGTCTCAGAATGAAGTGCTACTGTTCAGAATACATGGACAGACTTGAGTTTTTACATAAGTAGAACCATTGGCAATGAGACACAGCTTTACTTCATCCCACAGTATACGAGATGCGAAGAGAGCATGCAAATCAGTAAGGTGACCACATCCACCACAGATTGTCCATGAACAAACAGCTGCAAGAACACTCAGCTTGTAGACGATTTAAACAGGCACGGCAAATCCGCATGACACACAGCTGAAAACATCAGCACAGCTGTCTGGTCAGATACTATTAGCTAGTAGCTCACACATCACCTGGCTCAACACACTCATATGCAAGCCTGCCTTGCCAGAGATACCACAAGATATATGGCATCACCGCAGGAATGCTGATCCAAATTCACCAACATATGATCAAATCATTAATAAACCAACTATATATTTGATAAATTAACCAAGCACACACCTGTTGTTTTGTTTTGAGTTCCTGTTCCCCCCTGAGTGGTGCTGCTCCCTTGACCTTGAACGACTTGTGCCTCATGCCCTTGTCAAAGCGGCGGGCAAGATTAGGATCAGCAGACATGTCCTCAGCAGCACCTGAAACAGTCACACACAGATATGAACAGTCACATACAGACACACACTTGAGACACATGGGTGACTTCTGCTGCCCTCTGTCACCACTGATGAATGTGTGTGTGCTGTTCACTGCCTGTTGTCTCCTTCTGTGAATGATGTGTGCATTTCGCTGCCTGCTGTCTCCTTGTCTTCTGTGTCTGTAGCAAGACATCTACCCTTTGCCTGGCCAACAGGTGCTTGGGCTCTCACTCATGGAGTGAATGCTGCTTGTGCTGCTGCTGATGATGACGGTGATATGATGATCAAGGGGCAGGGTGGCTGAGCCACGTATTGCATGCCTCAAGATTATGCGCCTGCAACCAGCAGCTATGCAGCTCTGCTGGCACACCTGAAAGCCACCGGCTGAAACTTTCTCAACCAAACCTTTTCAACGAAACCATTTCAACCCTGCGCAATTCCATACGTACTCCTTCTACTAGCGCAGCACTAAGTGTTTCCCTGTACAGCTGTTTCCTACTGCCGCACCTGTAGCTGCCACCTTCTGTTTGTGGTGTTTGGCCCACTTCTTGTACAGCTCTCCTGTCTTGCCATCCTTGCCACCCGCCAGCACGACCTGACCGCTCTCTGTGCGGATTCTCTTCAAGCCCTTGGGCAGCCCCCGCCGTTCATCAGCAGCACCAGATGTGTTCACATACGCCTTCTTCTTCTTATCCCACCTGGACACGAGAATATGGTGGAAAATTGAATGTGATGAACGGATACGATATGAGTGATTGCATAAAAATGAAAATGTATGGGAGTTTTCCAATTAGGGGTGTGATTACGAAGTTTGATTGTCTATTTCTTTTTCAGACCCAGTTATATTGGTTTGTTGCAGCAGCAGCAGCAAAATTCCTGAAAAGCAGAACTTCAGATCGGATCTCCATGACTAATGCATCATTTTGGAAGATATCAAAAAACATACAAAGGAGGATGCACCAAAATACTTTATAAGGCTGATGAAAAGAGCAGAAAGTATCTATCACAATGATTTTCAAAATCCCCAACCCCATGAGCGACTTTGCTGGCTCTTACGGGGTGCCCCTCAGGGGCCAGGTTGTATGGTATGGTATGGTAAATCTCCGCACCTGTGCTGTCTCTTCTGTGCTGTCATTGCTGCCTGATCCTCCCCTGTCAGGTCCAGCACTGCACTGTTCAGCTGAGCAGCCTCACTGTCAACGTCAAACGACTCACCATGAGTGCGGCCGTCCCTGAACAGCAGCAGCAGCAGCAGCAGCATGCAGCAATGTGCTATTACATGTCAAGACATTGAACAGAAGCCTCATGAGGTGGCTGCACACTACAGGCACTTGTGTATCAAAAAAGGCCCACATTCACCTCACCTCTGTGCTGTGCTTGGTCTGTTGCAGTTCTTGACTACTCTGGATAGTTGAATTATCCAACTACAACTGTTTTCGTCACAAACAGAGGGTGAGAAGTCAAAGGCCATGGCAATGCAGGACTGCCAAGTGCATGACACTGTCCCTCATCTCCTGATCTGCCATACCTTGTGTGACTGACGAAGAAGTCTGAGTCTTTGTACTTGCCCTCGGCCAGGGAGCCATCTACTACTGCAGGTAGCACAAAGCCCTTTTGCCGGCCCTTACGCTGCTGCTGCTGCTGCTCATCATCACTGCTGCCATCACCATCAGCAGCAGCAGCAGCATACTCATCATCATGATCCCCATCATGATGATCATGATCGCTGCTGTCCCCGTCATGATCTGGATCAGCACTATCAAGATCTAGATCTGACCCTTCATCTGCATCACTGCCGCTGTTGCGGTCAGATGCCTGCTGCTGCTGCTTCCGCTTTTTTTGCTGCTGCTGCTGCTCAGCCGCTTCCTGATCCCCATTTGCCTCCGCAAATAGTTGCTGCTGCTGCTGCTCTGTCAGGCGGCGTTTCTGGCGCTCTTTTTCTATGATATGTGCATGTGCTGCTCGTTTTCTGTTCATGATATCGTTTGACCTGTATTTCATTGCTGCCTCCAGCTCCGTCTGCATTGTGGGACCAGCATGGCTGGGACGAACCTGCAGCAGCAGCAGCAGCAGCAAGCAACGTGAAGGTTTGATTATGTTACTGATAACAAGAGTATATGAGCAGTATTGACAGTGATGATCAAGAGAGGATGAAAATGCGCCACACAAACCAGAGGAAAATCAAGTTCAATTGGAAATAGTCTCTTAAACTATCCACAAATGAGGGACTGCGCCTGTACTGGCACCAGTTACTCTCTGTTGTGCACGACAATATTGTTGTCTGACACATTTGCATCAATGCCAGATGTTGTTTCCTAACAGCTGCATCTCCATGCTTTCCCTGCAAAACCCCCTGTAAACGTACAGTGCACCTTCAAGCAACTTGCTGTGTTGCTCGTATGCCTCACAAGCCCCCGCAAATAACAACCAGTATACAGTCATCATTCCTTTAAATTATATAGATAAATACAGCCTTGCTTTCAATATCAGTCAGTTGTGGTCCTTGGTCCAGCAAGCATCAGGTATAAACACACAACAGCCCACCTTTGCTACCTCTGCCTCCAGCACTGTTGCTGCAGGTCTGAAGGCCTTCAGCTTGGCAGAGAACTCGGCCAGTGACACCTCGTGCTGCAGGTCAACTCGACCACCACGCTGCTGCTGCAGCTTGGCCAGCAGCAGTGGATGGGGGCCATCAGTGGGCAGGGTTTTAGCACGCTTGACACTCTCAGCACTGTAGCAGCAGTAGCAGCAGCAGCGTGATGCATGACCCAGTATTATACTGCAACTGTCAAATGAGCCATTGCAGCAGTAGATGAGTGTGCGCTTCATTCTCTAAGCAAAACACATTTCTTCTGCTGTTGCTGTTGCCGCCGTTGATAGACAGAAACCACGTGCAGAAATCATGTCATGCCCCATCAACTGCAGCCCTGAGAATTTCCAGGCAGGGTATGTCAAATGAATTGTGAAGCAATAACTCGTTCAACAATAGATGCACAAAGGCACATTTGCTGCTGCAGCTGCTGCTGCTCCAAATCGACCGCTGCTGCTGCTGTCGTATGCTTATCATCAGTCCTTCGTACCTTGCAGCAGGTCTTGTTTTGAGGTACAGCTTGTAGGCATTGTCCAATGAGCGCTGCATCCCACACAGGTCCTGCTTTGCTGCTGTCAGTTCCCTCAGATGTTCAATGAGGGGGTCCAGGACAAAACCAGGGAAGTGGCCATACTGGGATGACCCAGCAGCTGCTCCAGCTGCAGGACGGTAGGAAATGTAGTGTTGTGGTAAGAAGCGTGACGCTGATAGCAATAGATTTGTTTTCTAGTGAAGGACAGACCATTGGACCAGGTGGCATGGAGGGAGGATTGCCAAACCATGGCCAAGCAGCAGCAGCAGTTAGCGGCAGATTACAAATCAGATGGTTGCAACTTGCACTGTGCAAGGCAGATTGTGACAATGCAGCTAACTTATAGAGCTGAAAAGAATAAAACCTGTTATGGGGTCTCTTATGGTGGATATTTAAGCATGCGCAAAGCAAGATCACCACAGACAATCCCTACCTGCTGCCACTGCTGCTGCCAAGCTGCCAGCGCCTTCTGCTGCTGCTGCAGCTGCTGCCAGCTGCTGCTGATCTGGCGTGACCGGTGCTGGCATGACCGCTCTCCCTAAGTAAAGGTGGAGGTCTAGAAGGAATGGCAACTCATCACGCGTCAGCAGCGACAACGCGCTGCCGGAGCGGCCGGCACGGGCGGCACGACCACATCTGCATGGGCACGGTGTAGCAGGCCAACACTTGAACATCATGTAACGATCAAATTTCCATCAAAACTGAGTATTGCAGAAGTTCAGACTGCCAATTGACTGGATCGCATAAGTAACATGGTAGAGCTGCCAGCACCTGTGTACGAAGAGCTCCGGTTTGCCGGGAAAGTCATAGTTGATCACGTTGTCGATGAGAGGGATGTCAATACCGCGTGCTGCAACATCTGTGGTGATCAATACGCCGACCTTTCCGGCGCGGAACTTCGCCACATGGATCTTACGAGCAGTCTGCGGACAGTCAATGTCAAAAACATGACGGATCCATCATGGGAGCAGACCGGAGGTACATGCAGCTAGCAGAGAATGCTCAGATACAGGAGCCTGTTGTGAAAACAAACTGCTGCTGTTGAACTCACTGCTGCTGATGGAGTAAAGAAGTACTAAAAGAGGCCACAACATGGCTACAGCTGCACGATACTGCTACCCGGATTAATATTGACAATTCCACATCCCAATCTACTGCTCACCTGGTCCATGCTTCCAAACACGCACGCGGCATCCAGACCCTCGTGTTGTAACATGTTAAAAAGGAACTCCACATGATGCCGTGTGCTGGCAAACACCAGGGTGGGACTGCCAGTGACTGGCAGCGCCTCACGCAGCAGCCACAAGAGAGCGGCAGGTTTGTCATCAGCTCGAACTGCAACACCACCAATATCACACCAGCAAACAGATACATATCAATTGTAGATCTAACATTGGTCTGGACTGATACTGTAATTGGTCTAGACTAGCAGAACCACCCTACTAGATGGTTCTGGTAGTCTACTAAGCTTGCATACAGCAGCCAGCACAGTGCAGCAGGCTTGCTGTTCGCATAGAAACTCCACAGCATGTGGCTGTGCTTGTTCGACATCAATCACTTATGCTTATCTTGCCACTCTGATACGCTTTGTCAGCAGCGCTTGATGCTGTGGTCATGCTTGCTGTCGCTCAGTGCAGATTGGCAAGCTGGTGCTGCCTTCCTCCTGTCATGCAGAGGAGACTGGCAACAGCCTCCTGGGCCGCGATGCGCTACAGCAAGCATAACCCCAACGAACTAGTCTTTGCGTCACAAAATGATATCACTCACTGTCCACACACACTGCACAACATGATAGCAAGAATACCCTTGTTACCTGTGAAGAAAGCCAGTCCCAGATCTGGAGACAGTTTCCTGTCAGCATCCAGCCTCACCAGCTGCGGGTTGCTCAGCCCTGCTGCTGCAAAGTCAGCCAGGCTGCGGGGCAGTGTTGCAGAAAACATCAGTGTCTGCCGACTCTCACGCAGCCGGCCAACAATCTCACCAACCTGCGACCAATGCAACCACATACATCAGTGCATGCAGTATGAATTCGGTATATGCAACATGGATACATCTCATCCAAAGATACTAGGAGTCTGGATATTTCTGAAGCTTTGTGACCATGTACAAATGGTTTTTGACACATCTTTTGCAAGCTGAACATGGTGGGATGGTGCATGTTTGGCTTGATTGGAGTGATTAAGAGTAGCAGATGCCAGCAATCCTGCAGTTTGGTGTGCTGTGTCATCACATCGGAAGTGCAGGTTGTTATATTGAAGCTGAACAGGCATCCAAATAGAACCTTTGCTTGGGAATTGTGCACTTCAACTTCAATCAAGAATGTGGCTGTGAACATAAAAGGCCACAAGGGGCAGCATACCAGACCAACAACAAGAACGTGTGTTGTCCCACCTGTTCAGCAAAGCCCATTTCAAACATTCTGTCAGCTTCATCAAACACGCAGTACTCCACGCCACCGAGGCTAAACCCCGACACCTCAGCAAGATGATGCAGGAGACGACCGGGTGTGGCCACAATGATGTCAGGGTTTTGTGCCAGCTCAGCAAATTGAGCCTCCATGGCGTCACCACCAACAAGCACGGCGGTGCGGAGTGTGGTGCCCCGGGACAACTCACGAACCACCTGAAAAAAAAAACAGAAAGATGATATCAGGGCTTATATGTTATTAAATGCTAGATGCAACAGTGTTGTTGAATGCTAGATACAATGAGGATTTATAGAGTGATTGTGAGTCTATTCAGGGACAGACTGAGACGTGCTTGGACAGAGGAATCATGTGATCTTAGACAGCTAGCCTCACACCAGTGCATTAGATGATCCAACTGACATTGCCACTGCTGCTGGTGTTGTTGCTGTGCTGTTGCTGCTGCCACTGTTTGTACACCTGAAGTGCATATATTGCATTGTGTCTGTGCTCAAGCTTTGACTGTGCTGCTGCTGAGACCTGCAGTGTCCTTTTCCTGTGCAAGCCTGACTGTGCCCCCTGCAACCTTGAGTGTCACTGGCCCTGATGCTGCTTGACTTGCCATGCAGCAAGCTGCCACAAGTGCCACAATTGTGACCTAGTCCATGATGCCCAACTCAATCTTACTAAAGCACCAAGCTCACTGCTGCTGCCGCTGCTGCTGCCAGGGACTGCTGCTGGTCATTCGGCCCAAGTATGCTCAACTCTACTCTGCTATCAATCTGACTCCGCTATACATCTGTCCACTTTTGCTGGTACTAAACAGCTGGATATTTTTTCACAGCTTCCCCTCCTGCACCACTCAGACAGCTCTTGCTGTGCTGCCACTGCCAGTGCAGACCTGTTGCTATTTCTGCTCCCACTACTGCTGCTGCTGGTGCTGCTCCTCCTCTTCTCAGTCTCTGTTCCCCGCACCTTGTGTGTCTGCAGAGCCAGTTCACGTGTAGGAGACAGGATCAAGCCTCTAGCACCCGCCTTGGCTGCATGTGCT
The DNA here is from genome assembly GCA_018290735.1 of Coelastrella sp. MACC-549. Taxonomy (NCBI): domain Eukaryota; kingdom Viridiplantae; phylum Chlorophyta; class Chlorophyceae; order Sphaeropleales; family Scenedesmaceae; genus Coelastrella; species Coelastrella sp. MACC-549. The sequence continues at coordinate 41,180 of JABEVS010000123.1, forward strand.
GCCAGCTTGTGCAGCAAAGGAATCACAAACGCTGCTGTCTTTCCGCTGCCTGTCCTGGCCATGCCAATGACGTCGCCGCCTTGCAGGATGAGGGGTATCGCTCGCCGCTGTATGGGGGTCGGAAGGCGGTAGCCCTTGCGGCGAATGGCCTTCAGTAACCAGGGTGCCAGCCCCATTGAGTCTGGTCAATTGCAGAGCACAAGCATGACATGTGAAGAGCCTTATAATATCTCATTCAGGTGTATTATGAAAGATTATTGTGTCGGGATCAGTTAGAGAAGACTTGATGATGCTGGTATGAGGCAGCAGCCTCTGCATGTATGATTTGCCGCTGCTTGGTTTCCTGGAGTGCACATGCTTCTTGTGTACAGGAAAGATACGTATGCACAGTGGGATGTCTGCTGCAAGTCTCAGTTCAGAAATGAGAGAGGGAGACAGAGACAGTTGCGGAGCAAGAGAGTTTGGTGACTACACCTCATGCCCATGACAGGACCCTTCAGAATGGCACCACTACTTGCAGCCAGAGAGCACAACGTGTGGGTCAATACTCACAAGTTTCAGTAACCTGCGCTGCCTAAGAGCTATCTTACATGCTGTGTTGCTGCTGGGTGCCTTTCTCCGCATGCAGTCTGCTGCTGATTGCTGTTGATAGTCTGTAGGCATCATAGACGTGGCAAAGAGGCCACCTACCAAACGTTCCAGACTTGTTTTTCTTCTTCTGCTCCTTGAGCGCCTTCTTACGCCGCCCAGACAACGGCTTGCTGTTGGCTGCATCCTCCCAGCCAAACTCCACCACTTCCCCTGAGGCTGCCATGCTCTCACGGCCGCAGGCCGCACGTGAAGTGGTAGCTGACGGCTATCTAACCTGTATTAGTGCGCTGTGATTGCAGACGACTGAAGCCTACGTGCTTAACACCGTGCCGGCGAATTGCAGTTCCTGCAGCACATATACCGTTGATACCGGGCAACAAGTCTAGCCATATGCACACCAAGATCTAACTTACGCAGAGTACAGCTTGCAAGGACTCCTGATCGGTCCAGGATGGGACCTCCCGTTAGTCAGTATGTCACCTGTATCGACGGACATATTTCAAACTTGTCGAAACTGATTCACTGATCGAGTGTGCCCGGTGACTTGTTGCACGCGCAGCGAGCCGTGCAGCTGTTCATAGCAGGGGACTTTGCCTCGCAATGCACCTATTGATTGTCAGCGGGGTGCATGCCATTGTGTGAAACAAATTTGGTTGGCCTAAAGGATTTTGAAGCATGAGACTGGTCAGTTGGGGCGCTTACTCCTTCTGCTCACCTGTCCACCTTCGTCAACAGGCTGGCATCAGGCATTGCGTCTGCATCAGGCATCAGTTGGACTTCAAGCCCGTGTATTATCGCCATCGTCGTCGTTCATCAGACATTTGCGTCTCTAGGGGAAATAGCCCCCTGCAAATAGACACCCCTGAGCTGTTGGTTGGTGATGGAGTGGCTCTCACATGCTTTGCCCTCTACAAGCAGATAGCAGCCATTGTCACATCGCCAAACTTCCCAGGTAAATATAAGCTAGGACTATTAGCAGAGATGCTGTTTAGCTAAAATCTGTCATGCCAGCGGTTGCAACCATCTGGATTCGGGGTCAGCAAACTTTCCCAGGCAGTCACCTTCACCTGGTTTTTAGCAGAGCCCACCGCTGCTCGCGTCGCTTGAAGCATTCACTGATTTGTATCATAACATTGCAGGCTATCTGTACCATGTATAAGCTGACTGCCTGCTGTCCATCTGCCGGCTGCCTGATATTTTGCAGGATGGCTTGCACCCCTCTCCTTCAACCCCTTGCGCTTTGCAGAATTTGCAAACTTTGCAGGAATGCTACTCGCATCTTGGGTCGTCTCAGCAGCCCTCACGGGCGCCTACAGCAGCAATGACGCCTGCAGCGCCGTACCAGCAGCACTCAGGGCAGTGTGCAAGGCTTGGCTGGTGGCTATGCCTGTTGCAGCAGCACAGTTGGTGTTGGTCACAGCAGTAGAAAGCAATGCGTGGGTGGGTGAAGAGGGTTTTGCATCTGTTTTGCCGCTGGCTGCTTCAGGGCCGGGTGAGCCACTTGCTACAGGTGAGCCAGTCGAGCCGGTCACTGATAAAAGTATTTCCTGGTTACCCTAATGCACATTTGTTACTCTTACTGCAGCCCAGAGAGATAAGTCAGCTGGTGTGGCGCATGGCTTGTGAGCTTAATTTGTCACGATGTATGTTACCAGCGCCAGGCATATGCAGCAATAGCCTCTTGTACAGCACCAGGAGGCAGCATGCACTTTGCAAGTCCCATAAGACAACTGGCTCAAGAGCAAGCCATGGCACATGCTGCTTGCAGGAATGTTTTTCCCTGCTGCATGCCTCTGGCAGTTGACTGCTAGAAGCACCACCCAGCATGACACACATGTTGTGTGAATGCTGGCCAAGCTGCACGCACATGTCAAGGAGTGCTATACTCACAAACCTACTCATTGTGAGGGACACTATCCTTACTGTTTTTCTTGTACCTGCAGCTGCCGGTGTGTTGGGTGTCATGGCCATCTGGCGCTCATTCTACACCATTTACCTTGATAGCTGGAACCAACGGGATTTTGTGGTTGAAGCTCAGGGGTTCAAGGAAGCCTTGACGGCAGTGGCGCTGGTGGCGGCAGTGTGCAGCATCATGCTGCAGCTGCTGCAGGTGGCCCATGCAGGAGTGGACGGGGAGCTGCAGGTGCAGTTAGACACCTGGGTGGACAGCATGTGGGGGTATTAGGCAGGCAATGAGTGCGTTGTACTGCAGCTGAACCTGCAGTTGCATTCGAAGGTCATCAGTAGCTGATGCAGCAGCTGCCGTTGCAGGTCCCACGCCGCAGTCGACCGCACAGCAGCATTTGTGATTGCGATGTCAACAGGTTTTGAGATCTTTAGCTGCAGACGGAAATTTTCTTGCGAGTGTGGTGAAACATCAGCAGTGATCAAATGCTGGAGTCATAAGCAAGTGTTGCTGCTGTGTAGGGCGGCAGCTTCTAGGGCATTGCAGGAAGCAGCAGCGGCAGCAGCAGCAGCGGCATCTGGTGATGTACCACAGCATAAAATTTGGTGATTAGAACAGCAGCAGCAGCAGCAGCGACAACAGCAGGCAGGAATTGTGATGTTGCACGTTACATTTTTGATGACAGTCACACATCCTGGTCGTCACTGGGTCACTTCAGCAACGCTATCACATGTTTGTTGTGCTTATACTTGGATATGACTGTTTGTCAGTTTGTATTTGAATGCTGCTGTCATCATGACTGAGGTCACGTTGTTCGTATGTACATTATGTACATGAACTTGTCAGAGAGCTGACCTATCTTGAGTGCGTCAAGTGAGCAGGAGTGTCATCACAATCCTTTCGACCGCCTGGGTTGCTGAAGCTCAACTACTATATCCAGAAACTCACCTCATAAGAGCTAGTGCTGATAACAGCAGTTGTTGAAAATCATGGCAGCCAGCGTTGTAGTGATGGACACCTTGCTGTCTCATCATGGGCGCAACTTGTTGGTTCCTGATGAATTTTTGTTGATGCAGTTCTGATGTTGATCCTGCCAGGCTCAGTGATCTTGCTGGTGCAGTAGCCAGTTTACAGGTCTGGCTCTGCTGCATGTACCATGCCGGCCATGTCAGTCGCTTGTCACTCCTCCCTTTTCAAACGGCCACTGGCCCTCACAGAGAAGCACCTGACATTATGACGCTCTGACCAATGGTTCAGTTCAACAGTGCACAGGCAGCAGTTGCAACATGTTGTACAGACCGTCTGTACAGGCTGTTCTGGGATGAGCATCAGGCCCAGGCTGGACCTGTGGGCCCGTTCATCCCTTGTGTGCAGGCTGTGCAGCAGGCTACTGCAGTGTGACCTTGCAGTCACACCCTCAACACTGTGCAGTTCTGGTTTGTCGGGTATGGTGTATAACCCTTGAGGTAACTTGTAGTAGTAGTAGTCGTATAAGTTCTACATGCTAGCAACCAGCATACTACACATTGAACTCAAGTTACCCATCTGCCATGGCATTTCCCAAGTGTGGCGACCCTGCATGGCACTTTTTCCCAGTAGCATGGCAAGAGGTGGCCCGGGAGTGACTTGTCCAAACGTTAGTGAGAGTGGCACTGCCATTGGGCTGATGCCAATTTTCTGGCAGCAAGTCTTGAACTTTAAGGGCCTTGAATCGCAATATTGCAGACCTTTGGCTATGCAGTAAACTCGGGGTTCAAGCAACTAGTGGCCGTTCATGTAAAGGGCTATCACACGACCGTGTACCCGGTACCTGGATGGCATGCCGACGACAGACAAAATACTAGTCTGAGCACATGCAAAACCAGCACTCCCCTCGACCGGGATCGAACCAGTGACCTAGAGATTTCAGTATGCCTACTACAGTCTCCCGCTCTACCACTGAGCTACAAGGGGTGTGAATGCTTTTAATCATAACTTTGGCGAATATATACTTCGCAAGTATAAATTTCAAAACTGCTAAAAAATGCCTTCCTGCCACTTTCTGCAACTGTCTCACTGATTAGGATGACAGAAGGAACAAAAATAATTCAACGGCGTGTTTCTGCAATTTCTGAGATGCTGAGGGGCGTTGTATAGGATTGAAGCACTGAATCCACTTGGGACTGGTGAGTACCCTGACTGGTGTAGCACATGAGCAGCAACAGCCCCATGTTCAACATATTGTGTATTGCTGAAATTAATCAGTATCAGGCAGCCTGTGTCCAACAATCTTAAGCATGGTTGAACATACATCTCCGGCAATGCAGGCGCTCATGGACCTCCCTCACAGGTGCTGCAGTGACCTCATGTTGAGTGCCACATGCAACAGCCTGTCAACCGCCTGCTGTGCCTGGCCCATCTTTCCCCTGCTGACCCACATCCAGAGGATCCTGTACTGTGTCTTGAAGGCCTGCACCCTGCTGTGGCCCTCACTACACAGCAGCAGCAGCTTGGCGGCCTGGTCAAGCTGCTCCAGCACAGCATCAGAGCACTGCAAGTGCCACATCAATTGAGTAAGCCAATCGAGGGCCTGAGCGGTGTGCTGGTAAGAAGCAAGATAAGAGATGGGGGATCTTGGCACTGCAGCAGCTGCTGTTAAGCAAGATTGCAGGGCAGGCTGTCCTGCTGCTGCTGCTGTTACCGGTTGAACAGTGTAACAAACAGCATGCGCTGCTGCTGCTGTCCCTGGGTGCCCTGATCTTGCTGCGGCTGCTGGTTGATCTGCATGTGCTGCTGCTGCTGCTGCTGGGTGCCCTGCTTTTGCTGCTGCGGCATCAGCTGCTACTGCCAGTGTTGCTGCAGTCTCTCCTTCTGCCGCCTGCGCTGCTGATGCGGCATCACCCGCAGTTGTTGGTACAGCAGTGTCAGCCAGTAGGCCAGTTGCTGCGAGCTGCTCTTGTCTGACAGCGGCCTGCGCCAGCAGTGGATGCAGGCAGCAGTGAAAGAATATGGCTTGCAAGGTAGCAGTGGCTGTTAATAATGACACACAAGCAACATTGTCATGTCCTGAACATTGTGTCAGTGTCAGTGACAGCCATGGAGCAGCAGCTGCTGGACTCAAGCTGTGGTGGTGACACGAGACAGCAAACCCTGCTGGTCCTGCTGCTATTGCTGCTACTGCTGCAGGGAAAGCAGCAGAGCGCTGAGAGTGATCGGCACGCATGTATCACATTGCAAGACAGCGCTCACAACAGACAACATAGAAGCTAAGTTTCATGCCCACAATCAAGAACAACCCAAATATTGGATGATCCTGTTGCTGATGGTGTCATGCCCTGTAAGAGGTGCAGCTGCTGTAGATTGGCTGTGTGCATATTACCAGCATACCTGCATGGGTGGATCAGGCTGAGCTATACGCTGGCGCTTGGCCTGATGAGCTTAAGCAGTGCATCTCTGCAGCACTGCTTGAATTGGATGACAGTTTGCTGAGCGGCAAGTACCGGCAAAGCTGATGGAACCTCTGAGCATGCAGACGTACAGTCTAAGAATGAACATTGTTGCCCGGCTTCAGCATCGCCAAAAGCTTATTCTTTGCTCTGATAGCGTTTACTACTTTCATAGCCTTCAGATCCCCAGCGACTGCAAGATGCCTGAAGGTTTCAAGCCTGTTGAAGATCTTCAACACATGTGAAGCGGTCAAGAAAAGCTCTACAGGTATCGGCGACCTCTTGTAGCTGACTCTGTCCCACACTGGTGAGGTCCATTTCAAACCATGCGCTTGGGGTCCATTCATCTGTGCAAGCCAAGGTAACGGCAGTGCCAGATGTGTCTGGCGCAAGGCCCACTTGACCGTGCCCAGCGAGCTCAAGAGGACAGCAAATGTTGACGGAGGCGGAGGCCACCACAACTACGACTGCTTGGCACGTGATGGAAGCGCTGCTGATGTTCAACTTGTGCTGCACAGCAGCTTCCTTGTAAGACAGTGACCGCGTTTGCAGACAGGCAGCCAAGCGTCCTGGTTTGTATATTAGAATGATATGCCACTGTCTGAAGGTGCGTAAACAGGCAGGAGCATTCGCGAAGCAAGACCATTCAAGCTGATGAATACTCTCACACACTGCTTCGGTCCGCTTCGATATTCGTTGTTGTGCACCTGAGTGCATGTTGCAGTGCGGCAGCGTTGCATGATGGTTCAAAGCCTTCGATTAAAACTGCCGATTCCCGCCATGGATCTGAACGTCTGTGCCTGATCGCGGCAATGGTACCATGCAACAGGGCTTTACTGAGGAGTGAGAATCCAGTGCCGTGCTGTACGATAGGCTAGGTTGCTGCAGATACCCTGGGTTTCAGCAGTACCAGTCGGCTCCCAGTTCACTACATATACGTCTCACTGTGACTGGCGCTTTGTTACAACTACTAATGCTCCATTTTTTTTGCTGCGACTTTCTGCTCTTTGCCTGAGAACCGTCTGCCTCAGAAGCGGCGGCTTCTGACTCAGCTTGCGGTACCGGTAAACTGAGACTCTGAGCTCTCCATAGACCAGCTGGACTGCAGTTGTGCCTGCCATGTCAGAAGTTCTGTGGAATAGCTTCACCACATGCCACTCACTGAGCAGCATGATCATAAGCATCGGGGGCTGGTTGGCGTCAGCCATGCATTGCTACTACTACTACTACTACTACTACTACTACTACAAGTTACCTCAAGGGTTTCCACCCGAAAGGAGCCAAGTGATGGCTCATGGGGGCACATCAAAAAGAAACAGAAACCAGATTCAATCCGGTTGGATATCTGCAAGTTCAACTTGCAGAAGATCATCAGACTCAACCTCCAACTTAGACTCAGAAAGACTATGCAAAACATGCATAGGTGTATATGGATTGCAACGCAACAACCAGCACAAATGAACAAATGCAGCCACAAGACGCTTATCCTGACCCATGAAACGTGCCATATGAGGACCAGCTGTAGTGATAGAGTGATGCAAGGTGTCATGGCCACCAAACTGCTCAAACAACCGGGGAAAACGGGACCGCACTTGATTGTACCACTCATGTGAGTGTGCACTCAAAAATCATATAAAACAAAAATTGCTCTCTCTGATGTGACATAGGTGAACTTCACCTGAAACTTGCAGCCTGACCAGGCAGTGTGGACCAGGCTGCCTGGTCCACGGTAAACTTGGAAAGTTAACCGGGACCTGAGGTCTCTGCCTGACAGGAGTCAGACTCAATGAGTCAGCTGCCAGTATGACAACCAAATCATAATCACGCGCTGCATAAACTAAATATGCCAGGTCTGCTCAGCAGTCAGTGACTCAATAGCGCCGTGCTGGTAGCGACTGCTACTGTCACTGCAGCTGCAACTAGCAGTAGCTGTGAACATGCTGCAGTGTACTATCAAGGGGGTGGCATCCTCTTGCAGTACATCCTTGTGGTACCTCGAGCTACTGTCTCAAGGCTATGGTGATGCATTACACTCAGCATGTATGCACAGCATGCCATTGCACCTACAGCATACAACCTTTGAGCTGTTTATGCCAAGTATGTCACTGCACAGGCAGTGCCGACCTTACCTGCCTAGCTACGCAGGCAGGCGCGTCAATCTCAGCCTCACCTCGCTGCAGAAGCCACAAACTCATCGGCAAGTGTCTCAAGCATCCTGAGACGGTCATCGATCATATCAAGGGAGTGTTCATACGGCATTGACAGACCGCCACCCGGGACATGCTGTGCATACCTGTACAATGCACAGCCAATGCCAGGAACTACCAACAAAGCAAAGATAGCTGCAACCACCCCTGCTGCTTGCTCCTGTCTGAACCATGCTCCAACGTTGGAATGACTAAAATACGTCTTGACTTTGGTTAAATTAAATTTGTCGTGAGGAAGGCAAGGTAGGTTCCTGGAGAGACACAGGGGAATTTGGGGGGAGTGGGGGGGAGACAAACTGAAACCAGGCTTGAGCCTGGGTCCTTGCAGAGCAGCAAATTCCCGCTTGTGGCCTGACCACGCAAGCTCAGCTCCTGCCGTTGTGACAAGACTGACTGGTCGGTGTGGCCCACACTGAGTGACTAGTCACTGCACAGTATCAGATTATCAAAGTAGACTAAGGTTGCTCATCATCTGATGATGTGAGCAAGATCACGTCATATGGCATGTCAGGCAGTGACGGTTGTTGGCATGAATGCCATCACTTGTGGCAAACTTTGGCCGGGCCTGCAGGCTGTAGGCTGATACCCCCCTGCAGCCGCTGCAGAGTGAATGTATGCGTCACTGACCAGAGTCATTGCTTCACCCAATAACCATTGACGTCTTCTTGATGTCACACACCTTCCCCAAATGCGATGCAGCGTGTGGGATTGACCATTTGCCAAAGAAGGCAGCTTGATTGCATCAGCTGGGACTTCAGGTGCCCATACTCAAAGTATCATAGCATGGCACCATGTGGGGTCTACGGCCTTCTCAAGGATTCTCCTTGATACTTTGTGGTTGTAACGGAGATGAAAAAAGCTTATAACAGCATTGATGAAGCTTCGGTACTGCCATGACGAGCAGGTGTACTTGCTGACTTGACGGACACATGGAACGCATGCACCTTGGCGCGTGCTGGAACGGGGCTTTTCCACCGTAGCTTGCTGCCTAACAGTGCCTGCCGTACAAGGATGGTGACATAGCCATCAATATCTCTATCACCAGCACGGTCACTGTTCTTGAACAGCTCAACCCCAGAGGTGGACACAGCTGCTTAGCCACTACACCAGGGCCTACTGCAAGGACCATCGTGTTTAGCGGTGTAAGCCAAGTTTCTGAGTTGCGTTGAACGTTTTCGCGCTGCCTTCTGTGCACCGATATGGCCGAGCATCGCGCCAGAGACCCTGTTGCACGTTTAGCATTAGCTAACAGAGAGTTTGGAGAACACGGTGGAGTCAACCCGTCCATCGAAATCTCCACCACTTTCACTGGTGTGTCGATGGTTGAAATTTCCCACTTGCATGCGTCTTCAACGTTCCTGTCGAACTGCTCGTGAAGTATATTTATCTTTACTTAGCTAGTGCGCTGCTTACGAGGACGTATTTAAGCTCTCCCTGGGCTTGCTGACGTGCCTGCCACCTCTGCTGATTGCTGGCGTTATCAACCAATTACCGCAGTGCTCGATGCCAAGACGCTGCCAGACATCTTTTCAGGCAACAAGGGGCCTGAGAAGCAGCAAGGTAACCGCTGTTGTCGTATGCCACTGCCCATCAGCAGAAGCTGACTTTCCCTCACTCACTGTTTTACAGTACTGCGGCCGCCCTTGCACACAACTTTCTTCACACCCTTGCTCAAGCAGCAAAATGTAGTCTTCCGCAACCCCACAGCAGCCTGCTTCATTCGTTCACCTTGATGCAACAGGTGGCTGCTACCTGTATGGACGTTCGTTCAGTCCCACCCTAACCACTTTGGGGCGGCAGTTGGCAGCTATGGAAGATACACAAGCAGCATACCCAGTCAGCTCAGGTAAGGCACATGCTGAGTCATATCAACTGTGGGTAAGCAGCAACCATGCCAGAGGCAATCAGCTACCAGGTATACGAGGCCAGCGGGCAGTGCTGTGCTGGCACTGCTGCCAACAGGTGACCAGTGGTTCATGATGGCAGCGACAACTGGCAGGGAAGACCATGAGCATAAGTACACTCCTCACAGATGCACCGCACAGCCAGCTGATACTGTTGGCTGCATGAAGCAGAGCCAGACTCATTCTGAGTTCTGCTAAGCGGTCAGTGCACGCAATCGGTACACATTGGTGTTGTCCTGACCACCTGTCATTCACAGCAAGCATCAGCTCCAAGCGTGTAGCTATATTCTTGGATGGTTGTTGTGGCAGCATTCAGTGCCAGATTGACTGCACGCAAAAACCCACTCAGGCTGGCCACCGTTGATGGTCCTTGGAACTCCTGCAACCTTTGCTCCACCACACCACAACATGATCAACTGCTGTTCCACCTATGTTGCACACGCCATGCAACTTTCCTGCAGGCATGGCTGCCATCAGCAGCACCATCCTGGCCCTGTGCAACACTGGTGATCACATTGTCTGCTCCAACTGCGTGTATGGCGGCACGTTTGCATTCATGAAGAGCTACCTGCCTCAGAAGTGCGGCATTCAAGTGACCTTTGTGGATATCACTGATCTGGCAGCAGTGCAGGCTGCATTCACAGACAAAACAAAGGTAGGCGAATTGCGGGAAAGAATCAAGCTGGGTGTCATCTCAAAAAGCTACCCAAGTCAGCCTGCACAGTGCGTTTGTGGGGGCCTGCATATACAATCACTCAGCAATCTCTGCTCCAGGCCGTCTGCTTTTGGAATGTCTGTGATACACATGCCAGTGGAGCTGTGGTGCTGTCACAGAGAGCGCTTGCACACAGGTACCTCAGCAGAGGCTTTTAGCACACAGGGTGTACCCTATCTGAAGTTCCTCATCTTTGACAGCCTATTCTGCTGCCACCGGCCATTGCCACTGCTGCTGCTGCTACTGCTGCTGTGAAAGCAGGTGCTGTACGTTGAGGTGCTCTCAAATCCAACCCTGGTAGTAGCAGACCTGCCTGCCCTCTCTGACATTGCACACAAGCGCCAACAGCCCGCTGCACTGGTGGTTGACAACACATTCACACCCCTTGCAGTGACTCCAACACACTGGGGGGCTGATGTTGTGGTGCACAGCTTGACAAAGTTCATCAGCGGTGCCAGTGACATCATTGCCGGGGCGGTCTGCGGCAGGAAGGAGTTCCTGGATCAGTTGTTCAATCTACACACAGGTTGATACGTGTCAGCTGTTGACTCTGCTGTTGGTTAAGGTTTTTGTTGTCAGTGGTTTGCTTGACGACAAAGCACTCATTTGCATCAGCCATAACACAGGGGCAGAGAGCCGAGATTGTGAATGGGGCACAAGCGTGCTGCGCCTGGGCCACTTTTCCTATCTTGGCCCCCTGCCCCTCCTTTGCTGCTGCTGCTGTCACGTTCATTGGTAGTTTATCTAGAGTTCTGCTTGCTTCAGGATCCCACCAGGCAAACTTGGCCTAGAATCAATCTCAGTCCATGACGGCAGCTTGATGGACCACGTTTCTCCCGTCATCTGTAACACTCCTCGTCCAGCAGTGCTGCTGCTGCTGCTGCTGGTCGCCTCTGCATCACCTGTGATGCTTCATCGCCACTCCAGGGACATGCGGCAGTTGTATTTATCAATAAGCCATATACAGCAAACTAGGCGAGCTTGCACAGATCACTCACATCATCATGCTGCTGCTGCTGCTGCTGCGGCTGCTGCCACCACTGCTGCTGCTGCCCCTGTTGTCTACTACAGGTCCAGTGATGCTTCAGGGTCCCACCATGGATCCCCGCACAGCCAGTGAGCTGCTGCTGCGGCTGCCGCACCTCCCCCTGAGGGTGACTGAGCACGCACGACGAGCAGCAGCCATGGCCGACATGATGGGGGCACTGGGGGCAAAGGTGGGGTGGCGGGATCAGGCACAGATAGCAGGTTTAGGAACAGTGTCGGGGTTTAGATGTGGGTGTTTTGGGGTGACAGCTACCAACAATACACTGCAAACACAGGACCTCTTACAAACATATGGATCTTCTCCATCAAGGTCTGTCAGACAGGGGATTTTTGAAAGGAAACACAACAGAAGTATATTGGAAATGGAGCTTTAGGCTTGGTAATTGATGTGTATGTGTGTAAGAAGCTCTGATGATATTGCTATACTGAGGGGGAAAATTTGCTGCGTGTGCTGCTGCTGCAATGTTCAGGTTGTGTATCCTGGTCTCTCCAGCCACAAAGGTCACGGGGTTTTGAAGCGTCTGCTGAACCCTGGTTATGGATTTGGGGGCCTCCTGGGGCTGGACATGGGTAGCCCGGCAAAAGCAGAAGCGGTAAGCTGCCGGCCGGCAACAACAGACTCTGCTGCCATGCTGCTGCCATGGATAGTTCACCAGAGCTCACACCTGACTGATAATTGTCTTGCTTTTGGTATCTCAGCTTGCCCAGCACTGGGCCTTGCCATGAAGGATCCAGCATGTGTGCTGGCATGTTGCCTATTAGACCAATAAGCACCTGGCAGTGCTGCTACTACTAATGTGTCAAGCTACTGCAATAAACAACGTTGTTCACGTAACAGAAAGTCACATCGGCCATCTTTATGGTGCCATCAGCTCCATTCCACCGCTGATGTTGCTGCTGCTGCAGTTGATGGAGCGCCTTCAGAACAAGCACAGTTTTGGTCTGATGGCGGTGAGTCTGGGGTATGCTGACACCCTTATGAGCCTGAGTGCTGCCAGCACCAGCAGTGAGCTGACTGATGCTGACAAGGCATGCGCTGACATCTCAGAGGGATATGTGCGCATGTCAGTGGGAATAACAGGTGAGGAGTTGGCCAGATACTTTCCCTTTCTGTGCTACTGGAGCACATTTGGCCTCTCTTGTCCCGTCAGATTATGGCATCTGCTGCATCTGCTAGCCAGGCCGGCTGGCTTACCTGGTTTTTGTAACGTGGAAAGTCCGGTAGCTGCCTGCTGCGTGGCGTGACTGTGTTGGACAGAGAAGCCGACCATGCAGGTCATGCCAACTCATATACACAAACATATGGCACAGGTACACATGTATATCTGCCAGGACGAATGTTACAGACTGATAATTTCACCTTCTTGGATACCACTCTCCACAGCTGCATCAAGTTAATTAAGCTATAGTGTCAGCACCTGTTGGACAGGCTAGTTAGTGAGTCATGTATGTATGTGTGTAATCATCTGGTCTGGTTGCCTGATACTCAGGTCCAGCCAGCAGTGTTGCTGGTACTCTAGCTTGGAAAGGATGTGATGATCTGTTGTGGTTTGGAAATTTCTTCACATGCAGGACCCATGAGTTTCCGCTGCTGCTGCAATTGTTGCTGCTGCTGCTGCCGATCCTGCCTCAGGTACCCTTGAGCAGCGACTGGCCCAACTGCGTGAAGCATACCTGTTTGTGACAGCCTGTGATGGAGTGCCGCCTTACAGGGCAACAAAGGTGTGCACAGGGCTCACCAGGATCACATCAGCAGCTGTGTGCTGGCATATGTCAACACTATCGTGATACCGCTACTCCAGTGGTGGAGTCAGTGCAGCCAGATGAGATGAAATCACTTCATCATCACATGGTTTAGAAAGACAAGGCACTTACTCCATGCACTGCATATCTCTGGCTGCAGCTATCTGCCATGTGGTTCAGATATATGATGATATAATGATATGATCATTGATTCCAGTTGACATCACATCTTGTCACAGGTTCAGCGTCAGGCCAATGGGCTGATGCTGGAGCTGCTCAGTTGGCCCAGTGGCGGCCCTGAAGATGATGCAGCAGCAGAAGACTGCTCAACACCTCAGTGCACTGACCTGGCAGCAGCAGCACCACGCACAGCAGCAGCAATGCTGGCAGCAGCAGCGCAGGCTGATCCCGGGTGCCGCATGGTTGTGGGGGCTGGCAGCTGGTTGCCGGGCAGTTTCCTTGCGCATGACGGCGTTACTGCTGCTGCTGCTGGCAGCACTGTGAGTGGTGGGAGCATGACGTGTGCTGGTGATGGCGCTGTGACAAGTGAAGAGGAGGACAGACAGGTTGTGTCAGTGCCACCAGCAGCAGAAGCAGCAAGAATAACAGCACAGAATGGCAACAGCAGGTATGCTGCTACTGTACAGCATGCACACAGCCTCATTGAGCTGGCAGCATTAAGTTTCAATGTTCAAAAGGTTGCAAGCCCATCAAGAATGTGCACACTGTTGTTAAGATATGTAGTTAGTAGCGGAGTGGGCAAGTCGAGCACTGACAGGACGAAAAGATTAAGCTGTAGTGTGCAGCATACAGTTTGACCGGCAATACCTCCCAGGTGGCTGCTGCACCTGCTGCATGAGGGGGAGGGTCCACTGTGCTGCAGGAGCTTCTCACCAACAGTACGTTGCTGCTGCTGCTGCTGCTAATGTTGCTGTTGCCACTGCTGCTGCTGCTGCTGCTGATGTTGCTGTTGCCACTGCTGCTGCTGCTGTTGTGACACTGCAGTGCTCCTGCAGGCTCATCTCCAAACTCTGTTCGTCCTGTCAAGATCCGCAAACTTGATGACGACACTCACATCCTGTACACACCACTGCCATAACAGACAGCACCAGCCACCGGCAGAAAGCAGGTTACTCAGGTGCTGACCATTGGTGTGTATTTGCAGTGCAGCTCCTTCCTTTGTTGGCTTGGTGGATGACTGCTGCTGGCCCTCAACTGGCCCTGCATGCATTCTGTGTGTCAGGCGCCATCAGCTGCTGCCGTGTTGGCCTTATCCTGGGCACCTTGAATACATACATCCAGCAGAAGAAGCATGATGGTGGTCAAATATCAAGTGTGTGGGTGCAATTGAATCGCTTGTACTTGCTGTTGTTGATCTCCCACCCCATTGGCGTATGTATGAATCCACTTTGTCATGCCAGGGGCATGAGTTGCTCAGCTCTGTGCACCTACGCTCAAACTGCTTGGACCACACAGAAATGCTTGTTGCAAAAACAGCAGCAGTATCACACTAGTAAGTAAGCTTGCAGCAGCATCCTGCGTTTTGCCTGTTTGTGTTGAAGGCAAAGATGAGTTGTGTGATGTGTATATCAAGATACTGCTCAACCCTCTGTGTGCAGCTTCCTTACTGTGCCATTAGTAGACATTCCTGAGCGCACTGAGATGCTGCATGTGTCTGTGACACACCCTTTGTGTGTTGCTCTCTTCCCATTTCTCCCTCTTTCTAGATTTGGTGGCCTGCACCAGATAGCAGCCGTCTGTTGCCCTTTGCACTGATCAGCTACACCATACTAGAAGTTAGATATAATGATGGTGATGATGATGAAACTCACGCTATGTATACTAGTAGGTGTAGATGCAGCAGTACCGTGCACTTGTTTGCAATCATGTGCTGCCTCATCAGGCCACATCATTGCCTTGAAGCAATACATTTTAGTATCACACCACACCCTGCACTGTGCCAGCCTGACTGGTTTTGTTTGTCGCTTGTTGGCAAGTGTAGTGTGTATTGTAGTCTGGCAGGAGTGTTCGCTGTCCTGCATCTGGTTTTGCATGTCTTCAGGCCAGCCCAATGCCTGCAAATCGGCACAACAAGCCTTGAGAGGTCACCTTTGCTGCACACAGCTAAAAAGCTTCCTTGCATCGACATGCGTGCTCATGAGTGCTCTTGAAATGCATTGTAAACAGTAGAGCAGGATCATCTACAGTGTACAATAGTAATTGTTCAACATTTGATGACTATGATATATCAGGATTGTATAACATCTTTCTGGTGCGCTGTGATTGCTGCAAGTTCAACAAAGGCTTTGACCAACACTATATATGTCAAGCCAGCCACTGGCTCTGTGTTGTTGAGCCAATGTTGACCTGACTTGATACTGGTATGACCATCACGGCCGGGCCAGCAGGGCATCTTTGTCACCAGGGTTTGCTGGGGTAGTCAGATGCAGGACTCAAATGTTCTGCTTCAGAGACTTACATATGTCTCTAAGCTGTACAATCTTGAAGCAGGCGTTGTTAAGATCTAAATTTCCTACTGCATGTAGCCTACATGCAGTATGAAACTGTCTATAGACAGTAGCTGCTATTCCTAGTTGTTGAGCTAGTACCAACATGCAGTAAGGCCCTCAGGTTTACATCATGATAGCCTGCCCCAAGGTTATTAATGCGGCTGTTTCAACTGCTGAACTTGGCAGCTCCAAGTGCGCATATTTCTGACTCAGGCACTGAATGGCATGTAGAAGAATGGCATGTGTCTCAAATTGTCTTGGACTCCAGGTCGGACCCCGGGTCACAAGCGAAGTTCGCTGTGCACGTGTTCACCAACGCAGTGGATGCCCCTTTCTCAGGCCCTGTGAGGCAGTGCCTCCAAGACTAGGCCAGAGTGTTTTCAAAGCACTACACCCATCAGGGTCTGAATTACGGTGACGACTCTTGTGCTTAGTAAGCAATTGGACCATCAAGGCAACAGCTGCTTGCAGCCGGCAATATTACAGACTGTATGCCATTCTGTGCACAATTTGCGGGTAGCTCTGTCATGCCATATCCACTCCTGTCACATGAGTGCTTTGAATATCGTGCCTCTGTTACAGGCTGTACACCTGCACACAGGCCAATGCTATTATTCTGGCATATGTTGACCTATGCAAGCTTTATGGCCTCACCGCAGTACATGTGTACCATGGATGCAGTTGTTTTGCTGTGAAAGCGCACTATGCTCCTGCAATTGTTGCGTTCGTGCTGTTGATTCCGGGAGTGCGAGTGCAGCAGTTTGGACATGTCTTCCGGGCTATATTGCCATCATGGCAGCTCAATTTTCTATTGCAGACGCACCTGGTCTGTGGTTGGGCAGTCTCGCTGCAGGCACGCGCGCCCTCTGACCAGAGATGGCCAAGTGCAGCGCAGGAGAGTGGAGACAAAGGTGGTCCACAGGGATCTGGTGAGAAGCTCCTTCCACGCCGCAACTTGTGTAGATGCACTTGGCGTACGCCCTGCCACTCGAGCAGCTGCCTTCTTAGCTCCACTGTTCTGTCTGTACTGCAGACAGCAGACATCCTTGAGAAAGTGGCCTCTTTCGCTCTCAGGGCGCGACTTAAAGAGTGCAGATCGGTCAAAACATCGGTATCCTGTGATACCTGGTCATTAATAGCAGGCAGAGTGAATAACGTGACTATTGTGGGAGAGGGCTGGAGAAGCCCACTCAGTTTATCAGCACAAATTTTGGAGGTGGGTTGAAGCTACGAAAGTCGTGTAAGAGCTGGTTCCATTATGCACGCAGATGGATTCTTTCAGTGCAGCATCAAATACAACACCTTGCGATGCCAAGGCTGCTACCATCTTTTCTCATGGCACTGTTATAGCTACTGCTATAGCTGCTGCTACACCAATAGCTGCTAAGGCTTGCTGCCTATCATCTGATAACTTTAAAGAGATTCAAGTTGTCTCTGAGCATCGTGTTACATTATCATACAGATGATGTGCAGCAAAGCCAGAATGTCCTCGGCTATATGTAGAGGGCTAAGCCACAACTTGCATGCTCTCCCTCTTGTGCTGCAGGCAACAGTTGGTGAAACCACCATTGACCCATCAGCAGTGCTCTTCAAGCAGCAGATCCAGCTCACCAACACACCAGTAGGCACAGCACGTGTGGTGTTCAGCAGTGAAGACTTTGGGAATTTCCTGATACATCCGCTGATGGTCAATGCAGTCAAAAATGCAGTGCAGGTGCGAGATGATTTGGCAACACCTATGGCTATTTGGTGACGCTTGTCTCTGCAAGACCCCAGTCGTCAATCGTGGCTCAGGGCATGTGCTGAGCAGTGTGACCACTGACTGACACTGCTGCGAGTGCTGCAAGCCTTCTCTGGAGACAGCAGTCACCTTGCAGCACAAGCAGCGGAGGTTGACAGCAATTTGGCATGCAAGCAGTGAAGCAGCAGTTTTTGATGGCAGTGAAACAAATCCCACACACTGGTCCTGCCAGCAGTGTTTTGATTTTTGTTGCAGCTGTCGGCAAGAATATTCGACAAATGTCAGAAATTTGCAAGTTATTCAGTGGTGTGCTGCTCGTCTGTTAGCACCTGGCAGTTGGTTGCAGCAGTGACAACTGCTGCTGTATACACACCATGCCATCAGACATGCGTGTACCCGCCCGCAGGGTCATGCTTTTGCTTTTGATCAGCATTCTGTTCGCATCCAGCCGGCTGCTGCGTCACCTCCTGGAGGCGTGATTGAGTTCACAGGCACTTGGAGAGGGGACGGGCAGAGGTACCAGGTGGGGACTGCAGGAGGCATCAGCCTGTGAAAGAAATTGAGCCATGCAGCAATTGGAAATGCTATCAGCCTGTATACTGACCCAGGGCTCTTCAGCTCAAAGTCAAGGCCACAGGTTGATCCCCTGGGATGTAGTATATGCATGGGGTTGGCATGGGCTTTCAAGTTGCGGTTGCCGATGTCAAGAGCCGATAACCATTGGCAATGCCTGCTGTTGCGTGTGATGATGAATGTTTGGTGGTCCATTGGTCCAGACCTTGCAGGAACAGTTCTTCTTCCTGTTCTGTGACTATGTCAGCTAGGATTGTCTGAATTTTTTTAGTAGGGCAGCTGAGCTGCAGCTACAACAGTTGCATGTGCCAAATGAGCATATTCTGCTCAGCAGTGCAGCAGGAGCAGCTGCAGTGATAGCCAAGTAAGTTTCCAGGTACCAGCAAACTTGCCCATATGCTTGCTTTGCATGCCTAGGTGTATGACCGTAACAAAGAGGTATGATGAGTTATAATTGCTTGACATGCTGCTGTTGTGTGCTGTGTGCAGGTTCGGTTGCTGCCCGTGAATGGCGGTGCAGCTCTGGGCAAAGGCGTGCAGGCGCATGCAGTACCACTCAGTATAGGAGGGAGATCAAGTAAGTGCATATGCAGCCTGCCAGCAATTGCTTGCAGTAACTCCGGTCGCTGCTGCTGTGGTGCATGGCAGCTGGCGGACTACTGCTTCCCTCAATCAGAGGCAACAAGTTTGGGTCGCCTGACAGTACTGAATCCGCAGGAGCAGATACTGAACAAGAGACCAGGACCAGACATGTCGGCAGCATACAGGAGCTGTCAGGTCTTTTGCAGCATTCACACGCATAGATGACGCATGCAACAGATACAGCAGCAGTGCCAGCACCTGTTGGTCCATCTCTGAGTAGCTTACAGACCTTGCTATGTTACAACCTGAGACACTTGATAGCTGCTGCTGTTGGTGCCACATATGGCGATGGTGAGGTGCCGAGAGGTGCTGTTTCATCATGCAGGTGCTGCAAGCATAGTGGAAGATGAGTTGACAAAGTTCTTCAACAACCTGAAGTTGGACCTGCAAGGTGCAGAGTTCTCATTCGTGTCATTGAGCGTTACATCTGGGCTTGGGTAAGTTAGTAGTGGCATATGGCATCATTCATGGAATTATGAATATTACTGATCGTGCAGGATCCTTTTCCACCAGTTGTGCCAGTATACTTGCACATGCATTGCGTAGGAAAGCTTATCCTGTGCTCATGTTGCGTAAAGCGTGCCATGAAGTGGTTTCTGCCTGTTCAGGTGGCATTGATCCCATCAAATGCCAAGCTGAGTGCGCCTTGCTCTCATCTCCTCCATGCTGCATGTTGAAGGTACCTGTATTGCCAACTGCCATGGTTGCAGATTTGCCGGGGCTATGGCTGACCTTCACTTGCGACTGGAGCTCAGACAGTTTCCACCTCTGAACGTACAATTTTAGGTCATTGCAGCATGTACCAGGGGCACAATGAGTGAGGGCACAGGTGGTTCGTGTGGTGTTGGCCTTGCTGTTGGGTGCACAAAACGGACAATGGTGGTCGGATTTCAAGACGATATTCGTAGTAGGTTCAGCATGTTGCTTGCAACACATATGAGCATATTGGCATCTCGCAGCGCTGCGCAGCTTCCGTTGTCTGCTAGTAGTGCGGTGGTCCCGGGTCAAGGTCAAACTTGTGTGGCAAGATGCGCAGACTCAATGAACTCACGGAAATTGCCAATGACTCAGCTGTGTTGTGTAACGAGTCATATCACTGGATCGCGCCCCAGAAATGTTTTTTTCGGGAGGACAGGGTCCAAGGGCGGTTGAAGTCAATGACTACACATGCCCAGCTGGCCTCCCAGTCCATTCTTGAACTTTGCTTGTGCATCACTTCCCAGTCGTACGGCCAGCATCAAGCGTCAGGTCTGCCACTCGGCATCTGGACATCAAACATGGTGAGGCCTGCTGCCGTGATCAACCAGCCCTTGCATGCAACCATTTTGATCCGTATTACTCTCTTTGTGCAGCAGCAAGTCTACATGACGCTGTTACGCCTTGACTGCAACCGATGTTCCTGTCGCTAACTGTCCTCGTGCCCCTACCTGCAGACTGCCTCAAAGCGTCTTGTAAATGCCAAGAGTGGTGCATACCACGCCAAGGTCAACAAGCGTGGCGCAGTAGAGGGTGACAAGGTGCGTGGCGTTTCCCGGTGCTTGGATGGAGCGATACTGCCGTTTGCCGTAAGATTGTGCAAGCTAATTTTATGTTCTACTGTAATGCAGAAGCAGAAGGCAAAGGTGCCTGTGGGCCCTGTGATGCTGGGCTTCTTCTTGTTCGTCGTTGTTGGCAGTGGTAAGTGCCCTGCAACCGCCCTCTCTTCTTTCATGATGTGTTATGTGGCTTCATTATATTCGGCGATACAGTTATTGCCGTGCAGAAGTAGATGCATGCTTGGCTGCATAGGCTATTGGGACCCCAGTCTGCTACAGCAGGCCGTGTGTTCATCTTGATCTCCACTAGCGTCAGCAGGATGCAGCAGGATTTAGCACAGTGCATAGCTGTATGGACTCCCGCAGCTGTGAGAAGTGTGGTCATTTTGCCCTCTCATGGAAACCATCATAGGCAGTAAGCTTGCAGTGCCTGCAGCAGTTCAGCTACCTGCTGCTCAACTAGCTCGTGATGCTCTCACTGGTGCTACAACATGTCACGATTATTGACCCTTCTGTATCCGTTTCATCTGTGCAGCTGTGCTTCAAATTATCCGGACAGCCACAACTGGCCAGGCATCGTAAGCTCGACTTTGGCAGTAGCAACCTGCTGCAGTGACAACATGTAGCGATGTTCAGTCGGAAATGGTTGCGCATCAGCAGGATGGCTTTGGGCGTTTGACATTGTTTTTGACGAATTCTGGGAAGGGGAAACTGGGTTGGTTGTGGGTCAGTCACGGGCAGCAGCAATGTTGTCAAGCATATGCTTTGGGCACCATGCACATACTCTACACTGAATGCTTTCTCCTCTTTCTGGTGTTGATCTGTTCAACGTGTGTAACATCAAGTGACTTGGGCCAAACATATAGTAGGTCCTCAGTTCAACTCCCATCCAAGTTGGGTCAGCTAGTTTCTCGAGATTACTGCGCAATATTGCCCCTTTATGTTGCCAGCACACATGATTGCCATTTGGGTGGCGGTCCTTGCATGTCAGCTCATCCAATGTTGCAAAAGCTCACTGAAGAGAGTCTCTTCTACATCCAAGCATTACTCAGTAGCTGAGCTGCTGCCAGCTATGATGTGACCATTGCAAGTTGCAGCCTGCCTGTTGGGCCAACGCTGTGGGTTACGACCGTCGTAATGGTTGCTGGCCCGGCCAACTTGGTAGAACCGTGTTGGGCTAGCTTTCGAAGCTGAGTAATGCTTTTGAACACATCATGCTCCACATCATGTCGTCACACTACTAGTGAGACTGGCAGACTCCCTGGAGGCACGTGCCACTATCATCCTGAAACTGGTGGCCCACCAGATGCCAGCAGCAGCTTCCTGAGAGGACACTGAAAGGCTACGGAAAAAGGTACAGGTATCAGACGTTGGCACACTGCAACGTGCCAACCCCTCACAGTACTGCTCGGTGCAGCAGCCGACAGTCCTAGATTAGATGTTGATGACTGAAGATGACAGTTAACAGTGGCTGTTACCTCCATGTACTCAGGCAGGTGGCAGAGCAGTGCCCTCTCTGCAAGTTGGTCTGTCCGGGCATACATATCATGCTCGGGTGCCTGCTGCCTCTTGCTCCAGCTATTGCTGCACAGCCTGCTGCCCCTGCTTCAGCTGCTGCTGCATCTCAAATCTCAGCTGTCAGTTTCCATTGACTCCACCCCCTCCACCACTGCCACATTACTCAACGACACCACCCTCTCCTTGATAACAGCTGCAGCAGCAACAGCACAGCCAGGGAATAAAAAGAGACACAGTGGGCAAAGCATCTTCCATACTCATTATAGACAGCCTCAACTTTGAAACACAAGCGCCCAGGGCATCTGCTGCTGCAAAAAGCATATATACTGCAAAAACACAGTCAATGCTGTGCCAAGAGCTGTCCCAAAGAATGCAATTTCTGCTGCACACCGCCTGCCAGCATCAATCACTCAGCTCACTCACGTGCTGTGCCTGGCGGGTACTTGACCGGGAACTGCCTGCTGTATGTCTTGCCCTGCAGGAACTCATAGTTGCGCTTGTAGTCCACTCCTTCCTTGGTGATGATGCACAAGTCGACGTTGGACCCGGAGCCAAGGTCATTGTACACACCACTGCGGGTAGAATGGCAGACAATCAGCGAGTACTGATTGAAAATTGAACACATCTTTCCTGGAGAGCCACTCAACTGCATGATGCACCAGGTATAACAGGTGCAGACTCTGCACTGCAGGGCATTTCAGCTGATGTAGAGGTGATGTCAAGAGATGTGAAGCATACAGCAACTGCTGGTGAACCAAGAAGCCGCTTAGAATAGATGCACATGACTGAAGCACTTGAGGCACTGACAGGCAAAAACAACTTGAAGTTACATGCATGCCTAGGGGCTCTGTTGCCAACCTGCGTATGGCTCGTGCTGCCAGGGCAATGGCTTCGTCTTGTGTCATGTCATCCTTGTAGCCGGCCTCAAACACCGCCATGGCATTTAAGCTGCCGCTGCCCATGGTGGCATATGGCAGAGCATCAGTTGAACCATGGGGGAAGATCTGGCAGCCGCATTTGCAACGGCAGGAAAACAGCCACAGCAGAAGAAGAGAAGCAGCAGCAGCAGCACAGTAGCAGGGAGGCACCAGTCAGCAGCTGCACCGCCAGAATTCATCCTTGATGTGAAGGCCTGACAAAGGTGGAACTGGATGCCAACCTGGCTGCACCAGAGTCTGGTATGCAGGCAACAAAATGAGGTCCTGCAGAATTGTGTCATTCTGACTTGTATGTCAGCAGCAGTGGTGCAGGAAATGTGGCCTGTGGACATCCTGTCATAGGCACGACTCCAAATGAGCTGACCAACCATGTGGAATGCAGCAATCACCAGGTACAACACAACAAGGCACTCCCAACATCAATTCTTACCGTAAATATGTGTGGTCCGTGTATGTCTACTCCTCCAAGAATGAGTGCTGCGCTCACATGGCCCTGATACCTGGAGGGGTAGGGGAAATCAAATAATCATCAGTAGCAGCACCAACAGAACACAAGCTGTACAAACATCAGACAGGAACTCCACCCCAGAAGTCAACACTGTGATGCAGCTGCTCACAGGCCGGGGCGGCAGCTGACTGCATCTGGTGCAGATGGCACTGGCTGGTGCAATGGCTGAGAGCCAGGATAGGTTGCTCAATGGGAACTGGACTGTGCCCACCAAGAAATTACAGGAGAGTTATGATCTCAGCAAGTTAAACAACACCTAAAGATAGTGATGATTGCATGGACTGCCAACTGAAGTCCCACCCCATGAATAACTGCCATCATCTGCAAGGCTGTCACCACTCAGCGTGCAGATCACAGACCTGCTAAGCTGTAAGCTGTCACCACAAGAAGGGCAGTCGCAGGCAGACACATAACAGCAGTTATGTGCGGCCTACGAGTTCGACAAGAAATTCAGGCACAGCATCACTGTCATGAGCAGTGCCTGCACGTACATTCATACCTGAAGAGGTGTGATTTGAGCAGCGTCATGGCTGTCACCACTCGCGCCTGCCTGCCAGTGGCGTACTTGTGAAGCTCAAGAGTGGACGACACCATGGCTGCACAGCACAAACAGTGCAGGCCACAGAGGCAGCAGAAGAACACATCAGGACCGCTTCACTGCATTCTCACGGCAGCTACGGAGACTGCAACAAGCTTGGCCCACCCACGACACAAGACAGCATGACTGCACTGCTGCTGCTGTACAGATATGAACAACTTTATGTTGCAGTGTGAGCATGCTGACTCCAATGTTTCCAGACATGGACCTGAACGTAACAGCAGATCATGACCTGCGCATGATCACAACCCGTCAACAAACTAATGAAGAATCATCCAGGGACAGTGGCATTTGAACCTGAAAGTCAATGATTAAAGCAGGTTCCAGTTGCACCACAACTGCTGTGCACTTGGCAATCGCACAGGCAGTCCCCCCCGGCCCCAGTGCTACTCCCATGACCATATGATATACCACGAACAACACTTTTTGTTTGGTCTCAGCAGGGACCAGCTGGTCATGTTGAGGCAGTGGTCCCAGCTTATGGCCAAGCCAACAAGTAACCTTACTAATAACGTTTGACAGGCTGCCAAGCAGTGTGCTGCACTGCTGCAACCCACTCTATAGTCTACTTTGCAAACAACAAGAAGACGCACTGCGGAAGCGTGCCAAATGGCCACTTGATTTTTGACATGCAGCCTGGCCAGACAGCAGGCCCAGGTGCCCTCAAAAAAATAAAAAAATATTTCTGTTGCCTGCCCATAGTGTCTTGCAGCAGCACTAGCTTTGGATTGCAAGGAAGGATGGGAGGTGACAGCCATCAGGGATGCACAACTGATGGTGCAAGAGTTGCAAGGCCACTTACTTCTCTTGAAACTGCAGCTGCAGTTCCACATAAGGATAGTACTTGTTTGCAATCCCAACCCCAGTCAAGGCTAAGCCAGACCAGAATAGACAGCGTAAGCTGCAAATATATCTCACCTGTTACGTTCTCAGTGTCTGCTGCTGTTCCTGCTCCACAGCAGTAAATGTTTGGCGCTATAAAGTGAATCTTCTCACAATTCTTGTCTGCTACTGTGCTGCCCGACGTTGAGCGGGTGTCTGCTGCAAGGACCACACCATCCTGCAAGGTAGCATCACAGCCCGGCCATTGCAGACGCCATTTAAGGACACCGGTCGCAGGGCAACTGCAGCCACTCGTTGTGCATGAGCTTGTGAAACCACACTACCACTGTTAGCATGCATATGCCGCATTTTGCCAGCCTGAATGAAGTTTCAGGCTGCATATCACCTCGGTCAGGATGTGGCACCGTATTTTACAATACACTCTAGATAGTTTATGCAATGTCTAGGGCATTGCAAGCATGCCTGAAAGCAAGACATGAGGTGATGCCACAGTCCATCCTGCTGCACCTTGAATACTAGGCCTGCGATGGTTGTTCCCGTCTTCCATGCCTTAGGAGGGGTTACACCTTTGCTCTGTAACATAGCATTGCGCTTGACTAGTTCAAAATCAAAGCCTCCTGCGTTGGAGCCCATCCTGCTGGGTTTGCAATATATGCTGCTACACTACGCCGTGACACAGCTGACTTAGCTATCGCAGCTGCAGGATCTTTATGCCAGCCTTTAATGTGACCAACTGAACGGCAGGGCGTATGCACAGACGGCCTGATCGCACACGCTTCGGTTTGGTTGATGGGATCGCGTAAGGACAGAATGGGTCCAGCAGCTCTAGCTTCTGAGAACTACGCTCAAGGCAACATATGCATTACAGTGTAAGATACCTTCACAAGGAGGCATGCAGGACCAAGGTACAATTAACACGCCTCAAACCATGTGTCTGGTCAGCTGCGGTGTGTGTTCAAAAAAAAGGTGATGAGAGGGATGTGGTGTTGAGGTGTACTTACGCAAGATTGGTGCAGCCTGCGTTAGTCTGCTAGGCACAAAACTGACCGGGAGTTGGTATCTGTAGCCTGCTTGATTCAACGCACACGAGGTGATGTAAGCGGTTCTTGAATGTAATCAAAGGGCCGGGACATTTGTTGTGAAGGACCAGCAAGCCTGGCTCTCACACCAACGGGCGGTGGAAGGTGCTCAGTGCTGCCTTCTGCACAACAGGCAGATGGCTTGGCCAGAGAGACCCGAGACAGAACGAGTGAGTGAATAGCCTAACATGCAGTATGACTGTTCTAGCCTATAGCATCTGAACGTGCTATCTGCTGTGAACAGCCACGGTGAGGAGTAAAACTAATGCAGCTCTCATAAGTGCTGAACCCTCCATCTGTTTGAGCACCTGCAGCTGTTTGCTGAAAGCGTGCCCTCAGTACCAGTCTCAACATCCAGTCATGGCCCAAGCAGTTCAGTTCCAGTAGGCGGCTATGCAGCAGGAGGCGGATTTGATGAGAGCACACTAGACGAGTCCATCTGGAAGACACTCGAGCGTGATGTGCTCACCATAGGCAGGAACCTCCGCAGCGTACTTATACCGGTCAACTGGGACTTCCAGAATCATCAAGCAGCACTGCATAATTGGGATCTATGGGGGCCGCTGGTGAGCAGGCCAGCCTGATGGCATAAGCCCAAGGTCAATAGTGCAAGTGCATGCCAAGGAAGTTGACTTGCACGCCATGTGTCAGCAGCAGCAGCAAACACTTAACACTGAGCCATGCCACGACTACATGGCACTATCTCAACAGTGAAGCACCATGGTAATGTCTCACAGCAGATGGTATTGTAGCTACGACAACCGGCACTGCTGTGTCTTGCAGGGCAGGCAGTCGATGCACATGTTTGACATTGCCTGTTGCCATGCAAACCATAGCACTCTTACTGAGCACATGTTTCTGTGTCCAGATATTTATGCTTGGTCTGGCCATCACTCTTTCAGTTGGGGAGAAGAAGCCATCAGATGTGTTTGCGGTGAGCAGCGGTGTTGAGCAGTTGGCACAGCAAGCTTCGCCTCTAATTCAACTGCAGTCAGGAGGAAACCGCTTGCATTGTCAAGTTTGTGGAAGCCTGTGCACAGTCATGTGATTCAGCCAGTTGTACAGTGCAGCAGAGTTAATTTAGACCAGGACAGCAGCAGTAGTCAGACTGCAGGGTGCAGCAAGACCACAGGCAGATATTGTGCAAGTAACTATCAGGAAATCGGCAAGGTGTAGGGCCCATCTGCCCAGATATGCACAGCAGGCCGCATGTTATTAGCATGACATATGCCTATGTCACCTCTACCCCTGCTCATTGAGGACTGTGATCAGCAGCTTCCGGCCTCATCACACATTGACTGTGCATGCAGCCCTGCCAGGAAGTACAAACGGGGGACCCAATGTTGGGCAGTCAACTGGGTTATGCTTCTTTCAGCATCATCTGAAAGTTCGTGACAATGCACAGTTGCACAGTTCTTGACAGCTACTGCATGTCCTCTGCTGCTGCATTCTGTTTCTGCCCCTGCAGCTCGTATTCACTGAAGTTGCTCTAGGTGCCGTGGTCCTGACCATTAATGTCATCTTGCTGGGTGGCAACATTGTGTTCTTTCAGTCCCTGTGCCTCATTGGCTACTGCCTGTTCCCCATCGTCATAGCAGCAATCATATGTGTGGTGGTAAAATTGTCGGTGAGTTGGTCAGGGGTCCAGCGTATGGCACCATCACAGCAGACAAGCCAGCAATGTACATCGCACACACTTCAACAAGCTTCTGCCACATTCATATCAGTGCTGGGAGCCAACAACAACACATGTAGTATGACATATGCTTAGTCTGCAAGAGAAGGTGCTGTGGTTGGACGCCACCAGATGCAGTGCATCAACATGTCTCAGGCCCTGAGACATGTTGGGCCGGGCCCCTGCTAATGCAAGGCATGCATGAAGTCGGCTGTCAGTACAATCCCTCAGTGGCTGCAGCAGGTTGACCACCAGAGCTGGCTGCAGACTGTGCAGCTCTGACAGGTGTGACAGCTGATAAACCAGGCTGACTGTGGATTTCTGTGCTGTTGACTCTGCAGTGGGTGCGTACGCTGGTGCTGGTGGTGTGTTTGGGATGGGCGTCATTTGCAACAGTTCCTTTCATTGGCAAGTCGGTACCTACGGAGTGAGTTTACTGTTGTTGACAGAGCCTCATATTCACTCACTGCATGTTTTGTCAGTGCATCAGCTGCTGCTGTCATCTGGCATGTCAGCTGGGAGCTTCACTTTGAGAACCCTGACTAGCTACCCTTCACATGCGGCTAACGATCAGCAGGCAGATTTTGACATAGCAGACTTCTGTATTCAGCCCTGGGTTCCACAACACGTGCATATCCAAGGCCCTGATCAGGGTAGCAGTGTGGCATAACAAAGTACTGAACATTTGCCTTTGTTGATGTCTGCAGGCGGCGAGCGTTAGCAGTGTACCCAGTGCTGCTGATGTACGTCTCGATCGGCTGGCTGGCACTTGTCAAGAGCTGAAAGCGTGGGCTCGGTCGACTTCGCAGTAGCAGGTTATTTATGGTCGAGGGTTATAGCAATTCTGCGCATGCTGCAGTCTGTCCGCGTAGTTGTTTAGGCACACATAACACTGAAACAGCAAATATCTTTTGAATGTCTTCAGTCGTCTGACCAAAGACGTGTGCAGCGAAGGGACTTGTACAGGCTCGCAGTACTGTCATACCAGCGGCAGGGCACACAACATGGCGGATCCCATGCCGGTTACGATGCTGAAGTACGGCATGCCTCACTTGGCATGTAAGTTGGTTAGCCCTAAGCATACTGGATTGCGCACAGTGCGCAGCGCACTGTGAGGGCCCAGCAGGTGATAAGAAGAACAGTAACTGAAGTACAACAGTATTTAGTACTGACAAACCTCTTGATCTTCACGCTAGCGCTTAATTGCTACTTCGAAGTGTGTCATGGGCCGGCAGGCACCGATGTACTAGCCATAGCGGAGTCTATCAGGTTAAGCACATCGTAGTGCTGAAGAATGGCTTTGAAGGTATCAGCTCCAGATGGCGTCAAGGTGCGCTGGCAGCTAGCATGGCAGAAACTGCAGTTGCTGCAGCATGGTCTTTGTTGGGTCTGCTGTAAAGGTTGTGAGCAGCCATACCGTGTGCTTCAGCTCAGGCTCAATGATACCACAAATTATGATTGTTTCTGCAAGTTCTACACTGCAGGTGTACACTGTCGGCAGTGGCAAGAGTATGCCAGCATGGTTGTCAGATGCCAAGAAGCGGGCACTCAGGAAGGATGAAGAGTACAGGTGCGCACACTGCAAAGTCAGCAGCAGCTGAGTGTTACCGGCAGTATTTATCAGTGCGGGGTGCGCATTTGCCTGTAACTGCTCAGGTTGCCTCAGGTTAGTTCATGGTGGATCAGCAGGCCACACCTTGTTGGTGAATGCAGCCAGAGTCAGAGCCTACCACAGAACAGCTGGCTGGCTCGCACGGACAGCAGCAAGTTGGCAAGCTTCGATGCATCAGATCTGCAGCACGCCACAGGCAGAAAGTGGCATGAGGAGCTCAGATGATGGTACCAGCAGCAGTATAAGAACTCTGCCACAGTTCCAGCAGCGGTGTGAACAGCGCCTGTGCCTCACAAGCATCGGCAGTACCTGCTAGAACCCTCTTAAGTTTTTTGTATATCAGGGCCTTTGTAAATTTGTCTGCTTCTTCTTCTTCTTCTGCTGCTGCTGCTCCTGCAGACGACGACTGGACCTGCTGCAGGACCTGCAGTTCCCCTCAGCATGTCAGCGCATCAAGATCACTCCGGATCAGCAGTACATCTACGCAACAGGTTATCATCCACCCATGGTGAGGGTCAGAATACGTTGTGTGTGCCTAAACATCAGTGCCTGGTGCTCTCCTTGACTCATGGTGGTATCTTTGGGGGTTAGGATATATTCATGATCTTGCAGGGGCATCGCCTTTCTCCTCCAGAACTTCCTATTCAATGCGACTGGGTTCCAGTGCGGCGTAGGTCCGAGTGTTTGTGTTCTTTTGTTTGTATACTACAAACGACAGTCATACCACAGCATACCGCTGCACAGCCGAGACTTGCTTCGCAGCTGTCATAATGTATCCACCAGCTTGTGGATGGTGTGGCACAACAGTCCTCCAGTGCACTGGTCAACTCACCATGATATTGCTGTCATCTGCTGCCTTGTTCAAATAAACCATTGACAGTGTCACAGGTAGTTGCTGGCTTGCTGCGCTTATCAGGTGCCCATTGCAGTTGTCTGTTGCATCTTATCAATGATGAATGTATCTGGTGTATCGGCTTATTGGTGTGCTTAGGACACATTTGCATGTTGCACTTGGGCATGATGACCATACACTTCTGCCTCATACTTCGCTGAAAGCCTTCTGGCCATGAGGAGAAATAAGTGTTCTGCCTGACCCAAGTCAGTGATGGTCATAGACTGTCACCCTGTTCTATGTGCCGGCATGCATTGGGTTCCGGCGCCAAGGTGCCACCAAGAAACCTTTCCTGTTTGCTACACAATATCTGCTTCCTTCAGCACTCCGAAGCATTCCATGGTTTCATGTTTGTTAGCTGGGCAGTCAATGCATTTATATGTTGTTGTAGGTGTGCCGTTTAATGTACTCTTCCACAAAGGGTTGCATGTAGGTCCCTCATTAAAACATTGCAGCAGATGCTTGTCTTGCTGTTACAACAGACTGCAGTATGTAGAATCACTCAATTTGTGGCTTTGAGTGTCAATGTCGGTAGAACACATGGCAGTGGTCAAATGTGATCACCATCAGGACAGGATTTGATTATTTCTATTCAGGGGCATGATGACCATACACTTTTGCCTCATACTTCGCTGAAAGCCTTCTGGCCATGAGGAGAAACAAGTGTTCTGCCTGACCCCCACATTGCTTACTGCTTGATCGGCTTCTTCTCCACCCTGTCAGCATGATGATCAATTGCTGCAGGCAGTCCAGCTGCTTCTTGCCTGCGGTCATCTGCCCTGTCTTTGTCCCCAATAAAACTGCATGTGATTCCTCTATTGCCCTGTTGTGCATGTGTTGCTGATTGTGCCTGAGCACAGCTGTGTACAAACGTGTGTGTTTCCCCTGCAGATCAAGTTGTACGACCTGAACAACCTGTCGTTGAAGTTTGACCGTCACCTTGACGCCGAAGTTGTTGACTTCCAGATCCTGTCAGACGACTACAGCAAAGCAGCATTTCTGTGTGCAGACCGCAGCGTGTCATTTCATGCCAGGTTTGGCAGCTACTTCAGGACGCGTACGCCGCGGCAAGGTCGTGACCTGGCGTATGCGCCCTTCACAGCGGAGCTGCTCGTGGTGGGCAGTGCAGCGGAGGTCTACCGGATCAACCTGAGCGAGGGCAGGTTCATGCAGCCACTGGCAGCAAAGTCCAATGGCATCAACGCTTGTGGTGAGAAACTGAGTCAGTGAGGGGCTGCATTCAGTTGAAGGAGTACCACAGCAGCCATTCTGCCAACCAACAGCAGCAGCCCCACCTGCTCTGCTCTGCCTGATCTTGAGCGGGGCACTACTTGCATACATCACTTCCTTGGACCTTCAATGCTGCAAACTTTCTGTCCTCTCTTTGCTGCTTCTGCTGCTGCTGCTGCAGGCATCAGTCCCACGCATGGCTTGTTTGCTTGTGCCGGTGAAGATGGTCAGCTGGAGTGCTTTGACCTCAGGCAGAGGTCATCAGCCGCTGTGC
The DNA here is from genome assembly GCA_018290735.1 of Coelastrella sp. MACC-549. Classification (NCBI taxonomy): domain Eukaryota; kingdom Viridiplantae; phylum Chlorophyta; class Chlorophyceae; order Sphaeropleales; family Scenedesmaceae; genus Coelastrella; species Coelastrella sp. MACC-549. Next base: position 72,886 of record JABEVS010000123.1, read on the forward strand.
TGGATGCCGCAACAGCATGTGGCGCTGCAGGTGGAGGTCTCAGACAAGCTGTCTGCAGCACCATGCGTCACACCTTTCCCATTGTGTCAGCTGCTTCTGGTGACCAATGCAGGTGTTCATCAATGGAGCTTTTGGAAAGTAGTACTGCGGTGCCACCTTGACACCAGTACTGCTGCCATGTACTGTTGCCGTCCCCGCAGGTGCCCAGCTGACAGCTGTCCGCTTTGATGGCAGTGGCCTCCAGGTTGCTGCTGGCACCAGCACTGGTCTGGTGGGACTCTGGGATCTGAGGCAGCAGCGGCCCCTGCTTGTGAAGGACCACATGTATGGTGCTGCCATCAGGGACATCAAGTTCCACAGTGGGTCAGCTGGTGTGGGAGGCGGGGGCAGTGCCCTGGATGTGAGAAGGGTCATGTCCACAGACAAACACATTGTGAAGGTGGGGGGTGTCAAGTGGCGGGCCTGCTCAGCACTGGCTTACAGGAGCAGCTCTGCCTCTTCTGGTGACAGCAGCTAGTGCACTCGTGCTGCTTTCAAACACCTGCAGGCATGTGTGCAACTATCGGAAACCTGTGGCTATATACCAACAGCATCAGCAGTATTTCTCCCCTCAAGCTCCTATGTTATTGTCAACATGTTAAAGAGAGCTTCGAAGCCATCATTAATCATCATCCCTGCTCATTTCTCAACACTCTCATGCACTGCCGCAGATCTGGGACGCCACCACAGGCAACACCTACACAAATGTCGAGCCTGCTGATGGCTCTGACATCAATGACGTCTGCCTCTGGCCTGGCAGCGGTCTGCTGCTGTTGGCCACTGATGCCTCACGCATTGGCAGCTACTTTATACCCAGCATTGGACCAGCACCCCGCTGGTGCAGCTTCTTGGAGGGACTCACAGAGGAGCTGGAGGAGCAGGCACCTACTGTCTATGATGACTACAGGTGGGGGGATCAACCCTGAAACCTTGATAAGCCACCACTCTTGTGGCATCAAGGCATTGTGTTTTACTCATCCTTCAACCCTGAGTATGAGCCTAGCGGTGGCGTGTCACATCAATAAATAACATGGCAATCTGTACTTTGAGATTCAACTTGTTGAAGAGCTGGCAGCCTGCTATGCATTTTCCTTGCAGCATGTGTCCTCTGCTGTTTATGCAGCTCACTAAGGTCACCAAGTCTTTGCCGGTACCTCCTGCGTGCTGCTGTTGCTACTGCTGTTGCCTGTTGTCTACGGCTTACCCGACATGATAATGTTGGCCTTTCAGCGTTGTTGATCTGTTGTTCCGTCACCAGCTCACTGTGCTCAATGGCCTGATCCTGCCACACGTACGCCATCGTCCATATTCCAAGTTGCTCTGCCCAACATTGCCTGCCCCTGCTCTCCTGTGCATGTAGGTTTGTGACACGCTCAGATCTCACCCGGCTGGGCCTGGACCACCTGCTGGGCACTGCACTGCTGCGGGCGTACATGCACGGCTTTTTCATAGACGCACGGCTCTACAGCAAGGCCTCATCAGCAGTGCAGCCGTTTGCGTATGAGCAGTACAGGGCACAGAGGGTTGCTGCCAAGCTGGAGGAAGAGAGACAGAGCAGAATCAGTGTGGTCAAGAAACTGCCAAAGGTGTGTTGGAGGTGGTGTGGCAACACAAGGAGGGAGTTGGAGTGTTCCGAGAGTATGAAGTGACGGTTTTTCCCATGAGCTTAGCTGGTCATGCTTCAGTGACGATGGCCCCTGCAGCATGCATATGGACAGGCCAGCAACGAGTAGCAGTATTCTCAGGCTGATTTGCAGTGTGTTTTGTTAACAGCTGTCTATGGTGCTTGGCTTAGTTGTTGAATGCTGTGCTGCCAGTAGAGCTGTAGACATCTGGTGTGGCTGTTGTGATTGCAGGTCAACCGTGCTGTTGCAGCGCGCTTGATGGCCCAGCAACAGCTTCAAGAGGAAGAACAACAGCAGCAGCAGCAGCAGCAGCAGCAGCAGCAGGGTGAGCAGGCAGCAGCAGCAGGAGCTGAACCATCATCTAAGAAGCGCAAGTCGTCTGATGCTGCTGTCAACCCGCTGCTTGATGATCGCTTCAAGGCAATGTTTGAGGATGAAGCATTTACCATTGACGAACAAAGTGAGGAGTACCGCCTGCTGCATCCCAATGTTGGCAAGAAGGGTGCTGCTGGTGGTAGTGGTGGCGGTGCGGGTGATAGGCGCAGTGAACAGGAGAGGTTGCTGGCAGAGCACTTTCAGGTGGGCAGGGGCGGCTGATTCACTGTTGTGAGGCCTGCTCCTTATTGAAGCACATCTGCAGCTCTGCTTATTGTTCCTGCTGTCACCCCTGTGACTGTTGGTCACACGATCCAAACATCCCTATAAACACCAAGGTCCTAACTTCATAATGGTGTCTTTTTTCCCTGATTTCATCACAGGAACTCTCTGATGACAATGCATCAGGCTCTGATCCAGGGTCAGATGATGCTGACGTCAGCGACAACTCGCAGGGCGATGATGACCTGGACGACATGGGAGAGGCGCCACATCAGCAGCAGAAGCAACAGCAGCAGCGCCATCAGCAGCACAAGAAGGGGCACTGGCAACAACTCAAGCGGCAGCAGCAGGATACTGGACAGCAGCAGCGCGGCAAGCCAAGCAGTAGCAGGCAAGTCACTTGCCTCATCAAAGTCATTTTTATCATATTATCTTCAGCTATAATATGATTCATGTTTGGCAACAGCAGGCCGCTGTTGATCAGCTTGATGCCCCCAATGATCTGCTGTGTGATCTGCTGATTTCATCGCCCAGCAGTCAGCAGCATGCTACTTTTGCAGCAAGGTGTGCATGCTAATGCCAAAGATGTGGAACTGCCAATGATGCTGCACAACCCTGCTGTGTGACAGAGCATGAGTTCGTGTCATCTCATGCAGTGTGGTTCTTTCTGTTCTGTTCAGTAGAACATCACTTGGTCACGCAGCTGTCCTGAGCAGTTGCAAGGAAATGCACTCAGCCCTCTCATCCAGTCACATATTACTTTTACTTTTGGGGTTGCAGAAGACTGCAGTGCATTAGAAACTCACAAGTGGTACTTGTTGTCTGTACATTTTGCAGGTCACGGCAGCCAGCCATGTATGCCGCCAAAGACGCGGCGGCAGCAGCAGCGTTCCAGCGTGGCGAGTCCATGTCAGCAGTGTTGTCTCAGCCGTTGGGTGCACGCGTGGCAACAGCACAAGCAGGAGGCGTGCGGCAGCAGCGGCAGTTTGTTGGTGGCAGCAGGGAGATATCTTTCACGCCTGCCAGGGGGAGAGGTCGGGGGGGCAGAGGGGCCAGGGGAGGTAGAGGGGCAGGTAGAGGCAGAGGGAGAGGAGGAGGTGGAAGAGGATACTAGGATTGAGCTGCACTGCATTTGTGCCGCTGCCTCTGAGATGATGGCATGATAGGTTGTTTTCAGACAGCAGCTAATATTGTAAGCATGTGCACAGCTCTTCAATGTATGTCTGATGAGGTTTACCCGGTTGAACGTCTTATAATATGTTCACAAACGTTTGCAAACGTTTGCAGATGTCACATTGGCCTACCAGGTTCTTGCATATGAATCTGAAGAAGAGAGCAGAAGCAATATTGCTTCTAGTTAGCCGCTAACAGTGCATGTTCGCTTGTGGCTTGGCCCTGTATTTTGTATAATTCAAACATGAGTTGTGCAGCTTTTGTGAGTCTTGGTCATTCTGAGTTTGCTGGTAACCAACAACATGAGGACTGACTAAGACTTACCAAAGCTTCACCATTTGATACTTGCCAGGCACACGCAGGCACATGCATCACACCAGGGTGGCGCCCCCAACGCATGTCAGCGCATTTGCCATAGCATTTCAACTTGCTGCATGGCTCAATTTCTGTTACTTGCCAACTTCGGGTGCTGACAAAGGCCTCTGAATCCATTGGCCCAAATTGCAGCAGCACTGCTGCTGCTGATCTTCAAACTGCAACATGCTGCTGGTCATTGCTACTGCTCACTGCACCAGCTCCTCATCCTCTTCTACATCATCCTCATCACCCTCAATAGTTGTGATGGAAAAGTACTGCCCACCCAAAACCACATACGCCCCGACTGCTGCTGCTGCTGCTGCCAGCCAATACTGGCTGCCCTTCCACATGCGGATCTCTTCCACTGTGGGCACATGCTTTGGCGGCGTAGTGTGGCCCTGCAACACGGACGACAGGCAACAAGTTGGCAGCAAGCATGGATATGCAAAGGGGCAGAAGAGTGCACTGCCAGGAAGCACACATTAGTAAGTGTGTTGAGCACTTGCTTTGTCATGCCATTGCTGCATGAGCTACATCTCTATTTCCATACTGCAGATGACTTGTTATTATAAGGCACGAAATATTGCAAGTGCAACTGAAAAGGTCGCAAGTCATAGCACCTATCAGTAGTGCAAATCCCACATGGGCCGCTTGGCCAAAAAGGGTAACTACTACCGTAGTAGTCAAGATATATACTAATCAGCACAAACATGTGTCTGCACTACCAACTCAGTTGTGCAGACACACATTTATGCTGAACAGTATCTATTTTGACAATCAAACACACTCATGCACAGACACAAAGTCACCTGTGCTGCTTCTGACCAGTTGGCTGCATCATCTGCTGGTGGCGGCGGCATCTCAGTGCTGAAGTAGTCCCGGAGTATGTTGTCCACATAACGTGACAGCACAAGCAGCTGATCCACCTGCAAAGCAGCAGCAGCAGCGGTAGCAGCAGCAGCAGCATCAGTGCGCCACGGCTGACTCATGAACGATACTCACGCAGGACAATCTGAACACAAGATGATGACAGCATGCGAAGCATGTAGTAATACTTACCCGCTTGGGCGGCCCTTGGGACTCGGTTGCACCAAAAGGTAACACTTTCACAGGTGCTGCTGCTACTCAACAAGTGCTTTGGCATTGATGCGTGTGACAGATGATCATCATGACGTGAGCCAGAATCAACTGGTCCTGCCAGGTGCCACCCGGTGCCACCCCTCCTCACACACTGGCTGCATGGCTAAACTTCTTCCACAGGCTGGCTGCCCACCTTTTCTCTGAGCACAGGTGCTGCCACTGGTGAGTGCCTGTAAAAGGCCAGGTGCCCAAACAGCAGGGCATCAAGACTGCTGGGCCGGTCCCCAAAGAAGAAGCGCCCAGGTGATGCTCGCAGTCTGTCAGCTACAGCGGACAGCACTTCAGCAGCATCTTGATAGGCCTGCAGCAGCAGCAGCGGTAGCTGGAGGAGGAGGAGGAGGAGGTATGACGCTGACAGGAGTATTTGGAGAAGGATGTTGACCAGGCATGGCTGGCAACAATTGAGACACAGGGGCAGAGCACACTCCTTGACCGCAGGAGCTTGCGCAGTCCCAAGTGCTGTGTCAGCAGCAGCAGCTGATGCTGATACTGTTTTTGATGGCGTCTGCTGTTGTTCTGCAAGCCGCACCTTGTAACCATCTATGTGCCCGAGCAGCTTTGCCATCTCACTCCTTCTGCTCCAGGGAACAATGTAGCTCAGAGGGAATGGCAGCTGAGAGCCATAAGCAGCCTGCAACATGCAGTCACAGCAGACAGTGACATGTGCTGTTGGCATATGATGCATCACATGCAGTCACAGCAGACAGTGACATGTGCCGTTGGCATCACATGCAGGTGAGACAGCTGTCTTTGTGGCACTGCACTGCTCTGACAGGTGAGCAGGACAAAAGCGGCAGCCGATGCATAATCTGTGGTGGGATTCATGCAGGGCTGGCAGGCTGAATCGGCTTGCAGTTGCTCAGCTGCCAATCCGTGCAGCTGAGGTTGTCAGCGCTGATAATGATATAATTGATGTTACACCACTGCAAACTGCTGTTGATTGTATGACTTTGATGCTATCTGAATTTGAGGGAGCTGGTGCCTCAGCTGCCTTCTGCTCGCACCTTTCTGAACTCCCCAAAGCCGCGCTTCTCCAGCCATGTGGTGTACTGTGTTGCTGCATCTAGCTTGGCACTGATCAGTGTTGAAAACGCCAGCAGTTCTGCCCGCTGAGGTGGCGCCAGCCAGCTGTCCAGGTCAGCCACACCTGATCTGGCCAGGGCGGACATGATGCTGCGGGCAGCAGCCAGGTCACCAGCTTCTGAGGCTGCCGGGATATCTGAGCCTGTGTCTATTGCCGGAATGACACCTGCAGGGCCATGAGCAGTAGCAACTAGTACTGGTTTCCGGTTCTGGGTTTGGGTGTACATAAAGATGAAATCATATTACAGTAAAGAAGTGTGAGGCAGCGTTGGCGGTTGCTGGAGAAATGAAGGGAAGGGTGGTGTCTTGACCACGACAGGAATTGAGGATTGGCACAGGTATGATCATATTTGCAGCACTATGATGCGAGCTGACAATAAGATATGCACAAGAAGGCTCAGATTCGCTCAAGTTCCGAGTTACAATGAGTGACTATGATGCCACCTCCAATAACCACTGCAGGGTGACCTGCTGGCAGCATTCAGCACACCTGTTGGTGTGTTTGACGAGCTGCATTCTTGCAGGCAGAACTCTACTTTGCTGAGCCTTAGGTATGCCTGCAGGGTTGAATGTCAGTAGGCATCATGGCTCATTTCGCACTGATCCAGCTAGCTGCTGCACAGCAGATGGTTGGACTTCAGCTTGCCTCTGCTTGAAGCGAAGCTGCCGTTAGGGATGGCAGTCCAGCATGACTAGGCCATTTATACAGTATGATCGTCATTGTTTGCTGTGAAATGGGCAGCCTGATGGGATGGTTGCTTTTCTTGGTTGTCCCTCACGAGAGACGCAGTTCATCATGCACATTCATTTGATCGTAACCATCAGGCTGAGAAAAGATCGTTCGCAAGCACCAGACCTGTTCCTGGCCATCAGTTTAGCTGCAGCAACGAATCGTCTCTCTTTCAGTGGTTGGGGTTTTCAAAAGAGCATATGCTGACGTCGCTGTGTGCAATCTTGCAATTGAATGAGCCAGGTCGCATTCTGAAAGCGTTCTGGTGCAAGTTTCAAGCCGTAGAGCCTTTCTTTCTACCTGGATTGGCCACGTCGGACGAACAAGCTGCTGGTAATGGTGCATTCGTTTTCTTTGACGTCCAGACTGTGCATCTAACAGGTATGAGATACTGAAAAGATCACATTATCGTGCTGAATGCAGCTGTAGGGTTGGGTAGTGCAGACCTTGTTGGACCATCCTTGAGCATGAATGCCTCGTGCTCGTTGCTTGCTTTCTTTCCTTACAGCACTGCGATTACCAAGCAGAATTGTTTTGTGTACACTCTACTTGTACATGCCCCGGGCCACGCCGCTGTCTGCGAAGCTCTTTTCATTGGTCCAACCTATAAGCAACAAGACTTTGTTGTGAGCTCTTTCGCGCCAACCTTGCTGCAGGATTTCCATGTCGGACACAGCAGTGCTGGTAGAAAGCTTCAGTGTGGGAGCCAGCCAGCGACTCCTCAAGTACAGCCAAGTGCATATCCATACAGTTGCGCTACTGCTGGTAGCCTTGTTACACAGTATCCGGGATGCCGCCCTTGCACTACTGGCTACCATCAGCGCCAGCGCAGCAGCAGCCAGGATCACTGCCAGGCAGTCAGTAATTGTGCTCAAGCAGAATGGTGCAGCTTTGCTCCCAGCTGGCTCTCGGACATTCTCAGAACTGCAGCCTGACAGCTCTGAGTCAGCTGTAGCAGACAACAGCGGCGGCAGACACTGCCAACAAGCCCAACACATTCTAGCTACAGCAAATACGTTGCACAGCACTGCCAGGGCACAGCAGTGCCTGATACCCCGACAACTCCCACAACACAGAGGCCGTCTTACAGTAGTGCTGGACCTGGATGAGACTCTGCTGTGCACATACCGCCTTCAAGCACACCAGGACGCACTACGTCTGGTCCCCAGCAACACAGCAGCACATAGCAGTAGCATAGCTAGCAGTAACAACCGTGGGCTATCTCTATCATCGCTCTTTGCCAGCAACGGTCCAGGTAGACGGTCCAGCAGTAGCAGTGGTAGTACTAGCGGGGGCTACCGAGTCACCACTAGCAAGCCCAGTGCCAGCCAACTTGCACTGCTCGGTGCTGAGTGTGGTGCCAGCTGTTGGATGACGTTCACACCCGTGAGCAGAGGTGCAGCAGCTGCAACCACACTGGCAGTGTATGAGAGACCTGGCTGCAGGTGGGTGGAATGGAATCCTGCATTCCTGGCTGCAGCCTACACTCAGTTGCTGACTAGCCTTGACTGCACGGCACTCGCAATAGCTATCAATGTAACAGCACACCCGTTGAACTGTGACTTCTAGTGAGGGTTGCACAGCATTATGCTGGTTGATATATTTTTACCGGCACTGCACACCAGGCATCCTGCGTTTTTTGCGTTGACTTGCCAACTTACACTTGTCCTGCAGGCAGTTTTTGTCAGAACTCTCAAAGTTTGCTGAGTGCGTTCTGTTCACAGCAGCCAGCGCAGCATACGCACGGCCACTTGCAAACCTGCTAGACCCGGACAACAGCCTGTTCAGAGCCCGGCTGTTCAGTGACTCCTGCAGCTGTGTATGTGGGCGGGAGGGAGTGAAGGATCTGTCAGGCTTTGGCCGTGATCTGTCGCGTGTGGTGCTGGTGGACAACAGCCCCTACAGCTTCATGCTGCAGCCCAGCAATGGACTGCCCTGCATGCCCTTCCACGGCCACAGTGCCGACAAGCAGGTCAGCAAAGCAGTAGCTTGAACATCCCCCTGACGTGGTGACAGAGCCGGAGTGCATACGTACATTCACATGCCGGCTTCACTGCAAGCTTCACACTGCAAACTGTACCATTGCAACAACCTTTCAACCCAACATACTCGCACCTCTCTGCAGCAGCAACCCCAGCTGGCAGTCACATTGGTCACCCTATACAGCTGCGTGACTTATCTGCTGCTGCTGCTGCTGCTGAAACACTTGATGTGTGTACTGCAGTTGCTTGGTGTCATCCTCCCCTTGCTGCAGAGCCTGTCTCAGCTGCCAGACATCAGACCACTGCTCTCAAGCAAGTTCAAGGTCAAGGAGTGGCTCAGGAGCAAAGGGTGCAGCATACCAGCAGCAGAGCACTGACAGCAGCAAGGCATGCAACAGGCCAGCAGAAAATCGAATGATCGGCTTGACAGCTTGCGGTGCAGCACACCACATAGCATAGAGAAAGACTGAAAGCAGCTGTAGCCAGCAGTGCATTGTGCTAGCAGCGGAATGCTTGCCAGCCACAGCTGCAGCGGAGAGCCCTGTTAGCAACTGAGCGTAAAAGCAGTGGTCTAGTGTGTGGCTGGGAAGTGTGGGGCCATTGACTGCAGGTCAGGATGAGCTTGTCTAATGACATGCTGCATCTGGACTGTACTTTATTCTACTCTGTTTTATATCAAGGTGTGCGCTGACTCTGTGTGTGTGCTGGAGTTCAGCTCTATGAGTGAGCAAGCTGCTGTAGTGACGTGGTGTGGTGTCGCGTGGAGAGGAGTTTGTGTGTGTACAGGACTGCTATGCCAGGGCTTCTGACTTCTCAACAGCACTTGTGAGTTGCGGGAAAGCTGTAGCTACAGCCTAGGTGAATAATATGGTACATTACCAAACACAGCAGCACACCAGTGTTGTGTCTGACCTGCAATGGTGCAAGCTGTTGAGGTCGGACTAGAGCGGTCACATGCAGGGAGTCTCATATTGCAGTGGCCTCTGAGAAACTTGTTCATATCCCGCAGATAGATGCAGATTGACAGCATTACAGTTCTCCAGGGTTCCTTGTGTGTGAGGTAGACACTTTCTGCAGCACAAATAGCATCATGTAGAATCATTGGACTATTTCTACACCTTCCACGCCATCAGTAGCCATTGATGTTTGAGCCAGATACAACAGTGTGAATCAAGTGTTTGAGTGTGGTGATGACAAGTATGCCATTTGTTCAACAACAAGTCCTACGCCTACTCCTGCACAAGGGGCATGACAGAAAGAAGTGGACCTGGTGGTGCCTGCTGCTCTTTTCCGCAAGTTGTTGAGTTGTACCTGCCTGCACGTCTGCATGCATGCAGCTGATTGTGGCTGGAGTTACTGTTTACAATGTACTGTTACATTGGCATATCAAGACATGCGTGTATGATGCTGCTTCGATGCTCCTTCAACTGCTGACCTGCTGCACAGTTGTTGGTTTGGTGTTGAGCCAACCAAATGGCTGAGTGGGGTTCTGGGTGCATGATGTTTGCTGCCGTCGTCTCTAAGACAGGGCTGGTTACAGGGCTTGTGGTGTGCTGGTGGGCCCTGATGTGCTGCTTGAATCCGCCCTGTTGTCAGCATCAGTACTGACTCAATGTGTGCAAGTCACTGGTGAGTTGTGAAGGGGTGTGGAGCTTCAACTATCAGCATACTCAGCAGCAGTGAACAGAGAAGGCCAACTGCAGCCTGCATTGATGGTTTGCGGACTGTTTCTTGTGACATCACAATGGTAAGTAGTGGTTTTGGTTATGGGCTGTTGTTGCAGCTTGAGGCTGCTGCCGCAGCTTGTTGTCTGGTGTGGTGCTGCAGGGTAGGTATGACGTCTACACCGCAACAGCGGCATTGTCTCATTCGTGTTATCCCTGCTGGTTGCTGAGGTGTTAGACCTCAAGCAGCTCAATTTTGGCCTTAGATATGAATGTGCTACTCATGACCTCCTGCTTGTGCTGTGAGCAGAGATGAGGAGCGTGCTTGATCTGTTGGCGTGGTGTGAGTGCTTGTCAGACATGTGTTGCTCAGCAACAGGCTGTCACAACTGCTTAACAAATTGTGCAGTATTAGTTTTGCTCCTGCTGCATTATTAGCTAGAGTTGATAATCTGTCCTGCTCACACGATTTGCATGCCTCTGATGCACAGGTGGGTTGCTGTTGCTGACTGAGAACTGGTCTTGGTGCACACTGTGCTTGATTGAAACGGTCTTGTCATTAGTATTACTGGCTCACCGCTCTCTGTAAACTGCCGAATTTTGCATGACGTGTTTTGGGAGATGCTTGCTTTGTGTCATGCTGTAGGTGACCACCTGCCAGCAGAGTCAGTGTCAAAGGCTCTGCCTGTGGGTCTGCTGGCAGCGCAACTCACGAGTAGATTTTGCATTGGCCCTACATGCTCAACGCACAGGGCATGCTTTCAGTAATTTGAGCACGGTTGTGGTGGCTGCTGCTGGCTTGGTTTACGCATGGAAAGGTTGAATATCACCTGCTCAAGTGCAAAGCAAGCCAGCAGCAGCACCAATCCTACAGCATTTAGGCATTACTTTGGCAGTTTCCTGCTACTACGGCATATTGTACCCGCTCCCCGGTGCCCAGCTGTCCATGATATGTGCAGATGGTTTGATATTTTCGCTGTCAGGCCCTCAGCCTGTTAGCTTTGCTTGGTAAGAGTACGACATAGACACCATGCATCTTATACATCATGACATCTGCAGGACTATTTGCTGCTGTGTCTCCTGCAAGGTGTGTTTGTGTTATGATGTTGAGCATTGAGGTGTGTTTGGCAGACGCATACTCAAATGGGCATGTGTATTTTGACATGTATACTATTGATTTGCATGGCCACCTAGTGCTGTTGATGGCTGCTGCTGCTGCTGCTCTCTACAACAGCATTATTGGTGGTTTCTGCTCCAGTTCAGCCATGGCTGCTGGTTTGTCTTGGCCAGCAGGGTGTGGTGAGTGTCTGCTTCAGGGGTTTGTGTACAATGTGGGTGGTGATGTGTTGTGAATGTATCAATAATGCATGCGCACGGCTTTATAAACGTATCTGCAGGGCTTTCTGGTGTTGGGCGTCCTTTGCATTGCTGCCGCCTCATGTTGCATCAAGCCATTCATCCTCGGTGAGATGCTTATGTTGTTGCATTTATGTGAACATCATGGATCGTACGCCGTTGAGTATCAGGCTGTCAGCTTGACTGGTGTATATACTTGAAAGCGGCAATGGCAGCACGTCAGACATCATGAACGCTGTTGGCATGCTGCATGTCACACCATGCCCAGGCCTTATTTTGCTCCATCTCTTCTAGATTTAACAGTGGTGAATGCGGGTGATGTGTTCTGCATTGGCCAAGCACTGCAGTGGCCTTGCAAGCTGAGGCTATGCAGAAACAGCCATACTTGTAGGTACGACACATAATCACGTTGTTATTCAGACAGCATGCAGTGTCCTTGCCTGCTCTGAGCAAGGGCGTCTTGATTTATGGGCGTCATCCAATGCTGTATGATCACCGGATGGCGGCCCCCTTGCATGTCAGTTCATCTGCCAGCTCATCCAATGTTGCATGGCTCTATCTCTGTCATATCATGATATCAAATGAACTGACATGTCAATAAGATGATCATCTTATTGACATATTTGCTACTGTATTCCAAAATGCGACAAACTTTGTCACTGCGCACCGGGGGCTGCTTGAAGTGATGTTGATGGTGGACCTGCCACCATAACCAATTCTGCTACTAGCTGCATAAGCTGAACTTCCTTCAAAGGAGACTACTGATACTATCAGTAACGCTACTGAGGGTATGCATGTGATGGGCTGCTGGTGCTCCTTGGCACCTGCTGCTGCTGAATTCTTTTCACCGCTGCAGACTCCTGCCATGACCTAATACCATCATTTGTCCAGGGCAAGCCTGACCTGTTTGACATGTATATGCATGGCGCTACTGCAGTACCATACAGTGCTTTGCTAGCTAGCTGTTGCTGCCGCTGTGGCTAACCCTTGGTGTCCACCGTGTCCTCATGTCAAGGTCCAGAGCGTGATTGGTTGCTTGTACTGATACTCTCTATTGACTATTTACGGTTTGTTTGTCGACTGCCTCGCGACGCGACCAATGGTTGGAACCGTTGAAGGTATGAATATGTGTCGGTTTGTTTGTGTCTAACTGATTAAATCTGTTTCATGTAAAACGACAGTGGGACATGTGCGGCGAGAACCATGGATTGGAATCCGCGACAGAATTGACGGGGGAGAAGACACCCTAATCGCTGCTTGTGGAAGATTAGCCGTGCCGTGGCTGCTCTGGCAATGAATATGGCGAATATGCATGCAGAAGTTTCTACAAATCAATGCCGGTACTCACGTACGAACAACGCTTCTTTATCAACATGGAGGCCTTGCTGGTCCTCACAGCGCTGATCTTAGCGATTGGTGAGTGAACATGTCACTTCACACCCCTCGTTACACCTTCTCCGTCAGCTTGATCACTGACACGTGCGATGTTGCTGGCCTTGTGGAGAGGACAGAAGACGCAGACCGCATGCAGGACTCTGTTACATAGGCTGCGGCATAAGCCTTGATGGACTGATTGCCGCTTGTGCGGTCCTGCTCTGGATGCCAGGGCCTCTGCCAGCCTCTTCATCATGCCAAGGAGACACTCTCACCCTTTTCCCAAATGTTAACTGGGACACTACATGTCTTACTCAAACCTTTCAAGTTTCTGGATCATGCGCTGGAATTGGCATAATTGGCACTGTATGCGAAAACATCGCACAGACTGCAGTATGCCTGGCTGACGGCTGGGAACTGGTGTACAATCCTTGTCGAGGTGTGTCAGCACTAGATCGGCATGCGCATTGCCTGGTGTGCAACCATGCATCCAGATGCATGCACAGCACCAGTTGACCTGCTGCCTGCATCTGCACTACAGAGAGCATGGACCAGTCTTGTGCAGCAGCCAGTCTGCATGTGACACCACTTGCATTGGTCACTACTGGCATTGTGGGGTGCAGCATGATGCCACACACTTGACCAAGCTGTGCTGTTGTCTGCCCGCAGGCTGTGTTACTGCACCAGATGCCAGTGCACTCCCGTCCAATGCCAGATGGGACTGTGCCCCTGGACCCACAAATCCAGTACCATCAAACAGTTCCTGCAGCGCTGTCTGCATGGGGGACTTCATTGGCAGTGGAGCTACAACAGCAATTTGCGCCCAGTCCGAGATCACCTACTATTGGCTACCTTCAACAGGCAACCTCCAATGCATTTCCTCTGGTAAGTCAGCGGCACCCCTACAGGCTATGTGTGCAAATGACTGGGGTCCAAGCTGTGCACACTGTAGTGAAGTGTTGCCTCCTGTCTTGTTCCAGAACACCATTCTGTGTGTTGCATGAAGCAACTGCAAGCAGTAAAATGACCATCTGACCTGATCTAAGTGACCATTTGAGGGGATGGGTACTGAAGTTGCCTGATCGCCTTGACTGAGTGGCTTGCATTGGCGGGCTGTATGTTAGCGCATGTCCACCAGCATGTATGGCAGAGCCAGGGTGGCTATCGATGGTACTCCGAATTGAAATGACACAGTGCGTCTGGGTTGTTCTGCAGCTTCAAGTTGCGATACTCTTGCGGCACCGGCCTTGCCCACTGGTGCAGCATACAGCTGCCCACCAGAATTCGGCACTTACACATGTACGACGGTGTGCACAAGCGGCTATACGGCTGCCAACTCATCACGGCTCAATGTGACCTGCAGCAATGGTGTGTGGGGCGACAGCGTTGGCACAATCACATGCAATCCAGCCGGTAAGTTTAGAGATGTCTTGTCCTCAACGGAACGGGACCTTGCTGTGTGGGCTTCCTGTTGCAAATGCACAACTTCCAGGTGGAAGAAAGCTTAACTGAGCCGGCCTGCATACACCACAGTCGATTCTTGCAGCACACTCCATTTGCGCTACATGCCAGGTATTGTGCAAGCGTTAGCAGCTGATTGGGTTCATGCAGACAAGTGTTTGCACATGCATGGAAATAGTCAGCAAAGGATGCTTGTGACCTGCTCCCTAATCTTATCCATTCCTCATGCAGATTGCAACAGCTCAACTCTACCCTCCCTGCCGCCCAATGCCACCTGGCTGTGTGAGTCAGCATCACCCAGTGACTCCACCTGCACCAGCGGATGTGCGGATGGGTACACTGCTGCCAGCACAGATAGGGTGACAGTGACCTGCAGCCTGGGACAGTGGATCAGCCAATCTGGCACCATCACATGTCTTCCTGCCAGTGAGTGACAGTTTGTGATCCATCTGCACCTACCAGCATGGCACAGTGGGGAAGTGCTGTTGACCCAGTCGTCTTATCTTGTACAAATTCAGCAAGACCAGGAGTGCCAAGGCTGCAGATTGTGGAAGCGCAAGTACAAATACTGTAGCGAGCGCAGTTGCCCAAGATGTGCAGGCTCCTTTCTGGCTTTCTCCTGATTTGAAATTACCAGGTGCACTGCTGAGTATACTTGCCCTGCTGCTGGTGCTAAATCCGTTGTTATGACCCACAGGCTGCAACAGCACTGCTTTGCCGGCCCTGCCAGTGAATGCTGTGTGGAACTGCTCTGGATTCACTCCCAGTGGTAGCACCTGCACAAGCAGCTGTGCCTCTGGCTATACCTCAAACAGTACCGCCACTGCCCTCTGCTCCCTGGGAAACTGGACTGGCATCACGGGTGCTGCCAGCTGTACCCTGCCAGGTGGGTGTGATTGGGGCATGAGCAAGGTATGTGGTTTTGTCATCATAGGTGTTCACCCAAATGTTTTGATGCTGGCAGCCATGAGGAAATAGGCACACTCTGCATCATGCAGTCAACATTGGATTCAATCCAGTTGTCAGTCAGCCGTCATTCAGTCAGGACGTGTTATACAGCATCTGTGGCCAGCAGCCTCTTTCCATCCTGCATGCACTGGCGGCGCACCCGCTGCCTGCCATGTGGTTTGTCTGCTAGTTACAGTGTAACAATAGGCCTCTGTGCTACTGGCGGCAGTGCATGGTGTGTGGCACATGGGCTGGGCTGAGTGGGGTACAATGTCAGTGTTTATGCCATGTGTGGACTCACAAGTGCAATTTGTTTCTGCACCAAGGAACCTGCACTGGAAACCCGAGCGCGTCTTTGATTGTCAACGCAACCTGGAACTGTCCCCTCACAACTCCCAATGGTGGTAACTGCACTGGGGCTTGTAATGGAGGTGATGCTGGGTCTAACCCCCCAGTTGCTAAGTGCGACAACGGCACGTGGACCTATCTGGCCGGGGCATGCCAGCCAGGTGGGATGAACCATGGTTTTGTTGGTTGTCCTGGTAGATCGCTTATAAGGGACATACTCTTGGTGTGCCAGCAGGTCTTGTTCTCAGCCCATGAGAGAATTTGCCGGTTGCTTGCGTTGCATACCAAGTTGCAGCTCATTCAAATGGCCTCTTGGATCTGTTCCTTTCGCATTGTTGCATATTATCATCATCTGTATCATTTGTGCTGAGAATCGCTCAGATGCAGCTTTGTGGCCACTTGTGGAGTGTCCATGCCTCTGGGGCATCCGTCTCAGTGATACCTCTGATCTGTGCGCTTGCTGCTGCTGTTATACGTGCTGCAGGCAGCAAAGTCCGTTACTTGACAATTGAGGCGCCCAATGACTTTGCTGCTGACTTTATGAATTACTTTAATCAAGGAAAAGCCGTTGAATGGATCAATACGCATATTGAAGAGACCAAGGCAGGATACAAATACTTCATACCTGCAATCCTGTGGCCATATGTTGAGTCGCAACTTGGCATCTCCAATGCCTGGACAACAGACTCGGCAAAGTTTGTATCCAGCAACCGACGCAAGCTGCTTCAGGATTAGGGGAAGCAGGCCATCACAATCGGGTTTCAGCTGACAGGTAGCAGTAATGGGGGCTTCTTGTCTTCTGTTGTTGATACTGCAATTGATAAGGTCCTTCAGTCCCGCGTCGTGCTGGTGGGACTAACAGGATTCATTGTCAGGCAGGCAGAACTCCTCCAGCAGCCATACCCGGGGTATGACTACAGTACGGTAGCCATAGGATTCAGTGATCCTGCTGGTGTGATTGAAACCCCTGTCACTCCAGGTGGGTAGTCATATCACAGCGCGACCATGTACAAATTGTATTGGCAAACTCGCCGGCCATCAAGGTTGTGCTGTCTTCATGTAACTGCCGTTCTTATATGCATGTACACTGCAGTACCGCCATGCTCCCATTTACAGTGGGCCTTGAGTGATGCAGGGTTGTTTGCCATCATTGATAAGGACATGCAAAGGTGTCTGCCACACCAGTGAGACTTGAGATGTCTTCACTCACAGGTTAACACCTCCTTGTGTTGCATGCTTGCTGGTGATTATCATACTGTTGCTGCTGCTGTTGCTCCTTAGTTGACTGCAACCTCTTCTTGGATGCCAACATATCAAGCTACTCCCCTGAAAACTTCAGGCAGAATTTGCCTGCTGTTGTGGAACAGAAACTTCTTGCCAATCGGGCCTCGGTGTGCAAGGGAGTCACTGAGATCCAGGCTACATTCCCTGTCGTGGTGGGTTGCTTTCAAATCATATTTAAATCAGAAAAACCTTACCTTCAGCAGGGCAGGTTGCGTCAGTGGCAGAAGCCTACTCACCCTACCATCAATGGCCTATTTCACAATGGATCCCAGCACCTGTGCCACAGGCTGTCTACGAGAGCACGGCAGTAGCTCAACACCTCACTGTCTGGTGTAGTAGCTGCATGCCACAGGTAAAGGCTTTCTTATACCTGCCCACACCATGTCACCTCCACCTGCTGGCAAATGACAGAGCCCTCCTGTTCTGGTTGCTGGTGATTGCAGGCACCTCACCCAGAAAATATTGTAGGCCCAGTTGTGTTGTCTGCTGTGGTGAAGCGGTCGGGCTCAAACCCTGTCAACGTGCCCGGTTTTGCTTGCCAGTTCACACCAGGTGATTCAAGTTGTGAAACGCAGTAATGCTATCAGGTGGTTTGGTGCAGTGTCTCATAGTCCTTGTTGTGGACAGAAGGGATAACACTGGGCAGCAATCATCTTATGAAACTTGTGACATGCCCCTAGCATCTGGACAAGTTGTTTAGAGCTCGCCAAGCAACATCAGCATGTTTCAATTTTGCCCACACACCACCATGATCTTCTGGGGGTGACTTGCAGGAAGTGTTCCTGGGTCCCAGACGAACTACTCCTCTCAGCATACTGTTGATGTCACCTGCAAGAAGTCCGATGGCAGCAGGTTGAGCATCCGCAAATCATACCTCATCGTTCTGTTGGGCTCTTTCACCTGCAACCAAGCCAACTTGACGTCATCAGCAGCATTTCAGGTGGCTGTTGCTGCTGGCCCCCAGCTGTCAGCCCGCATTGCACAGCAACCAGCAAGCGTGTGTTCCTCTGACCAGGTGGCTACAGCAGAGTTCAACTATACATTGAGTGCTGCAGCAGGTTCAGCACTGACTGGTCAATGGGATGTCCAAGGTACAGCTGTCACACGCAACACAAACGCCAACTGCACTGTCAAAGTCACTCAAAGTAAGTGCAATGTGATAACCTGCCGTGCAGCACCATTGCACAGAGCGTACTACCTGCAAGAGCCATAGACAACGTTACTTTGTAGGGGCAAACATTCAAGTCATCATGTTTCAGTCTCCTTGCGCACCCAACCCCTAACATGACCCGTCCTTTTTGGGACAAAGGGCCACAGACCCACCTCAGCTGCCAGGGGCATTGAATACTCCTGCTGCTGCATCTGATTGCAATTTGGATGACAGCGCCACGTGGCCTGTCACCTGCATCAGAGGTGACGGCATTCTGCCACAACAAGTCCAAGCAGTCCTGCAGTATAGCAGCACCAGTTGTCACAGTGTGTACTCTCCTGCTGGATTCAACACCATGGTGTTTGCTTGGATTTTGGGCAGGGGCCAGCTTCACCAACTTAATTGGTATTGTTGAGTGTTATGCAGGCAGCTCCACCACAGGTAGAGCAACCGTTATTTGCACTGGAAACTTCACAGCGGTTAACAACCTCCAGGTCCAGCTGACACTGTCCGCCACACAGGGCAGTTGTAGTTCTCGGGGTGGTAGTGCATCAACCTCCATTCCTGTTGTGTGCTGTGCCACTGGTGCCAGCTATGCCAAGCAGACTACAGGTGAGACTGAAAAGCCTTCTGGGAGAACAATGACAATCACAAGAATGACCTGTGCTGTTGACACAGGCCTGAACTACACATTATTTATTATCTTGGGATGGTCCAAAGTACTTGGACTTGACGTGACTGAAGTAATAAGCTTGAACTCATATACATTCAACAGTGCATTCACATCTGATGGCTCTCACTCATTGCATGCTTTTGCTTTCTGAATTATGAGATGCTATTCCTATGCTGCTCCTATTAACCGCTGGTTTTCACTCATGTGTGTGCAAGGATCTGGAAGCACTCCCTGCATTGGACACATCACTCCAGGCACCCCTGCACAAGATTGCACAGTAAGTACAGCCTCAAAAGGCTACATGAACAACCAGGGTCCAGGACAAGCAACCCTGTATTATACAGCAAGCAACCAACAATGCCCTGGCAAGATAGGTGTGGCATCTCTTACAGTTGCCTGTGCAGACCAAAACACACTGGCATTTACACTCATGAGTGCTGCCAGGAGAGGATATGGCAATACCAGCTTTGTGTATGTCAGCTGCAGCAGGGTGCTGCTTGATAAGACCTGCCCTGGTGTCAAATGGTTGAGGATTGGTGGCCAGCAGGCACCTGCAACAAGCACAGCTGGTGCAGGAGGTGCCCAGATTGTGCAGTTCAATGCCACAATTGCTTTGGGAGCTGGATGCACCTGCTCAACTGCTTACTGGGCAGTCTACACAGCAGGCGCATTCAGCGGGCTGCCCAGAAGTGTTTGCACTGCCTAAAACCAACCGGATTGGTATGTAAACCACTGGGTTGTTTTGACATGGGAAGATTGTTATTGGCAAGAGTTAACTGGCCATGCTGCATGGCAAGGTATGTTGTGGACAGCATTAATTGCATGAGACTCTCATGCTCAAGTTGGGCATGCAGCAGGCACAGGTACCATACGACAATTCCAAATTGAGATTTGTATCCACTTCCCCTGTTTTACAGATAACTGTGATTGGTGAGGTTTCTTAATAAGTGCACCTTGGATGGTTCTTTTCGTCATCTTATGCATTGCATCTAAACACAGTAGTGAAGTTTTGTTATCTCACACAGGTCTGACCACACAGGGCAATATACATCAAATGGTTGGTATTAAAGAAGTTGGCAATACAGACTTGCTTGCATGGAAAAACATTGTGGGCTGGTGGTCACATGGGTTGCCAAGTCCTTCTATCACATTTGCAAAACATTTCAACGCTGGCCCTGGGAATGGGCTTTGCAAACCTGACAGTGCATGACGCATGCATGGTCGTGGTCATCAAAGGGTCAGTGCTGATTTTGCATGACACCCAGTGGCTGGCAAGGCGTTGTCCTTAGCAACATGTCCTTGCATGAAGGAGTGAGCAGTTCTTCAACTGCCTTTGCATTGTGATATGCTTGTGGGTTTGACCGCAAGTCATGTGGTTCATGCTCACTGCTGCTCTACTAATTATATCAGGAGCAACACAACAGCATTTGCCCATCTAGATATAATGCCAGGGATGCTGTCAGAGGCATTGATTTAGATCGTGTCTGGTGCACTGGCAGATATTACAGTACATGGGACATGTGCAGACGAATCTATGCAGTGCATCAAGCATATGTTAAGGACAGGCTATCAGCTACCAACTATGCCAGTTTCTGTTCTGTATGCCGGATAAACACGTTGAGTAAGTTACACACTTTCTGCAAACATGGTTGTTCTGTCAGTGGGGTGTCTGCCAAAGATTTGTGGGGGGAGTTCCAGATCCCTGATGCATTTCCTGACTTGTTGTCACAATGTGTTGATTATGGCTGGCATCTGTACTCGCGGACCGCTTGCAGCAACCTGCACCAAGCGCTCGCCGCAAGCACAAACTGTTTGTATGCATTCATTGGAGTACTGTTTTTAATAGACAGGATTGTTTGGCTGCTTTTCAGTCTGCTGCTTCTTTGCTTCCAGTGGGCCAACGCTCAGATTTGCCGGTAGTGGGGTTCATATATGGAGACCCTCTGGGTTGAATGTTTTGCAATCATGCTACCATGGCCAAATGCTTGACTGCTTCTCAGAGTCAGTGATTTACAGCACATAGTCAAACCCCCATGTTGTGAGAAGCATTCCCTGGGAAATCCCTAGCAGTGGTTGACTGACCGTGGTTTTGTTGCAGCTGCTGTTGGTCATGTGCTCACATGTTTGGCTGACATCTTGGATCACTACAATGGTTGCCCATCAGGCTTGACAGACTTGTTTGCTCATGGCGCAAAACATCGTCCAGAGATGTTAGAGGTCACCATGTCTGCTGCAGTAAGAGAGGCAATCCTGGATAGTCTTGAAGCGGGCTTCAATCACTTCTTGACACGCCCGGATGTCACTGGGTACTCTGCTTTCTGCGATGAGGCATTACGCTTGTTGAAGGTACAATTGCAAAGTCCAAATTTGGTAATGTCCAAGTGTTCAAGAATGAGCACAAACCGCATGAACCGGGCACCCAGTTAATACCATGGCTGGATGATTATGCGCCTTCGCTTAAAAGGCTACATAATGATTTTGTTGCTACTACTGCTGACAAACTGGCCGATAGTTATGTGGTTGTTTGTGAAAAACATATGTTCAAAGTTTGCTAGCAGATCTTTCCAATGGTCAATTCTATGTTGAAGTTGCTGGTGCTGCCAATCAATTTAATGTTATCAATACTGTTGGCCAGGCCTAGTTGAACGCTGTGTTACATCCTCAGACTGGTGTTGCCAACATGTATCATGCTGAGACTGATGTTGATGCTTTGTTGCAGCAAATGAAGGTGATCCCATATGAGGCGGCGTTGGTGAAACTGCATAAACAGCCAGTTACCCTGCGCTTGCTGGCATGCAGTGGTAGCAATGGTTTAAAGCGGCCGGCTGTGTGGCTGACTGCACAGAAATTTCCGTGCGTTTATCAGTGCCAAGGGCAAGTCCAGTGAACATGTGATACTGCATCAGATGGTCGATGCAGCACAGCAGCATACTGATGTGCATCACTACTGTGATCAAATACTGTGCAATCATTGGGCCCAATGAGCCGTGTACCGCACCAGTGGCTCGGGTGGTTTACACTCGTGTAGCTTACAACTTCAAGTTGTCAGGCTGACAACAGTTTGCGGGACCTGCATAGGTTTCTGGTATTTAGGCAGGCGCCTGTCCTTGCGGCCGGAAAGGGTAACTTCCTTCCTTCCTTCCTTAGGCAGGCGCCTGCCGGCTGGCCTGCCTGCCTGCCTGACAAACTTTATGCGCATAAAGGTCATTGTGGCACGTTGATCTCTCAGTCATCAGCCCATACTGGCGGCCAGTGACCCAGGACTCTCGATGGACCTAAGCTTAGCAAACCTGACACTAAATCTATATCCGTATCTGTGAGCCCAACAGAGCATTGTCGCAAACCAGGAAGTGATGCCACACAGCTGCAATCAGATTGTGGCTGTACCCTAATCCGATTGTGACTGTACCCATATACTCCGGCATCATGCTCAGGGCCTCAGCGATCCATGCCCCTTTCTCAACGGATATTAGTGCCAACACAAATCTGCTAGCAGCACCATCTGGCACCACCATGGAGATATACACCCCTCCAGGAGGCCTGCTGCGCAGCATGCGGCCTTGTGATCACTCATAAGCGCTACTGCTGCAGTGCTGCAGCCAAGCATGTGCAGAAAATGTTCAAAGACAATGTGTACAGTACGCAAAGCTGACCTACTGCTGCTTCACGTTCTGTTGCTTGCAGCCTGCTGAGCTGGTATTGCTGCTGCGGCGGCCAGCACCTGGTCTGTTAATATCCCAGTGCCTGTGAATCTTCTTGTCACTTGTGGCTGCAATGTCACTGACAGCCTGGCACAGCTGATGGCATTGTGTTGAACACTGCCAATGTGAGGCAAAAGCGCTGGCCCATTGAATGCACCTGGCAATGGCTTTGAGCCATTATGATGGTACAGCATGCGCACCAGTTGTGCTTCAGCTTCTGAGGCAAGACTTGGAACTGCACCCGGCAGGTTGGCG
The DNA here is from genome assembly GCA_018290735.1 of Coelastrella sp. MACC-549. Lineage (NCBI taxonomy): Eukaryota > Viridiplantae > Chlorophyta > Chlorophyceae > Sphaeropleales > Scenedesmaceae > Coelastrella > Coelastrella sp. MACC-549. Next base: position 95,826 of record JABEVS010000123.1, read on the forward strand.
GCATTGAGCATGGTGTAGCCGCTGCTGTTGCTGCCATTGCTGCTGCTGCGCTCGCTGATGCCCAGAGAACCAAACCCCAACGTGTGAGTTACATCAGCAAGTATGCTATTGCTCTGCCACTGAAACATACAAATGCCGCCATGGGCAGCAGCAGCAGCAACTGTTGCTGCCTCTCCGGGAGTGGGAGCAGGTTCAGCAGGAGATGTGCTCATCCAGGTCGCCAGAGGCTCAGGGAGCTGCAGAGCTGCTGCTGCATAGTGGCTGCTACTGCTGCTGTTGTCATGACAGCCATGACTGCTGCGCCTGCCAGAATCAGCTGCTGCTTGACTGCCGTCCAATCCTGTATTTGATCTGGTACCGTTCGCCAGTTGCAGCAGTTTCTCCAAGAGCGTGTGAGGACCACTCTGTGTTTTACCATTTCTGCCGTTCCCTCCGTTGAGGACTGCAGGAGTGCAGTCACCACCAGCAGCAGCAGCACCATCAGCAGCAGCAGCAGCAGCAGGAGTGCTGCCAAGTCCAAAGTTGTCTAGTCCAACAGCTAGCTGATGTTCAGCTGGCATTGACGCCTGATAGTGAGGAGGAGGAGGAGGATGATCATTATGATGACCATGGTGATGGCCAGTAAGGAGCCTGAGGCTATTTGCAGGATCAACAGCAGCAGCAGTGACAAGGGCACTGCTGCCACCAGCGGCAATCAAATTATTATAGGCTATGCTGGGTGCATACATTATCAACCCTCGGCCTGCAGCCGAATCCTGGCTGAGGGAATACACATAATTTTGCTGCTGCTGCTGCTGCTGCTGCTGGTACAATTGCTGCATGTCAACAGTAGCATGCTGAGCATGTGATAGCACAGTCCCAGCAGGTATGGCTGGCCAGCAGTACTGCCCTGACAGCACAATAGCTTTTGCTGCTGGGGCTGCGACTGCTGTGCAGGTTGTTGATGTGCTCATTGTGTTTCCGTTGGCTGCTGCTGCTGCTGTGGCAATGCTGCCGCCGTTGTGGCCTGGTGGTGTGAGTTCTGAGAAGATCCTCACACATCTGGCCACAGCATCAACCAGCATCTCTTTCTTTAGCTTGGCAACAGTGCTGCTGCTGGCAACAGCTGCTGTGGTGGTGTTCAGGTGGTCAGGCGGCCTGAATGACTCCAGCCCTGTGGGTTGTGTGGGTACTGCTTCTGCTGCTAGTGCAATCACACTGGCATCAACTTCAAAGGCGGTTGCAGACATTGCAGCAATGGGCCTGGCAGCAGTTGTTCCCAGACCTTGATCTCCTGGCCCCAAGAAGTGCCCCTCCTGCTGCTGCTGCTCCTGTGTCTGCTGCTGCTGCTGTGTGGCATCAGACCTTCCTGAGTCATTGCCCTGCTGTCCTGCATGACCAGCCGGGCTGCTGCTGTTGCCGCCTTTATCACTCCGCTGATCAGGAAATGCTGGATGCTCTTGCATGTGCTGTTGCACATCAGCTGCTGCTGCTGCTGCCACATCAGCGCCGCAGGCTGCACCATTGCCAACCACGCCCCCACAGGCTGCTGCACCCTCTCCTGCATTATTGGCATCTGTAGGGTCAGCGGCAGGTGATGTTGTGTTGTTATCAACCGCGGGCAAGGTGGGTGGGTGGGCCTTGCCTGCCTGCTCTGGGTGTTGCTGCTGTAACAGCTGCTGGTTGTTGGCTACTGCTACTGCATTATTCTCAGGCACTGCTTGACAGTGGACTGCAGTTGCTGATGGACTGTTTGCATGCTGCTGAGCTTCTGCTGAAGCCATGAGAGCATCTGCAACCGCACCCTGCTGCTGCTGCTGCTGCACTGTGCTTCTGTTGGGCTGCTCAAGGAGTGGAGCAGCATCAGCCGCAGCAGCAGAAGTGACGGGCAGCTGCAGTTGTTGCTGTTGGTGCACCGCCAGCAGTACCTGATCCAGGGCACCTGTCAGCAGCCACACGGGTCCTTCTGGGCAGCTGGCTGCTGCTGGTGTTGAACTTGCTGCAGCAGCTTGCTGAGCGACTGTGGTGCTGGTGATTACTGATGGTGTTGGTGCTGCACTGCCTGCTACTGCTGCTGCTGCTGCTGCTGTGGTGGTCAGATGGGCATCATAAGTCAGACTAGGGATGATAGGCACCTTCAGCTGCTGCTGCTGCTGCTGCTGCTGCTGCTGCTTGTTTGAGTACTCTGTAAAGGGATCTGTCTGACTCAGCGCCAGTCTTTTTGCACATGCAGGATCTGGTACAGCAGCACCTGTTGCTGCTGTTGCTGCCGTTGTTGCGGCTACTGAGGCAGTGCTGTTGGCATTTTGTTTTTGCTGCTGCCGTGGTTGCTGCTGCTGCTGCTGCTGCTGCTTTTCCTGCTGCTCCTGCTGCCACTGGGCCATCTTTCTCTTCTTGAACCCTTTCTTGAGTGCACTGCTGCCTGTGCCGCCTCCACTGCAACCTGCAGCAGGTGATATGGGAGTAACTGGGCTGCAGTCCCTGGGAATGGATAGCTGTCTGGCCTGACTGTTGCTGCCAGTGTGCTGCTGCTGCTTGGTAATTGCTGCCTTGTTGGCAACCTGCAAGAGCGGCACAACCACAGGACGTGCAGCCTCAAGATCTCCATGACAGCAGCCAGCATAACACACGCCAGCGATTTGCAAAAACAGTTGTGCTGTGATTGACAGAGTTGTACTGCTCCTCTGGCTTGGGGTTCTGCAGTGGCAGGTATGGGCCCCAGGGCAGTACAATGTGTGATCTCCCCCCCCCTTCCCCCGGGATGCGCAGCCACATAGAACAGAAGCACAGCAGTGCAGATGCATTTCATACACCGGATGAGGCGTCTCACCTGACTCACAGCGGCTGCCACATCAGCCAGCAGACTCAAATCACTCACAGGAACATCAGCAGCAGCAGCAGCAGCAGCAGCAACAGCAGCGGCTGGGTGCTTCCTGCCGCCTGCAGCACTCCGAGCAGGCGCACACAGCCGCCTCTTTGAAGGTCTAACATGAGCAGCCTGAGGCAGCTTGATGGTGGCCCGGGGCTTCCTGCTTCCTGCTGCTGCCTGCAGTGCAACAGTTGCTGATGATCCAACAAGACTGGCAGGAACTGACAGGTTCTGAAGGTCAGTGAAGCGGCCAGCAACCTGCTGCTTACTGGACACTGCTGCCGTTGCCAGTGCTGCTGGTGGTGCTGCTGGTGCCGTTTGCTGCACTCCTGCAATCTCTGCCACTACTGCTGTTCCCTGCAGGCTCACATTGGCCAGTCTGTTCAGCTTCTGCAGGTGCTGCCACAGCTCATTGCTGTGTTCACTGCTCTTGCGCTTCCAGCCAGCACTGAAGCCTCGTTCAAAAGCAACTTTCAGGGGCTGGTGTCGAATAGGCAGCAGAAGCTGCTGGTGCATGTCATCATTGAAGCAACAAGCATTGCCGCACCGCACTGCTGCAGCTGCTGCTGCCGCCAGCGTCTGAGATGATGGTGGAGCCTGCTGCTGCTGCTGCTTTTGATGGTTTAGCAGGGCAGCAGTGGACTGGGTGCTGAAGTTGGGGGCATGGGAATGCATGGGCCTGTCTATGATCATGGTCCTGCTCCTGCTGCTGCTGCTGCTGCTGCTGCTGCTGTTGCTTGCAGGATGAACCAAGGCTGGCCAGATCAATTTTACTGTAATTCCTGTTTGACACGGCAGGGTTGACGATTATTTATGTTGCAAAAAACGCTGTAAAATAACACAGATGGCATGTTGTAGCGTAATGCCACTATCCTTAAGATGATACACTTGGTCATGAATGTGCCTCCAGGAGACGGTCTTACTGCTGCTGACAGCTGCAGTTGCTGCTGTCGACAGACAGCGGTTGTCAGGCCATCGCTGTTATTGTTGATGTCAACATGTCCATGTGACCCTGCTGCTGTGATTCCTGCTGTGCTACTGCTACATGATCTGCTGTTCCTTTGGTCAATCTGAGTGCTTGCTTACCGCCAACACCTGCTCGGCAAGTTGGCACCAAATGTTACTCAGGAATGCCTGCTCGCTCAAAAGATGGCAAGATCTTGTGCTCCTAGCTTTTACCGATATGATCCTGATACGTATCAAGATCAACACTCAATGGCAAACTCTGTGGCGGCCTCTTGGCGGGGTCGGTATGGCAGAGAGCAACTGCCTGGGTTAGTCTTCAAACAAGCGGCCTCAGCCGTCGCATGGACGCATGATCCTGTGTCAACTTGGTATTACAAGCATGTAGGAAACATGCAGCGGTCGCCGTGGCTCAATTAATCAGCAATCGTTGCTTCCAAGTGGTGTTGCGTGAACAGTAGGGCGGGAGGTGATCTATACACATGTGTCAGGTGCAAACAAGGGCTGGATCTATAATTCAAGTGTCTGAAATCAGATAGGTTGTCTAATGGCCCTTCCAGGGGCCTCTCGCCTGCCTCGCTAATCCAAACTTTCTCGGCGCGAAGATGAGGTGCCGTCGGCATTGTAACATAATGCTAAGCACGCATCTTGGACCGACCCAAGCACCCTCGTTGAATAATTGGACTTATTTGCGTAGTCAGTGATGCAAGCGACTATGGCATTTGGGTGCATGATGCTGGCCTTGGACTGCCAAGGTTGTGCTAAACGTAACCGACATCTGCAGTGCTGACGCGTGCGCTGTCGTAAGCACTCAGATCTTTCATGCAGGCTGGAACGGAATCAGGGCAACTGCCGCAACCTTGCAAACAGATCAATTCTGGGCAGGCCTGCGCATGTGACCAATTGTACAATTGGTTTCATGGTGCCGTTCTCGGTCTATTGAGAGGGACCTGGTCAAATCGGCGGGGTGTGTTGCATACTACGTTGTTCAGATGTATACAGCAGTACGTACTGCTGTGACTGGCCACTAGCTATTGAGCGGATAGCTGTGCGGCGCCACCTGGTGTCAAGACAACATATGCTGCATCACCCAGCCTGGGCATGCCTAGGCACGTCACAATGGCATGTTAGTGTCAGTACTGATCATCGGTACTACGTGGCGTAATCAGGTCGACCTCATTACGTAGTCTACACTTCTTGACATGCCACTAGCATGACCAGACACCCAGTATATGTACACATGGCACACCGCTAGCTAGGGCGGCTGGAAGAGCCTGTGCCACGGAACTTACGTTGTTTTTGCACAATATATGCAAACCACACCACACCATCCCACCAAATGGAAATCAACCGCATTCTCACCTCGTCATCTCTATGCAGCAGACACACAGAGAGAGAGTATGGAGCTCGCTGTGTAGCACACTCCCCAAGCCCGCTCATCAGATTTTGCCAGCTGCTCCTCCAGTGATGCTAGCTGCTGCTGATGACGGCGAACTTCACACCCTGATTTGTCAGCCTCTTCACCAGGCTGCTTTTCCTGAACAAACTTCCCACTGTGAAGACTCCCCCATGGCCTCCAACAGCCTCCAACAACTGCTGGCGCTCCTCCAACATGGTCATGGCTGATTGTACCAGCATGACAGAGGTGTAGATGTAGCCAGGATCACCCATTGTCACTTCGGCATGTAACTGTTACATGGAGACAAGCCACATGAGTGCTACAGTATTGCCAAGCCTTTGCTTCCATTATATCTCTGCTGCCGGCTGATGATGATCACCAGCTGATTGCAAGTGCTGCTGTTCACCAGGCAGGTCTGTCAAGTGCTGTTTGCCTCAGCAGTCTCCTTGGAAACGTCATCGGCCTTTTGGCCGACAACAGCAACTGGTAGCGGCAACTTGTTTGTGAACTTGAGCGCAAACCACACAAGCAAGGAGGTGTGTCATGTGAGGGTCTGCTGCTGCTGCTATTGACAGCTTCCACATTGTCTCCTACCTGTCTGTCAGGCTTTCCTCCTGCTGCTGCTGCCTGTTGACCGCTGTAAGCAGCAGCATACAAGTCAAAGCGCGTTGTGGTGGTTTCCATCTGCTGCTGAGTTGGACCTTCATGACTCACAAGCCCATGACTGAACAGACCAGGGTACCTAGACGCAGCAGGAGCAGCAGCAGCAGGACTAGCAGTCAGGCACACTCTTAGCTTGAGCAGCACAGAATGGAGGGCTCAACTTTCGTCAAAGCATTTGTCATATTCATCAGAAGGGTCACAACCATGCACATCAAGGGGCCGATGGCAGTAATGCTATGGCTGCAAAGTACTGATTATTATTATTAACCATGCACAACAATCGAAGGATGGTTTGGACCCCAACATAACTGCACACGGACAGCAGCTGCCTTCTCACATTGCAAGTGGCTTTTCATCAACAGGTCAGCACGCACTGCAAACAGCACACAAGGGGGCCACATGCACACATGGCACACAAGGGGGCCACATGGCACACGCAGATCACACACCAACAGCAGCAGAAAGCCCCTCACTGCACCTGAGCAGCAGTTTCCTTCCCCAACTGTACTTGGCCAGTGTCATCATGAGGCCGCCATACACCACAAACAGGGCTGTGTTCAGCAGGCCACCAGACCTGAACCTGATGCTGAAGTGCACAGCAGCTTCACCAGCAGCAGAAACATGACACTGGGTGCGCCGAACGACAGCAGCATCAGCACCTGGAAGTAGCAGCAGCAGCAGCAGCAGTAGTGAAGACAGAAACAATTACCTACTGTAGCAGGACAGCAGTACATCACATCAGGAGCAGAAGCAGCATGTTCAGCAGGGATATCATCCCACAATGTGTCACAGTTCATAAACACCATGATGCTTGTGCAGTGTGGATGTGCTTGAGAGCAGACTGCAGCTGCCTGCTGCCCAACATGCTGACTCACTGACCTGGGAAAGGCAGTGTGTATCCTTGCACACGCTCATCCCATGTCGGCCCCGGCGCTGCTGCTGCTGCTGCTGGTCGTGGTCCGACCAGTGTTGGTGGCTTGTTGCGTCCTGCTGCCCGGGCCTGCCGCCTCAGATCACGCAGTGAGGTGACGCTGCCAATGCCATACACGGCAGCTTCCCTGCAGCAGGTGTGGCAGAATCACAGCCACAGATCTCTGGAGGGTGCACATGCACACACTGACATGAATAGCCTGTGCAGGCGCTGCTGATGCTGGGGACATTGCTGGTCAGCAGCAGGTAGGTGATCAACCATACAGGTGATCCAAACATCTCAGTGAAACCGTTGCGCTGACTCCTTCCGGATCCTCTGTAGAAACAACCAGCTGATCGACTGAATCATGAATGCTGTTGCTTCAGAATGCCAAAGCTGTAGTGTCTAGGTACCACCGTGGGGTACCTGAACAACACAGCTGTGGCATTCTGAAGCAGCAGCAGTCATGGTTCAGTCGATTACATGGTTGGTTTTGTGAGGGATGAAGAAAAAGAGAAGAAGACAAATTAGAATAAGAACAAGAAGAAGAAGAAGAAGTAAAAAAAGGAAACAGAAAAAGGGGATGCAGCCGCCACCAGAGACCCACCATGTTGCGTAATGTATCTTTGACCCGTGTGGTGCCTCCAGGCTGATGACCGCCTCCACACTGACAGGCACCCAGCCCCGGGACTGCAGCTCCTGGCTGCTGAACACAACACCAACATCAGCTGGGATGCTGTCCATGCCTGCTGCTGACGCCATCAGGGCACCACTGCGGCAGGCAGCAGCACCGTGCTGCAGCTCCATGCGCTCAATAAACTCTGGACCAGCAGCAGCAGCAGCAGCAGCAGCAGCAGCATGGTAGGCAACAGAATCAGCAGCTTTCACAGAGATCTGCAACTTGTTGTAGCAAGTTCCCTGACGGTATGAAGGTGGTTGCAGACCAAAAAACCCATAACCACGTACTAAATGTGTCCACTGATGAAAGTACACCGGGCTTTTCAGCACCAGGTGTTGAGGCAGTTTAGCTAGCACACTTATCAATAGTCTCATCACATAATAGTGTATGGCTCCCCACAAAAGTGACATTGTCATTTTTGTGTTTTAACAAATTCTAATTTGTCTCACCTGGTTCTCCGCAGATGTCAAGGTAGTCTGTGCCAGCAGCAGCAGCAGTAGCAAACACACCCTCACCAAAATGGCGGAAGGGGCCAACACAGTTCAGCAGCAACCTGGCGCCAGATGCAGCAGCAGCAGCAGCAGCAGCAATGGTGGCAGCAGCAGAAGTTACTACAGTGGATGAGCAACCGTCTGAGCACAACACCACTTGTTTGTGAGACAGCACATGTCTGTCTGAGAACACACACTTCTGCCATCAATTATTGTACCACATGCCGCTGCAGTTGTGGAAACCACCAGTACCAGCTGCTGCTGCTGATGATGGTCCCAGCTGTGTCCTGTGAGCAGCACATGGGATCTGGGACCATCATGTTGCCTGGACTGGTTGGGAGGAAGAGTGGTCCTGCTCACCTGGTTTGTTGTGCCATGGCTGCCAGAGACTCAGGGTTGTTAACATCTATGCCCCCCAACACCTACCACCACCACCAGCAACAGCAGCAGCAGCAGCAGCAGCAGTGCAGAGGATGTTCGTGGGCATAGTATGAGCAGCTCTAGTAGCAGCAGCAGCAGCAATGTTGCTCTGAGCTGTGCATGTACTGGAGCGTAGCTTGATATGCTGCTGTGGTCAAGACTCCTGCAGGCCAGCAAGGCAGGCACACTTGCGAGTCATGCCCACATAAAAGTACCAGCTGCAGGCACAGGTGTGCTGTGCTGATGCTGCTGATGCTGCTGATGCTGCTGATGCTGCTGATGCTGCTGATGATTGTGATAATGACCAGCAGAAGCAGGAGGGTCATCATCTGTTTCAGGTGTGCACTGACTGACCTGCACTCTGTCAGAACCAAGCTGTGTTGCCAGACGCTGAAGTTTACTGGCACTGCGACCAGCAAGTGTGATCCTGTGGACAGAAGGACACACACGCAACATGCCGTGTCACGTAACGCATATGATGCACCGCATCTGCAGGAATTTAGGGTGGACACGTGCTTGTAGCAAGTGCTGATGTATGGCCTCTATTACACCTGACGTTCTGGGGCATTGACTTCACAGCTTCAGCAGCTACGCGCTGCCCTGTAAATCCGGTTGCTCCGAATATGGTAACATCTGTTTTACGCGCCATGACAGGCGTCCTGTGCGCATCTGACGGTGCTGCAGTGTGTGATCACAATGCTGCTGCAGTGTGTGCCCACTATGCTGCTGTCTCGGTACGTCTTGAGCGAGGCAGGAAGGCTTGACTGAAAGATGCTATTTTTGAACGCTAGACAGCGGATCAGAGGCGGCACATGAGCAGGTGTGCGTCGGTGTGAGATAGTGAATTGAGGCCTGATGGCCTGAACACAACCTTGGAAGGGCGATGTTGTGCGAGCCGACGCTTCATGCAGCTGTGCCATCTTGATGATGTTGTATGCAACGCCTCAGATATCCCGCACGTAAGATCGCAAAGGTATCGCATGTAACACTCAGCCTTGGATTTCAGCGAGAGGCAAGGCAGCCTTCGCAGCCCGAAAAGCATGCACGCAACATTTAAGGACTCATATATGTCAGCTGTGGTGATTATTAGTTTCTGAAAGCGCCATATTGTCAGAAGTGGTTTGCCCGCTTTTCCCCTTCTCTGACCAGCGCTGCTGGAGTTATATCAAGCTCAACATGCTTACACTTGCCCTAACATGAGTCTGCGGTAATGAACTTGGCCTATAGGCCCCTTGAGTGTTCTCGGCACGTATCGACAGTAGCTGCACAGGCAGGGTAAGTACGCAGCCAATGGATGCTTTCAGCTGACAGCAACTGCATAGAAAATTCAATAATTGTATATCTGATAGCATGATGTATCTGCTATGGCCGAAAAGCAGCTGCAAGGTGTGTTCATTTCTGAAGCAGTACACATCTGCTGCTGTGAGTGCAGTACTGCACATGTGACTAGGTGTGCATGTGTATTGATGGCATGTACTAGCACCAAAATACGCTTCGACTGGGATTGAGAAGTGTCTTTGGTTGAGTTAAGGCTCTCAGCTGTCCAAAAGTGTCTCAACTGAACATCAACTGGCTTTCCAAGAGCAACAGGCTGTTGCTGCCCAATCCCTGCATGGTGGATTAGGTAAGCCTGCTGATATTCGACTCACTTGTAGGCTGACTGAAACCTTCAGCAGAGTAATTCAGGCAGCAACTGTTCAATGCAACAACACACCAATGAAGAAATTGATCAGCAGCAGCGGCAGCAGCAGCAGCAGCAGTGGTTTCTTGGTGGGAGCCCGGCACACAATCCCGCATACCTGCCACCACCATCACCACAATGGCAGCAGCAACAGCAGCAGCAGCAGATAGGATTCATAGGGCCTCTGCTGCCACATCATCAACATCAACAGCAGCAGCAGCAGCGGCAGCAGCAAGCTGCCAAACCAGCTGGGGCTGGCCTGTGGCAGGATGGCCTGAACAACCACCACCACCACCACCAGCAGCAGCATGGCATGTCTGCTGCTGCTGCAGTATGTGACGGTGGCAGCAGCAGCAGCAGTGGGCTTCCTCAGTCCCCTGAACAAGTGATCTCTGGACCGTCAACCCTGAGACCATCTCCACCACCACCACCACCACCACCTCTGCTGACAACATCTACCAGCAGTCCCGCACCAACAGCAGCAGCAGCAGGGGAATCAAGCCAGCAGCAGCAGCAACAGCAGATGGTGCCTCTGTCTTCCGCGCCCATTGACCTTCCTGTGCGTGCTGCTGCTGCTGCTGCTCCTGATGAGTATGCAAATACTGTGGATGAGATCATGGAATCTGAAAACATGTCCTGGAGGCCAGGCACCAGCCTGGGGTTGAACATGTCAGAATTCAACAGAACTAGCAGTCTTGAGGGGCCACTGCCGCCACTCCAGTCACCTCAGGTCCCACCACCACTGGCTCTGCCGCTGCCACCGCTGCCCTGGCAGCAGCAGCAGCAGAGTGAGGCAGCAGCAGCAGCAGGGTCAGGCCTATTTGATAGAGACAGGATGAACAGCATCAGCAGTTTCATTCCAGGTAGCCCTGTGGTGTTTGGGAACACTGCTGCTGCTGCTGCCGCTGGCAGCACTAGAGGGGCTGGCGGGGTGTCCAACCTGGCAGCAGTGCTGCTGCATCAGCATTCCGGGCAGCACCAGCAGCAGCAACAATTGCCACGTCGGCCAGTAACAGCAGGAGGAGGGACCCCAATCACTGTGGTACCCTGTGCAGCTACTGCTGCTGCTGCTGCTGCTGTCAACACAGGCGGCATTGGCATTGATGCATTGCTGGGCCCAGCAGCAGCTGCAGCAGCAGCAGTTGATCGCAGTGATCCTGGACTGCTGCTGCCGGTGACCTCCGGTCTGAGACGAGGCGGCAGCATCCGCAGCTACAGCTTCAGTGGGGGAGAGTCACTCAGCCCAGCATCTGCAGCAGCAGCAGCAGCAGTAAGAGTGGCAGCAGGGGCAGTACGAGCAGAAGCTGGCAGCAGCAGCAGCAGCATGAGGTTTACAGCTGCTGGCAGCAGCCTGTGGCAGCAGCAGAGCAAGTCAGCTGGTCCGCCATCAGGATCAGCACCCAACAGCTATCAAGCACCTTCAATGATGATACCTGTTACAAACACAAGCAGTAACGGCAGTGATGGTTCACCCTCCCCCAGCGCTGCTGCTGCTGCCGCTGCCGCTGCTGGCAGCAGTCGGCTGGGTAAAGGTTTCAGCTGTCCCAGCAGCACCGTCAATCTGCAGTTTGGGCCTTCTAGCACTGGTCCCATGACTGCTGCTGCTGCTGCTGGCAGCAGTGCAAGAGCAGCAGCAGGGATACCTGGTGGAGTGCCTTGGCTGCAGGAACCTGTGTTTGATATTCCCGCCTTTGCAGCTCATGGTGAGGTTGTTGCAGTGCCAGAGGCATTTGATACTGCTGCAGATGCTGCTAACAGCGATGATATCAACATGGAGGAAGAGCAGCAGCAGCAGCAGCAGCAGCAGCAGCGGGATGTGTGGGGTGTGTTGCAAGGTAGAGCAGCAGCTCCTGAGGACACTGACATGCAGGAGCAGCAGCAGCAGGAGTGGCAGCGGCGCAGAAGCAGCATTGCAGGCAAGGCAGCAGCAGCACCGGCAGCAGATCAGAGAATGGATGATGAGCGAGAGCCCACCAAACCTCTGGCAGCAGCAGCAGCAACAGCTGCTGGTGGTGGTGCAATGTCAGATGACGACCTGCTGCAGCGGGTGCTGAACCAGCTGGATACTGCTACTGCTGCTGCCGAGGCGCTTGACGTCTGCCTCAACTGCACAGCACCACTCCTCAGCGACTTTGATGACACACAACACGACGACATTGAGGAAGCAGCAGAAGACGCCAACCTGCTGGAGGAAAATAACAACAATAACATCAATGAGCAACATCAACACGGCATGGAGGGTGTTGTGCGGAGCCCTGCCATCACTGCCAGTGGCACTGCAGCAGCAGCAGCAGCTGGTGGTGGTGGTGGTGTGGGCAGCAGCCGGCTTGCCAGAGGCAGCAGCAACAGCAGCAGTGTTGTGTGTTTCAGTTGTGGCCACCGGCAGGTTGATGATCGTGCGCTCATGACTGGTCGTATTCCTGACAGCCTGGCTGAGTCAGCAGCAGGATCAAGATGGGTGAGTCAAATCAGGCTGGCTGCTGTGCTGGCTGGTCGTGTGTCACAATGTGCAGGGACAAGTGAATCTGACTGCGCTTTCTGTTAGAACCTTTGATCAGTGAAAGCTGTCTTGAGAAACACTTTGCTGTGTGCCGCATGTGTGTGTGTATGCAAGTGTATGCAAGACAGCAGGAGAATTGTTTACATCATGTCTATTTGGACAGAGGGCAGGTTACACGTGGATACTTGCACCAACATCTCCATTATACTTCTGTTGGCCTTATGGTTTTTTATATTGCATCAGCCAAAGCTGTCAGTGGCACATACAAGCAACTACGCTCACTTTCAAGAGATGATGTTGTGGTTGATCTGGTGAAAGCGTCCATCCCCATATGGCATGTCAATCATCAGTACTGTTGCTGCTGCTGCTTGCACACAATGCAAATATTTTATAGTAACAGCAGTCATTCAGCAGTGTTTACTCAGTACTTGTCACCCTTCTGCTCACATTGCAGGGTGGTGTCCTGCGGCCTTTTCCTGCTGCTGCCGGTGGCGCTGCTGCTGCTGCCAGTCCCATTCTTGCGTTTGATGCTGGGCTGCTGTCGCACTGCCCCCCGAGTGACAGCAGCCACCCTGAGCGGCCTGAGCGGGCAGCAGCAGTCGTCAGCAGACTCATGGCCATGGGGCTGGCACAGCAGTGCAGGAGGGTGAGTGAGTGGCTGATACAGGGGTAGATGCACCATGAACGATGTGTGGTAAGATGATGACGCTTGCTTGGTCGTGGTGGACATACTGAATGTTTGATCACAATATGTATGTAGTATAGTTTAGTAAAATCAAATATAACTGGATTACATATATCATTTTCTAACAGAAAGTATCTTGTAATTTACATAATCTAATCTGATATATGTCTGCTACACATGCAGAGGTATAAAAGGTGTGCAACTGTGCTTGGATGCACTTGCTGTGTCGCAGATTCTGTGTCGTGCTGCTGCTGTTGATGAGCTGGCAGCAGTGCATGACCCGCAGCTCATACGAGAGGTGCAGGTGGCCAGCCAACTACAACAGCAGGAGGCAGCAACAGCAGCAGCAGCAGCAGCAGCAAAGCAGCAGTCTTCAGGATTGCAAGCAGTAGATCAGAATCAGATCATGAACAGCCAGGTGACCCAAGTACAACCCCATCAGCAGCAGCAGCAGCAGCAGTACTCAGCAACAGCAGCAGATATAGCAGCAGGGGTGTCACACGGGTCAGAGCTGGGTGCCTCACACATTCTTGACTGTTACATTGGTCCCTCAACCTACACCTGTGCTGCCATGGCTGTTGGCGGTGCCATTGATGTTGCTGTGGCTGTTGTGCAAGGCAAGGCCCCGGCTGGTGCCGCCATCATCAGGCCACCTGGGCATCACGCTGAGGGGGGGCTGGCAATGGGCTTCTGCTACTTCAACAACGCAGCGGTGGCAGCACGAGCAGCTCAGGTGGGTGGAAGGGGGGGGGGCTGTCGGCAGTGAATGAAGTTGGGTGAGGGCAGGGTGATAAAAAATGAAATCTAAATTGTCAGGCATGAAGGCAGCTCGGCCTGCTGGAAGGTCTGCCTCAAAATTGTTTGCACAAGCAGAGCATGTGAACAATTCTGCTATGGCAGCTTGACCAGGAAGAGGAGAACGTTGAAGAATTTGAGTAGTTAGCAGAGAGGATGTCTGTGTGTACCAGCAGGGATGGATCTCTGTGTCTGAAGTATTTGGAGTGTTGGTGTCAATGAGATGTGGCGTATACAGCATCAGGCTGGCAGCAGCAGGAGTGTAAAGCAAGCATCATCTGATGTGAGGTGTACTGTATTATATTGTGCAAACATCTTATCAGTAGCCCTACTGCTGCTGTAGGCTGCTGGTGCCAGCAAGGTGTTGATCCTGGACTGGGATGTTCATCATGGCAACGGCACTCAGGCAATATTTGAGTCTGACCCGAGCGTGATGTACATGAGCATACACAGGTGAACAGTACAGCAGCAGCAGCAGCAGCAGGCCTGGCAGCAGCAGCAGGGGCAGGCATCATGGGACGGCTGCCAGCAGATGCATGACTCATGCAGCAGAGTCACCAGCAAGTAATGTGTAGCCCAGTCCCATGCTGTCGATGTAGGTGCCATTCTGAAGCCTTGAAGTGGTACACACAGCTTGGTCAGGAGGATGCTCTCTCTGTTTGCTTTGTTTGTATGACCGACAACAATCAATTGAACCAGCACAGTCAGGTCACATGGTTATCCTGTCAAGATAGTAGCAGTAGGTGGCAGTGCAGTTGTTGAATCATGAGTCCACCAGTGACTGTCACTGTTGTTGCTGCTGTTGTTGTTGTTGTTGTTGTTGTTGTTGTTGTTGTTGTTGTTGTTGTTGTTATTGCTGTTGTTGTTGTTGTTGTTGTTTCAGATATGACTATGGCAACTTCTTCCCCGGCACTGGTCATGTTGAAGATGTGGGGCAGGGTGCTGCTGCTGGCAGCAGTGTGAATGTGCCCTGGGACGCGGCAGGACCTGGAGATGCTGACTACATGGCAGCATTCACAAGAGTGTGAGTCAGTGAACATCAGCAGCAGCAGCAGCAGCAGTGGTGGTGTTGGTGGTGGTGGTGGTCGACCACTCAGCCAGCTGCTGTCCTGAACATCGATGATATTCACACTGTTGCAACGTTAACGGAGCTGTTTATTGCTGATTTTATTTCCTGCTGACCTGGCGCACCACACTGCTGCTGCTGCTGTTGCTGCTGTCATGCCCTTCAGGCTGCTGCCGATCGCATATGAATTTGCCCCGGACCTGATCATCGTGTCCGCGGGCTTTGACGCCGCGCACGGCGACCCACTGGGCGGCTGCCACGTCACACCGGCCTGTTACGGCCACATGACAGCGCTGCTGCAGCCGGTGGCCCCGCTGGTGCTGCTGCTGGAGGGCGGCTACAACCTGGCCGCCACTGCCGCGAGTGTTGAGGCGTGTGTGCGAGTGCTGCTCGGACAACCCCCCGCACGCATGAGCACACCGCTGGTTCCGACACCGACGGGGCTGTCCGCCATTGCAGCTGCCGTGGCTGTGCAGAGCAGGTGTGTGTGCTGCCAGAGTTGAACTGTGCTGCCTGACAGCTGTGCAGCAGTTTCCTGTTGCTGCAGTGCTGCTGAAGCGCAGCACGCAGCGAATTGGGTAGCTGCTGCTCTGTGGTATGGCTGAAGTTATGAGGAGCCCGATGCGGTCATTTTTTGTTGCGGATTTCTCCGCAAAGGCCGAGATCGGTCGCTCTTTTTGAAGTAGTATTAAGGGAAAACTCGCCCGATTACACTGAGCGCTAGTAACCTGTAGCCAGTCTCACCCACATCTGTATCAATCATTAAGTACAGATGTCTTTTGATTGTTTAACTTGTGGTTTTACAGGTACTGGCGCTGCCTGGGTGCTGGTGCGACACAACCATTAGCTGGCTTAAGCAACCAAGGCCAGCAGCTGCAGCAGCACCATCATAGTAAAGCAGTGGGTCAACACCCCACACATGTCCCCCAACAGCA
The DNA here is from genome assembly GCA_018290735.1 of Coelastrella sp. MACC-549. NCBI lineage: Eukaryota > Viridiplantae > Chlorophyta > Chlorophyceae > Sphaeropleales > Scenedesmaceae > Coelastrella > Coelastrella sp. MACC-549. The sequence continues at coordinate 111,861 of JABEVS010000123.1, forward strand.
ACAGCATCATCACACTCATCAGGGCCAGGAGCAGCAGCAACAGGTGGACGGGCCAGCTGGTGTCTGGAGGGTGAACTCAATACCACCACCTGGAGCCAGCAGCAGGCAGCAACAGCAGCAGCAGTTGTGGGAGATTAACAGGACAGCTACACCGGCCCTTGGTATGCCAGCCCCAGCATCCGTCAGTATCCATACCCTGCACCCACAACAACAACAACAGCAGCAGCAGCACATTCAGCAACCTGCTGACCCAGTCCATGGTGTGCCTACCTCCACTGCTGCTGCTGCTGCTGGCAGCAGGGACTTGCTGGACCCCTTTGCTCTGCAGTCTGGCTGGAGCTTCACTGAAGCAAGTCATCCAGGAGATGCACACAGAGCACAACTATCAGCAGCAGCAGCTGAAGGTGATGGACAGCAGCAGCAGCAGCAGTCTGGTAGTGGTGCTGGTGACTCACTGCTGCTGGCTCAGCTGCGTCGTCAGTTGCAGTCTGAGGGTGGGCCAAACCTTGAGATGCCGTTGTCAGCAGCACCAACACTGTCTTCAACATTCAGCCTGTGAGTGGGGTTTGACGCCAGCAGGCAGTTGTGAAGCTTGTGTGTGTTTTCACAGCAGACAGCTTTGTGATTAAGTGTAGATGTGGTGTGCAGAGTGTAGAGTGATCATGTATTGTAGCACATTGGGGTTGATGCGTGAAGCTATAGTGTGTGTTCATTGCTGGGAGCTGGCACCGTTTGTGTGACTTGAACGCCATATTCCTTTGAGAAGAGTGAATCCAATTTTATGATCCCTACTATACAAATGACGGTCTGTTGGTACCACTGTGGCACATGGTCTGATCGACGTAGTTGTTGTGTCACCATGAGCGACTTCGTTGGCTCCTTCTGGATGATCCTCAGGGACTAGGCGGTGTGGTACGGCATGTTATGTCAGTGGGGTATGGCATGTTATGTCGGTGGGGTATAGTATGGTGTGTCACTAGTATACTAATAGGTTATGCTGCAAAACAACTTACCTGGGCAGGCCCGTATGGGTTGCTGTTTCCATGTTCTGCAATCTACAAAGGCGCGCACAGTCCCGTCCGGTCCTGGCTACTAATCCTGGTAGGACTCTGATATAGCTGAGGTGGTTGGCGGTGTCAGCAGTTCCCTCATCACGGTGATGACATCGACAAAGTCACTGTACATGGGAGAACATTGAATGTTGATTATGTGCGTAAGCGTGACTTTGAATGATGGTGACGAGCCTCAAGGCAAGCTTGGAGCCATTCCGTGAGTAGCAATGGCAGAACAGCTTTGGACAATTGGCCATTCCACGCACACGCAGCTTCAGCTCGTACAGCTGCTCAAACAGAACAATATCAACCTACTCATTGATGTGAGAACAATTCCCAGAAGCGGCAAGAATCCACAGTTCAACAAAGACACCCTTTCGGAAGATTTACCGCAGCAGCACGGTATCAAATACAGTTGGCTGGGAAATGAGCTGGGCGGGCTGCGCAAACGAAACAAAGAGTTACACATCAACGATGGCTGGGAAAACCTATCATTTCGTGGTGCGTGTCTTGGGCTGAACAGCATCATGCACGCCTGGCCACTGGCCAGCAGGGACTCCGTGCCCTACTAGCAGCAGTACTGGTAGTGTTGGCTTCAAAATTGCGCACTTGCACGCGCATGACTGCAACAGAATTGCCCTCTGTTTGCATGATCATTGCACTGAAGGCATTCCCTTCTGCTCACTTTCAGGCTATGCGGACTACATGCAGACCTCTGCCTTCAAAGATGGCATCCAGCAGTTGAAGCAGCTGGCAGTGGGCGAAGGCCCGGCAGCAGTCATGTGCGCTGAAGCTGTGAGCAGTGAAGGCTGCTGGTACAGGCAGCCATCTGAGCTGCATCTTATACAAGTTTGGCTACCACAACGCCCGCATCGTAGATGTGCAATAAGTCTGGTTCATGTATTCCACACTTTGAAGCGTGGAACCTGAATTGAGGTTCCATTGGAAGCCACTTGGCAAGTGAACTTCAGCACTGCCAGCTGAGCTCAGCTAAGCCCATCGCCACTCTCAACACCAGAATTTTCATACCACCTGCTGCTTGCTGCCTGCTGCTTTTCTTTTCTTCTGGTGTGCTGCTGCTCCTTGTCAGATGTACTTCAGCTGTCACCGGCGCCTGATCTCTGACGCCCTGACAGTCTCAGGCTGGCAGGTCTGGCACATCATGCCTCAAGAACACACGCCACCAGCCAAACACACACTCACACCCTGGGCTCACGTGGAAGGTAAAGTAGAGGCAGCCAGCGATACAAGATGTTCAATAGTATGTGGTTGGCCTGTACGCCATGCTGCAGTAGGGCTAGGGCTAGTAGTGGCTTGGACGACTGGCCTAGCCACTGGAGGGATAATACTATTATTTATGATATATGGATAGAAATATTCAAATTGATGCCAGCACCAACAGCCTTTCCCGCCATTGAGTGTATCTTGGCAGTACAGACGTGTTGGAGTCCCATGAATAGCCTGGCTGCTGACAATGTCATGACACAGCCTGTGTGGCTGGTTCCCGGTCACAGTGGGTAACAGCCACTGAGTTGTTGCAGCATGCACTGACTCACAGCCTCAAGAAGTTGGTAAGAGTGATGAAGTTGGCATGAGATGATCCACCAGGCCATGAGGCTCATCCGCACTCCCTACGCTGCAGGCAACACCATCAACTACCCAGCAACAGCAGCAGCAGCAGCAGCAGCATCAAAACTCAAGCGTAAAGGTAAGAAGCAGTCAGCTGCCGCCCGCATTGCCTACAAACCTCAGGCCGCTGCTGTCAAGACCACAAGCACACCCGGACTGACAGAAGCAGCAGCAGATGCCACCAGTGGTGGGCAGAGAATGACCACCAGGAGCATGACAATAAGGAGCAGTCTGGCTGCTCAGCCTCATCACACCAACACAACGGCAGACCATTCTGCAGATGCGCACAGTGTAAAGCCTTCTACTGCTGTTGTTGCTGATGGTGGTGAACTCTCCAAAGGCTCCAGGGGCAACAGCTACAGTCGAGGCCGGAAGCAGCAGAAGATTGATCAAATGATGCACAGGCAGCAGGCTGACATCAACAGTACATGATGCTTAGATCATGAGCCAGTCACCGGTCCATGGTCTGTGGTTGAAGATCACTGGTGTACTGACTGACACAGGCAGCCTGGCATAGTGCCAAGTTGGCAGCAGCAGCACATGGTGCTTGTCAAGTGTAGCCTACTGCAACTGACCAGCACAATGTGCTGCTCAGCCCTGGCTGCTGACCAACTTGCTACGAGCCTGGTAGCTGAGCTTGCAGCACTCGTGCAAAAGAGATAGAGCCATGCAACATTGGATGAGCTAGCAGATGAACCAACATGCAAGGCCGGGCCGCCATCCAGGGATGATGATGCCGCATTGGCAACTGAACTAGGCTAGTATATAACGGCAATGAGAACTCCGCAACCAACAGCCAGTTGCCAATTCAGTTGCCGCAACTTCTAGTAAACCTTCAGTTCCCCCATGAGCAACTATTTTGGCTCCTCCGGGGTGCCCCTCTGGGGCCAGGTTGTATGGTATGTATACGGTATGGTATATTGAAGCGACTTTGTCCTAGCGTAAGCTATGAAAGCACAGCCACAGTGATGCAGCCGCTTCACGGTGATGATAATATGGCGACGGCGTATGGACGTAGGTATGATACTATACGCCTATGGTATCACAGGGTATGGCGTACTGTTCGGCGAATAGTACCATGGTATGGCCACGCCACATAACTTAACCCTGTGGTGCTAACCCTGATCTCCTCCTCTCTACAGGTAATACTTGATGCAGGACGTCGGTGGCAGCTGGATGGACAGCCGAAGCAGGCACAAGCATCATGCCAGGGTGGCGCCCCAAATGCATGTCAGCGCATTTGCCATAGCATCTCAACTTGTTGCATGGCTAAATTTTATTTACTTAAGCCCCGGGCCTCGCAGGGCCCTCCTGCCAGGAGGCGGCACCCCGGCCTACTAGGCCGGTAGGAGTGCTCAGTAGTAGTCTCGGCTGGCTAGCCATCAATGTCCGGTTGGTGCTCCGAGCCTCGGAAGGAAGGCCTAGGCTAGAAATTCTTCAAGAATAAGGCTTATTACGAACTCGCCATCACAAACTGATAACTCAGCGACATCCTCTTCTGTCGCACAGCAATGGCACTGGGCCATAAAGAGTCTCCGTAATCATGAGCAGCGCCTCCAGCTGCAGCTTCGGACAGACCGTCCGCCAAGTTGGCGACTCGCCCAAGAGACCGCAGTGCCGCTGCACACGTCACAAGAATTATGATGATATCCCAGAAGGACGTATGATGACAAAGAACAATTTGACCCGGTACAAACTTTGCACTCAGCGCACACTTCTTTATACATCCAAACAACTACCTTGCATGGCTCTGTCTCTTTTACTACCTTTACCAAGAAATCCCATGCTCACCTCAAACCGCCACCACCAACCATCAAGAACCGCTGCAACAGACCACGAAAGCATCAAAACCCACCCACCCTGAGAGCTGCTGCAACCACTGCAGAACAGCATTGGCCCACGAGTGACATCGCTAGATGTCGGCAGCATTGACCCGGTTGCAGCTGAGCTGACAGACAGCACAACAGCAGCCAACTGCCTCTAACCACATCCCTGACTTGGTGTTGCTTGTTGCTGATGTGCGTGACTGCTGCCGCTCAACTCACGCACCGACACCATCAGCTCCACCCTCTGTACACCGGCTGCTTGGGATGCTCGCCCAATGGCTGACTGCAGTTGTGCTCACAATGGCACAGCAGACAGGCCGCTGCTCTTGAGCCACTCCTCCACAGACGGCAGGTCACCATCAAACTCATCAGCAGCAAACAGCTCACCGGCCTTGACACCAGCAGCACTGCAAGCCTCACCAAGACTGTTGCTGGGCAAAGCCTTGAATGTTTCTACTGCAAATGTGCGCTTGGCCTCTGCACCTTCTGCTGCTCCAAGAAGTGTGTTCATGGCCGACAGTTGCATGGCGCCAGCCGCAACAGCACCACCAAACAGCTGACCTAGCAGCTGAGGGGCTTTGGGAACATCCAGCCTGAATGAAATCAGCAACAGACCAAGAAACCAGTTGCCAGCTAATTTTGTGTAAAACTGCTGAGTTGCACAGCTGATGGTCAACGAGAACATATTCGCAGTGTAACCTAGCATGCTGACTCCTGGGACCCTACTTGAAAAAATTGTTTGGTTCAGAATGCAATCCTGTCATCAGAAGATGTAAGATTATTGTGGCTGGTATGCTCAACATTGCTAGGGCAGGTGAACCAGCACAGTTGCTGCTTGCTGCCTCTGACCACTTACGCAATGTCTCCAATAGCTGCTGTGTATGCCTGCAGTCCCTCTGTTGCGTCTGCTGCACTGATGAGCCCCTCCTTGATGAAACCCAGCAACACATCCAACAACTTGCTGGAGTCCTTGTCAGTCTGCAGAGACATGAGCAATCATGAAGGGATTGGATGAGACATTCCGCTGCTCAATGCAAGATGTTGTGGTGGTGCACTTCTTGAGCTAACAGTATGATGCCTCACACTGGAGGGCACATCAAGCATGCACAAAAAGCAGCAATGATGCACGTGCAAAAATTCGTGCAAATGCACACCACAACGCCGCCACCAACAGCAGCAGCAGCAGCAGCAGGCATTGGCAACCCACCTGTGCTGCAAACATTTCATCTACTGCTGCTGTGACCACCCCACTGAGGTCCTTGACATCAGCTGCCTTTGGTGCGTCCCTGATCTCAGCAACACACAATGCTGCCTCCTTGCGGTCACCCACACTCAGGTACTCACCTGCAAGCAGCAGCACAAAACCAGAATGAAAAATGTTGTTCAGTCAACAAGATGGTGGCTGATGAGGAAAGTTCAGCATTGTCAACACACTGGCTGGGGGCGAGATGATGATGCTGCCAATATCACACCAGATCAAGCAGTGGCACAATACAGCATCTGGAGCGTCAAGGTGCTCCCATCTGAATTGCACTGTATTCCAGGAGATTGAGCTGCCGCTGAATGTCCACCAGCAGCTGGTTATCCAGTTGCTACGTAACCAGTTGCTGCTGCTGGCCACCTAATATATGCTGAGGTGTATTTGTCTCCAAGTCTATTACTTACGCAACAAGCTCTTGGTCTTATTATCCACATCCTCTGCTGTAAGAGGCTTGCCAGCCTTTGCTGCAGCAGGGGGTGCTGGTGCTGCTGGGGCCGCTGCTGCCGGAGCTGGTGCTGCTGGTGCTGCTGCTGGTTTGCGGATGAGTGGCTCTGGTGGCTTGTACTCCCCAACGAGTGCTGATCCACCAGCACCAAATGATGGCTTGCTGCCGCCCCTCTTTGTCACAAACTCCCAGCCGTCTTCACCAGACCTGGCAACACCAATCACACAGCTGGCGTGAGGTATTGTATACAGGAACTGAGAGCAACAGCCGTGTGTACATGGTGAGCAGTTCCTGGCATGACCCCGAAGCCAGCAGACACTGCAACAAGTTGTGCAAGCAAGTGTGCCAGTGCTGTAGACGGAAGCCATGACACAGAGACAGTACTTCAACCTCGCAAAGCAGAGCACCATACAGCTGTCGCACGTGTTACACAGGCTACATGCACGACAGCAGCAATCCTCACACGCACACACCTGAGTGGTGGCAGCAGGCTGAAGTCCTCTGGTGCCAGCCGTGTCTGTGCTGGCAGTGCTGGCAGGTCCGCGGCAATCTTGCTGCTGACCATGCCCAGCTCAGCCTCGGCCTCTGCGTGCACCTCATCCAGCTTCTTGGCTGTGAAGGTCTCACGGCGCGGCACCCACTTGTTCTTGCGCATCTCGAGGACATCACGGATCTGAAGGGGGAAGAGGATGCGGCACGTGCAACAGTAGCAACAGCAGCGTCGGAAGCAGAGTTTTCCTTCAAACACATTGACCAGTTGTGCACGAGCTAGCATGCATGGCACCTGCAAGAACGCCTCTGCTACAGAAGACAGCTGCACTGCACTGGCTCCTTGCAAGTCCAGTCCTGCTACACACTGCTGTGCAATGCGTCTGCAGTTCACCCGAGTGTCATGCATGGAGCAAGCAGGACTGTTTCAGCAGCTGGCCTTGGCACAGCACATCCTGCCCCAGATGCACAGGGCCACAGGCTACCCACCAAGAACTTAATCCTGCTGGCCAGGGCTTTGTCTTCACTGAGTCTTTGCAGTCGCCCCAGGTACGCCTCCAGCGAGTCGCGTGTCTTCTTGTTCTCTGCTGCCGCCAACATCTTGCCCGTGACTGTGATCATTTCACAGGCAGACTCAAGGTTGTCCTCAGGGGGAGGCTTCTTGGGGTCGTCACGGTTCTGAGATGACAGCATGTGATGACAGCACTGAGATATACATATGCGGAGAGTTTCAAGGGGGGACAAGGGGGCCATAACAACTACACCAGTCACAAGGTTCCCTTTCCTGCAGTCGGTGTCTACATCACACCCACAATGAGGTTTCCATGTCCTTGACAGGAATGTATGTGCTCTTGCTGCCAAAGACAAGGCTCTGCTGTGGCAGCCTCCTCACCTCCAGCAGCTCCCTGAGGCAGACAACGATGATTGCCTCCTTGACCACCTCCTTCCTGTACAGCTCAGCAATGAGGCGCACAGTGCCCAGGGTGCGGCTCTTGACACGCTTCTCAGCAGCAACTCGCTCATCAGGGTCAGTGATGTTTGCAAGCTCCTGCAGGGGCGACCAAGGCAGGAGAGAAAGAAAAGTGCTCCATGGGTAACCTGGCAATGCCGAGTCAAGCATGATGTTGGGACATTTATGCAAGTGCCAGGCAGTGTGCAGGGTGGTTGCTGCATGTGCACGTGCCTTGGCCCTGATGTGAGCACCACCCACCACAACCGGCTGTGAGCGGATGTGGCCTCTCACCTCTCTTGCTGTTGCTGCCCCCTCAAATTCATCCTGGCAGGTGTTGAGCAGCACGCGCTTGAAGGCCACCGGCTTGTCCTCACCCTCAGGAGGTGGGAAGCTGGGCAGCTCCCTGCTCAGGCTTAAGCACAAGTCGGCATACATGGCACAGAATGTGGGCTGTGCGACTGCATTCTCAAACACCAGTGTAATTGTGTGCTTGAGAATATCACTGGTGGTGATGACCTCTAGCAGCTGATTCAGCAGCCGCTCAAACTTCTCTGGAGTCAGCTTGTTCAGGATACCCTTCACACTACGGATGGCCTGTGGGGGCGGGAGACAAGGCAACAGCAGCGGCATCTGTCAAACACAAGGCACAGCACGGCACTCGGCTGCCTTGTATGAAAGATCAGCCATGGACCCTTTGAGTTGTTGGGAATGGCAATCAGGATAAACAGAGCTCCACTGCACTTCTTGCTGCTGTTAGACATGACGGGAGGCTGAGCCAATGACGCACTGCCCACCAGATGGCGCTGTCAACATTGCCAACAGCTATGTGGTGACAAGGTTGCGAAACGGCTCTTGAACAGACTGTGCTGCTGCAGTTTGATGTGCGTCAAGATGACAGCAGTAACCAGCAGTGTCTGGTGTACGGCTAATACTACTTCCTGGCCCCCAAGCTCTCTCAAGAACCACACCACGCCAGAAAGGATTGCACTGTCTTAGCACACCAGCTCGCAAGCGATGCCTCACAGGGCAGCCGACTCACCCTCTCATGTTGTCCCAGGTCCCCTCCAACCTTGTATGCCTGCCTTCCCTGCTCCTCAGCACGATGTATTCTCATGGCCTCCTGAGACGGCTGCTGACGAGCAGACTGCTGCTGCTGCTGCTGCTGTGGCTGCTGATTTGCTGCTGCTGCTGGTGTTGGCTGCCTAGGTCCTGCTGCTGCTTGTGCTCCTGCTGCTGGGGGTGGTGCACGGCTGCGCCAGTCGCGGTCATCCTCGGTGTCTTCAACAACTTGCTGCAGAACAGAAACACCAATGGAACAATTGACACTTGCCTGTTGGAGGTGAAAGACCTGTTTGCGTTGTACAAATATGGTGAATACACAGCACCCCGACGCCAACACAGGCACCAGCTGGACACTTCACTGGAGACTGTCGGTTGTGTGCTGCCCTGCAGCTATCAGCAACTGCAGCCAGCTGTGAAGCCACTGATGATCCTCTGCTTGACGCTGTTGCTGATACTGACGCCAGCTCTTCTGCCCTGAGCAGGCAGTGTTATCTAGTTAAGAACCAGCTGCTGCTTGTGATAGTGCTCATCAACGCTCAGCTCTGGGGGCAGGACTGTCCCAGTGATTGCGCTGTACAAACTAAAGCTGGTCACTCGCTTACACTGTGACTGTACAGGATGCTGTCACAACTGCTTGCCACTGTACTGAAAGCCCAGACAGTGAATCAGGTGCGATGCCAGCTGTACATCCTGCTGCTGCATTCCTGCAAACCCTGAGCCCTGATGCATGACTGGTGCAAGCGCACAGATGACATCTTCTGACACAGGTTTGCAAGTCTGCTCTGCAACAATGCAATGGCAATTCAAATGCATGGCATTGAGAACGGATGTCAAATCGCCCTTTCCCATTGCTGCTGCTGTTGGCGCCTTGCTGTGGACATGAATAAGGGCCTCCCAGCACTCTACCCTGTCTACTGTTGATTACCTTGAGCACCTGTCTCTGTGTCTCCCGCTCTGTGTCTTCTGAGATGACAATTTCCAGCTGCAGCTGCTGCACCTCAAGGGGAGCTTTCACATACCTCTGCAGCACCCACAAGCAACAACACAAATGCTTAAGGCTTCTGAGCGCAATCTGTACAGCACCCAGAGCCTTGGACAGCATCACGCAACTACAATGAATACGGACTCTGCTTGATATTTATGCAGATGCTAATAGCTGCCAATACACAGCAGTAAGGCATCTGCTTGTGGCTGCAGCAACTCACATCCATGAACTGGAGCAAATACTCCCGATTGTATCTGATGATCTGGCCCGGGGGCTTCTTTGGCTTATCATCGACCTCTGCTACGATGGGAGCAGTGAATGCCTGCGGAAAAGATGGGCACCCTGACACACACACCCAGGGACCTGCTGAAGGGCAAGAGCGCTATGCATGTGGTCCTATAGCAGCAAAGCTAGCTGCTGGTGGAAGTTCCATGCATAGAATGAAATGTTGTGCCTTGTAATTTCAGCTGAAGGAGCTTACAGGCTTCTGTGAACGAAGGCCACCTCCCGCTCCAGTCTTGAAAGCAGAAAATGGGTTGCTGGCGCCTCCAGGCCGCAACGACAGCGGCCTTAGGCTAACCTCCTCTACCTCTGTCATGCTATACGCCTGTTTCCCACCACGATCAGTAAACTAAACGTGAAATGGGGCAGGTTTTCGGCTGCGGTGATTCCTTGGCGCTGGCTTTTGAGGCCAGGCTGTGCAGCAAAATATCAAATGTGAAGATCTTACAAGTTGTATCAAGAAGCCCGCACAAAAGAGAACGAAGTCGCCAAACAGCAAAACCCGAACCTGCAATTCGTTCGAGCGCACAACATACATACTATAAACGCATCACCAATTCACAGGTGTATAACTTATATCGGTGTCACTCAGGGTCCTTCATGCAATAGGACTATGTCGACAAGCTGTACTGCTGTGCTCGAGAAAGTGGTCTGCACTGGCGGAAAGGTTGCTGCAGCGTCAGTCCCTGGGAAATATGTCGCCAATCTGGTGCAGATATCGTATTGCAGAGCCTCCTACCAGCTAGTCAAGATCGGTCGTGGGCAAGTCCTATGTAGCTGCAAGCTGCCCGCTCCCGCGGGTTGGGCAAACAAGCGTGGTAAGAGCATAACCTAAGTCCTTTATATGGGCAAATGACGCCTTACAATGGCTGTTCGCCTTTACCGAGGCTTGGCTGGCTGGAGTTTACCAGCAACTGCCGTACGGACGACCGCTGATGCCTACTGAAGCCGGGCCTCTCAAGCCCAAAGACGAATCATACCACTGGTAATGTAGCTTGCTTGCCTGTGGTGCTGTAAATTCTCATCAAACCGCTGTGTCACATTCGCTGGGTGCTGTATCAACAACAGGTCAGCAACATCCTGTGGCCAACCACCATTCATCCAGCTCGACACAGTCAAAACATGTTCAGTATGTACAAAGTTCTTGTAATCTACGCCTACTGGCTACTTCTGTCACAACTAGGGCCACACCCAGTTACAGCTCAGGTTGCAACAGCAACAGCAAATGGTAAACCACCATCTGGGGGGGAGTGTCCGCTTACAAGTGAGGACTTTGCACAGACAGACTATGCCTCCGTGCGTAAAGCATGTGGTGAGTCTCTCCCATAAGTAGCCAGCGGCATTTGATGGGTATTGTGTTGCCTGCACTTGTCTATCCTTGTCAGCAAGGACATTGTGAAAGTTATTCAGTTCCGCTTGTGCGATATTGGGCGCGGGGCCAATGCCACAAGCATTTCGGCTGTATGCCTGGATTGCTGCTGTGCACCAAGTACACATGCTTCAGCCAAGTAGGAAAGCCTTTCCTGAGGTCCATGATGCTGTGGTAGCTTCCGCCAGGGTCCAAGTTGGCCAGCTGCCAGCAGATGTCACGGCACCATTGGCTTGGAGGCTTGCAGTGTGCTTGAAGTTCAACTTTACTAGAGCTTCAAGGCTGGAAACTTAACACCATACTGGTTGTATTCAGTACACAGCCAAACTTTACATGCCTGTCTCTCACAACTCTCTGGCTGGGAATGGGCAGCACCAGGGGCCTGCATTGTGTCGTGTGATACGCCAGATAAGATAATCACTATGTAGCTACAAGGCTGCCAGTTAGTGACTGCACCGGATATCATATCCGGCATGCTTGCCACGCTGCCCTGCAAAGATAGCTGTATGCATGCAGCATGTTTTGCAGGGTTGATCCAAAACACCGATCACACTGCTATGATGCATCCGTATATATGCTAACACAAGCACTTGTGTGTCTGTGGCCGCTGTTATCTTGCTTTGCCTTGCAGATATTGACTCTATGACAGATGCAACCTTTTGCAAGTCATGTGTATGCGGTCTGGGCACTGCTATTGTGCTCAGCTTTGACAAGGCTGGCACCAAAGTCAATGGTCAGCCAGTGTCAACTCTGGCTGCAAGTGGAGACATTGCCACACTGAGCAACCTGTTGAGCAACTGCAGTGCAGTCATGGGCATTGAGCTCCTGCAGGCAGGAGCGCTGACAGCTCAGGCCTTAGGGCAACTATCAACATGCGATGTTAATCAGAGCAGCCTGGACTGTGCAGGTGCTGCAGCCCCAGGCACAGCACCAGGTGTGATGCCAACTACAAATGGCGCAGCAGGTCCTGTGGCAGCAGCACCTGGCTCTGTATCTGCCCTGGAAGGAGGTCAACAGCAGCACACAGCCAAGTCGGCAGTTTCAGCAGCAGCAGCTCTTGCTCCCGCCATGCCAATGGTAGCCCTAGCAACAGCTGTACTGTTGGCGGCAGTCGCGCTCATGTAAAGCACCCCTCCACTGGAGAAACCAGAATATTATCAAAGTATACGCAGCCGCTGCGTGCAGCAACTGCTTGCCAACCAGTTTGGCAAACTTTACAGGCTTTGAGAAGGCTTGTCCTGGGCCAGCCTTTCAACAGGTTCCATGCCTTGGACAGTGTGCTTGGCAGGGGCTGCATGAGCTGCTAGAGCCGGGCTCAGCCCTGGGCAGGTGCACTGCCTGAGAACCAACTAAGTTCAACTCACTGAGCCTGGCAGGCTGAGGCTTAGCTTTGCTGACAGCACTGCAGCAAGGCCTGCTGCAGCGCTCTGGGCTCTTCTGCCAATAATTCAAGTAACATCATCAGGTTGTTACTATATGTTTGCTGAGTAAACATGAGGCCACTGGCATCAGGCCAGACGGTCAGGCTGCCAGCTGGCCTCTCAGGTGCTGACTGTGCTGCCAGCAGTGCGTATGGTTCAAGTTCGAGTCAGTTGCCGGCCAAAAATCATGTGACCAATTGGTTGTTTTGGTGCAAATTTACAATTTAGTTTTGCCAAAACACATGTGGCCGCCCCACATGGCATGTGTGTGCAGCAAAGAAACTCCTTAGACTGAAGTTGAGGTCACACCTCAATGTTTAGAAACATGTCTTCCTACTAGGTGACTAACATGGTTTTGGTGACGGCTTTGCAAATGATTGACCGATCGGGTATTTGGTCCCCAAATTTGGATATGGTAAATCAGAAATCTTACTGCCGTCATTGCCAACGGTTTGGAACAGAACCGGCAGCGAGTCACAGGACTCCGAGTCATGGCATGGGGGCCCCACTGGGGCTGCAGTGCAAAATGGCGCTACGAGTCACGGACGGTCCTGCATTGCAAGGCGCCGGGCATGGGCCAAGACTTTCAGGAATCCCACTTCCAGTAGTATAGGCTAGCTGTCCATTAAATGAACACATTATTGGCAGATCATCATCTGCCAATCCAGTGCCACTGCCAGGCTGCAGCAGTCGGCAGTTAGCCTAACACTATTAATGCATGGAAGCAGGATAATCCTGCATAAACTCACTGAAATAAAAATTTGCAGCTCAGCCTGCCAAGCCACAGGGCCGGGGCCTGTGAGCCGGAGTTGGCAGTACTTCACTCAGTATTTGAAACAAGGGATCAGTGCCACTGCAGGGAGTCCCTGCAGGGTTCCAGCCGCATCATGCAGAAAATTTATTCCATGTGGTCGAACCACCGTGACGGTCCGACCGCAGTCACCGCCGGTGGCCCGACGGGTCGAAGCTTTCGGAAGGCTTCAAGCAACTGGACTCCGGAGGATCCCACCAAGGTTGGCTGTACCATGTCCCCCATCTCGCATCAGCGACTCTGTTGGCTACTTATAGTGTCCCTCAGGGGCCAGGTTTCACCGTATGGTTACCATATGCATGCGGTATGAACTGCATACGGCGTATATCGTATGGCCCCTACTACGACTCGGGATGTCAGACATTGTCGGCCCGACTGGCATTCAACTCAGCGTTGCAGATGTGCTATCACCACGTATCAGTGGTGTGGTAGCACCGTGCATGCCATGCAGTGCGGCACTGCGAAGTAAACATCGGGGTGACGAGGTCTCCCGGCGAGATGCAGACAAGTGAATGAATGGATGAATGATCTACTCTTGGTGTCTTTGAATAGACACCCGCGTATGTTGAGGGAGATGGCGTGTGTGGCGATGGCGGTACAAGGCAGCGAGAGGGTGTTAATGCAGACAGTAATAAGCTGAGCTGCAGCAGTCACTCGGCCATCCTGTTGAAGTGCCAATATTGGCCCATTAGACATCTTCCCAGTTGATTGGATTAACTTGGATCATGCTCGCTGGCCCAGATATCGAGGTACAAACACCTAGAGATGCGTTGTACAGTACAACGCAGACATGTGCTACACATTCAGAAAAACAGTCAGAATTCCCAATGAATGATGCATGCAGTGCCTGTGCCTGTTCAATTAATTTGCAACCACTGGCAGCGGTGGCAGTACAGCCTAGTAAGGTGGCCATAGTGTGGCAACCGCACGCACTAAACAAATACCGGTTTGCGCTTGCTGGCGCTAGTCTGTCGCTGTCCCTGCAGCTGTACACGCTGGCCACCTAAGGTCTGCTGCTGTTGGTCCTGCAACTGCCTGTGTCCCCCATTTGCACCTAGCGCTGTGGCAGGCCGCTGACGTGCAGTTGCTACAGCACTGCTTGGCTGTTGTTGTGTGCTGGCAGCACTTTCAGATTTGCCTGCCCCATGCTTGGTCCCTCCAGTGGTGTGTGGACGCATGTGACCCCTTAGGCTGCCAGGTGCACTGGCCCCATGTTCGTGCTGCTTTGGGTTGTAGGGCCCTGGGCTGGAGTATTTGACACTGTTACCCAGCCCAGGTGAACTTGACCTCACCACTACGGTGCTGCTCAACAAATTACCGATACCGCTTTGTCCAACCTCTTGCTGTTGCTCATCGCTATTAGCACAATTCCCGCCTGGAGTGCTGCTGCTGCTGCCAACTGCCTTTTCCTCTGCCATCCTCCTCAGCAGTGCAGCATTCAACCCAGGCCCAAGTGGACCAAAGCCCAGTGTTTCACCTATTGCTGCTGGCCCAAGGTATGCCTTTGATGCTGTGCTGGGTCTGAAAGAATCAAACTGAGGCAAGAAGCCCGCACCTGCCATGCTGCCACCCGATGTGTTGTCTCGGGCTGGACTGCTGCTGCGGCTGCCCAGCAACGTTCGTTCACAAACCAGGCACCTGCACTTACACAAATCAGTAGCAGTGGGTGCTCGGCAGTCTGACTGCCGCCGGGCGGCAGAGTACCACAGCCAGACTTCACGCCAACATAGTATCTGCAGGCTGCCTTCTGCCTCCTCCTCAGCTGCAACTCATTTGCAAAAAGATCATAGTAGGACTGCACAATTACCATGCATTTTTGTGATGAAATATCAGAGCAGCTTCACTCTGTGAAGGGCGGCGTGAGCCATTGATGCCCTCAACCTCCCTGCCCCCCTTGTCTACTCCTCTCCTCATCAACCCCTTCTCTCACCTCGTCTTGCTCGCTCCACTGCTGTCTGCATCCCCCACAGATGCCCTGTATGCCCCGAGTGCCAACTCAACAGCTCTGGCCAGCACTGCACGCATGTCATCCTTGCTGGCTTTGGACACCATCAGATGAGACAACTCCTGCACCAACCACAGCAAGCACATCACACAGCAAAGCTGACAGGAGACGGGAAACACGTCATTGCTTGTCTGCGTAACTCAGTCGGCATTACCAGTCATAATCAGATGATATGGTGTGCTCCAGCGTGCCATGACGTTGAATTGTTAATGGTATGATACCTGCAGGTCCTCTTTTGTTGCCACTCCCTCCTTTTCCAAGTGTTCTGCCTCTTGTGCATCCAACCTGGCTGTCAGGCCCACCACCGCTTCCCTCAGGCCAGCCAGATCAGCAGCCAATGCCTTGTCGGCGTCAGACACCACAGCAGCAGTGCCACGACCAACCTTGCGGTTGAGCTCAATGAGCGAGACATTGAGGGCAGCCAGATCCTTTGCCTGAAGCCAACATGGGGTATGGGGCAATGTTGCATTGAGTGAGACATGAACGCTGACCGCCCACTCCGTTACTGCCGTGAGAAATACTTTAATGCAGCTTGCACTTTGCTGTGCACAGTGACCACTAAGTAGGCCTTTGCCCAGTGCTCCAGGAGCTCTGCATCATCTACCAGGCTGCATGCAGCCGTTCAAGCTCTTGTGCCCACTTGCAGCTTGCCAAACTTTGAAAGCTGTTGTCACTCGAAACCTAACCTTGATCTGCTGTACTTCTTTGCTTGTTGCTGCTGCTGCTGCCGCCACTGCATCCAGCTTGCCATGCATCTGAGCCATGTCAGACAGTGAAACCTCCGCCTGTTTGAACTGCTGCAAGGCCGGCTGCATTTCCTTGCGCAGCTGCACCACCTGCTGAGATAGCCTGTCTGCCAGGCCCTGACAGGTGTCTTGCAGGCTGGCCAGCACACCCATGGAGCTGTCCTGGCCAGAAAATACGTCAGCACGCAACTGCTGCACCTGTGTGCACAAGCAGACACAGCTCAGTGCAAGCAAGTATGCTGTTGAAGGTGTTCACCCACCCAAAGCAGCAACTCCAAATTCTACAGGCTTCCTAAATATGTGGACTGGTGATTCCAATAACAATAATGACCAGACACTCATTAGTTTAGGCCCGCTATGTTATTGATTACAGTAAACGCAAGCCATTGGTATGGTGCACTTGCAAAATTGTGACAGAGACAGCGTCTGCTGTGGCAGGTTGCTGCTGAATGCACAGCGAGATATGGCTGAAAGATAAAATCACAGTCTCTTGCAACAGGCTGCATAGAAGCACAGGAAGAGCATGTATGTATGTCTGTCTGTCTTAGTAGCATGGGCAGCAACATGGCTCACTTGCTGCTGCAGGTCGTCTAACTGCTGCTGCAGTTGGGCTGTCTGCTGCTGGCCCTTGTCGATCTGCTGCTGCAGTTCAGCTTGCTTGGACTTGGTCAACACCCCCATTGCCACCCCTCCTGACTGCGGACTGCTGATGGGGTTGCTGCCACCACCTGCTAGGCTATAGTCTGCAAAAGAAAGCTGTTGCTGCTGTTGCTGCTGCTGCTGCTGGTACTGCAGGATGCTGTTGCTGTCCATCATTGAGTTGCAAGCTGGGCCGTTGCCAGGTGCAGTGACAGCGGCGCTGACCGGTCTGCTATCGGCAGCGCTTAGGTGATTCTGAAGAACTTGTTGCTGCTGTCCTCCAGCTGCCACTGTAAAGCTGAAAGAGCAATCGGCTGACGTTGCGTCAGCTGCCACAGCTGTTGTGGCACCAGAAGCAGACATGCTACACTGTTGCTGGCCTTGTGCCTGGTCCAGCTGCTGCTGCATGTGCTGCATCTGCTGATGTGTCATCATTTGTGGTTCTGGCACCGCAATGCCGAGTTCTGCTGCCACCAGGTCCACTGCCATCAGGCGGCCTGCTAGGTTGTGAACACCAGCTAGGCGACACTCACACATCTTCAACCTGTTGTTCAGCTCCTGCATGGCACAGTGTGGTCACAGCCACACTGTCAACCCACCAACCTGGGCAGCAATCTCAATGCCTGCTGTCATTCTGACATGACCTGACCTGACCGTGCAGCTCTGATTGGGGAGTCTTATTGCTCACAAATAGTTGTTGTTTCTGCCACAGCTAGCTAAGGTGCGAAAGGGAACCAAGAGGCTCTCTCTTGTGATAGGCAGGCCTGTCTGCCGCCTCTGTTGACGACATCTACAAGGGCTTGAGGCCTTCCTCCTGAAGCTCAGCTGGCAGTGCTGCCTGTGGAGATGTGCAGCTGTTCCGTCTGCTGCTGTCAGCGTGATGCCAGGCACCAGCTGTAGGCACGTGGTTGGCAATGACTTGTCTTACCTCTTCTGCTGTTTGCCTGAGCTTCTTTGCCTGCTCCTCCACCAGGTCTGCCCGCTGCTCCAGCTGCTGCAGCCGAGTGAGCACTTCCTGCTGATTGAATGGAGATAAAGCGCTGCTGGCTCCATGACTAACTTCCAGACGGGACTCAAGCACTCGCAGACGGTCAAGCAGCTCATGCTGACTTAGGTTCGTGCGTTCAAGGCTGCATATCTGTGAATAGCAGAGAAGTGGTTGCCTGTCATTGTGTGCAGCTGTCAGTAGGAACTTTCGTTGTATAGATTGCTGTCACAGCAAGAGTCTTGCTAGCACTGGCTGCTGTACAAAGCAGTAAACAAATCTTTGGGATCTCAAATGCTACAGTAGCATGTTGCTGCAGCTGGGACCTGTTGATTCACCTTATCTTGGAAGGTTGTTATCATGCCCGCTTGAGTCTGCATCCTTTCCACCAGGCTCTCCAACATGGCTTGCAGGGGTGTTTGGATAAACAGTGGCTGTATGTACACGATGGTTGGTGTAAAGCAACAGAAGCTCATGAGCACTACTTGCTCAGATTCAGCAATTTTGTGGTTGCCGTTCATCCTTGCATAGCTTTTCAATCACCTGCCGTATGGCCGTGAGTATTTGTGCATGCTGGTCATCCTCGTAACCAAGCACTCCGCCATTTTTACTCAAGCTGCTTCGGTATGGGAGTGTCATTCAACTTGGCCAAGCCTACTGCAAGCTCAAGCTAGGGGTGTGCCTGTGGCTCAAGTCAAGGCAGAAACATGTTACATATCACGTGTAACTGCAGGCTATGAAGGGGCGATCGTGGGCTTCGCAGGGAACTGGGGGAAGGATGTACTGCTCTGCTGCCATGGCGACAACTGCTTACTAGGTCGTAGCTCGTAGATGGCTCGATTCGGCTCATTAATAGTATTCTGCGTGCCCGCGAGAACATACACACGCACAGTGAGCCAGTCACTTTTTCGGACCCTTGTCATTCCTGTGATTGTTGACTATGATCAACAGAAACCCGTATGAACAGTAATTTGGTAGCCACATTATCACACGTGGCTGAGCTATGTGTCCATCAGGCCCCTTCATGCGCAATGGGAGGGAAACATGCTATGCTGCGTGGCATCGTGATTGCGGGACTAAACGACACGTGATTGACTTATAAATGTCACGCTCAGCTGTTAAGGTGGTGCTGCGCACCCGCCCTACTGATAACTTTGCGCAAGACCAGCTGCAAATATCCCAGGGCAGCAAGGTGCTGTTGACAGCAGAAGCACAAGTGCTCCACATGCATGGTACTTATAGATATTGATTTAGGCACTTCTAGTGTAGAATGTGACGGTTTTTCACACTGGGAGAAGCGCTGGGCTGCCCAGCGAGAAAGCTGGCCCACCACAGCAGTATCAGGTGCAGTACCGCCAGGTTCCAGCAGCGATTTTTATGGTGATGGACACATCATGAGGTGCTCCTCGCTGTTGCCTGCAGTTTACGTTTGATGGCATTCTGCACAACTGCCCCCAAGAAGATGTCTTCGAGGTGGGTGGGTAAGGTCAAGCCAAATCGATTTAGAACGCCAACACCCCTCCATAGGATCAGCTATGCCTGGCGGTGGCAGTTTCGACACTCAGCTTCAGCGATTGAGAGTATAGTTTCACCACACAATACAGTTGTAGTCAGCAACACACTAACAGCAAGTAACCAGACCACACGCTGCCCCAATTGTTCTGCTGCGGCACAAGCTCTAACAACTCCTGAGCCGTATGCTTCTGTGATACATGCAGTTGTGTGCCTCAGATGTCATCAGTGGTGCTTTGGATGGCTTTAATGGCACAGTACTGTGCTATGGGCAAACAGGTGACCTCCTGAAACACCCGAACGACGATCAACAGAAGCACACCAGCAGCATAAGTTGCAGCTGCAACAGTGCCGCACCAGTGACTCTTGCCATCATTAGTATATACAGCAGCCGGCATAAAGCACCTGCCACCTCTTGTCTGTTGGCAATTGCAGGTGCTGGCAAGACCTACACGATGACTGGTGACCGGAAATCCTACAGACAGCGTGGCTTGATCCCGCGCACCATCTCCTCCACAATCGCACAGCTGTCAGCCGCCCCGGGCCTCAGCAACTGGGGTGTGTCTGTCAGCTACCTTGAGATATACAACGAGGCGCTCTACGACCTGCTGGATATCACCACTCAGCCACATGAGCTCACCCTGTATGAGGATGCCCGGGGCCAGACACAGGTGAGACACGGCTGCAGCAACTCAGGCGTGCCACTCAGGTGTGACACCTGCTGGACGGCCTGGCGGATGTGGCTGCACACAGTGCTGACAATGACCCCACCTGTCTCAACTAATTTACTCAGCTGGCTGTTTCTTGTGGGGTCTAGTTGCAGCAGAAGCAGTCACTACCTTTTCTGCTGCTATAGCGTGAGGCCCCACTGCTGTGTTGTGTACTGTTGGTTCCTCCAGGTGTCTGGCCTGCGCAAGGTGGCTGTCAGGAGTGAGGCTGAAGCACTGTCACTGTTCTTCGAGGTGAGACGGGCTGGGGGTGTGGAAGGCAGTCTTGACGTGAGCACTTTCTGAAGCAGTCTTCTTGAGCGTGTCAGGGTTAGGCTGTACCAGCGCTGCTGAATAAAGGCTGAGCCGGGGCGTGCAGTACCTTTCACAGAGTCTGTGCCAGTGGTACACAGCGCACTGTTGGACCAGTCAGGCCCCTGATGCTGGGCATTCCTGACATCTGACAACTGGTGGCTCCAGGCAGCTGTCAGGCCTAGACTCTGGGGCCAGCCTTAGTACGGCTCTACAGTGCGGGTTGGACGTGCCAGGCTGGGACTGTGTGCTGCTGCAGGGCGAGAGCAACCGTGTAATTGGGGAGCACCAGTTGAATCGTGAGAGCAGCAGAAGCCACAGCATATTCATGATGCACATAACAATGACACCTGAAGGCGCAGAAGGACAGAACCTGGTGAACACTGTAGTAGTGGAAGCTGAATGGAAGAGCCTAGAGCTGAACCACAGCGTTGCATCTGATGCCTCGCTGGCAATGCAGGTGTGCATGCCCACAGCCCAATGCTGTGTCATGACACCAAGTTACTTCTTTAGTCAGTGCTGTGCTGGCTATCTGCTGCTGCTCGCAGTTGTCCAAGTTGTTTCTTGTTGACCTCGCTGGCAGTGAGCGAGTGACCAAAACTCGCAGTGAGGGTTTGGTGCTGCGGGAGGCCGGGCACATCAACAAGAGCCTACACATCCTGGAACAGGTAGTGCTGGCAGCATCACAGAAAGGCAGAGACCATGTGCCGTACAGGTCAGTGAGGCGGGGCAGGGACACCAGCAAGTTGTGTCCTTGGCTACTTTTGTCACTGCTTCAAGCTGCCCCTTGGTGGCCAGGTGCAACCTGTTCCATGGGGCTGTGAGATTTGTGATCAGCTGGCTGTAGACTTGTGAATTCTCATCACAGTGGCAATGCAAACGCTTCTGATGTGATGCTGCCATGCAGGTCCAGCAAACTCACTCATGTACTGAAGGACAGTCTTGGTGGCAACTGCCGCACGGTGATGATTGCTAATGTGTGGGGCGAGGCTGCACAGCTGGATGACACACTCAGCACATGCAGGTAAGGTGCACAGTATCCGGGCCACAAGTCGTGTGGGAGCAGTGACTTGTTTCTGTTGACACAAGTTGGTAATAGAATAACTCAGCAACAGCCATTGCAGTATAATATCTGGGGCAACGCACAATGGCAACATGAACCAGTGGCACCAATGCGGCTTGCTGTCTGCTGCCAAGATGCACGGCCTCTTGGCTGTGGCAGATTGCAGACTGTGCTTGTTACTAACAGCACAGTGCTGGTGTTGTTTTCATCCAGGTTTGCGGCACGCATGGCTCGCCTGGTGTGCGAGGTGCGCAGCAATGTGGTGACAGAAGGGGGAGCAAGGGTCAGAGCACTGGAACGGTAGGGCACTGGGAATATGCACACATTGGCTACCTTCGCCACAGCCAGCAATCACCTGTAATGAGTAGTCAGCTCTGTG
This sequence comes from Coelastrella sp. MACC-549, assembly GCA_018290735.1. Classification (NCBI taxonomy): domain Eukaryota; kingdom Viridiplantae; phylum Chlorophyta; class Chlorophyceae; order Sphaeropleales; family Scenedesmaceae; genus Coelastrella; species Coelastrella sp. MACC-549. The sequence goes on from JABEVS010000123.1 coordinate 133,793, forward strand.
ATGACTTGCAATCGATACCTGGCATCAAATGCACGGATAGAATATTCCAGTGCCTGGTACAACAGCAAGCTGTGCTCAGTGTCCATCTGGTGGGATGTGTGGTGCAGCATGGTTTGTGATGCGCTCACTGCCGCCGTGCAGGGAGGTGCAGGAACTGAAAGAAGAGTTGGCAATCATGCAGCTCATGCATCAGTTCAACAACAGCAGCAGTGTGCAAGGCAACAGCTCCCAGACACCACATCAGCCGTACTCAGAAGAAGCGCGTCTTCGGCTGAGGGAGTCTGTGCTCATGTGGCTGCAGCAGCAGGAGGTTTCTGCTGATGTGGCAGCAGCAGGGCTGGCAGCTTTACCTCTTGGGAGTGTGAGACAACTCAGAGAAGTGCTGTTGGCTGTCAAGGTAAGGAGGCCGCTTGCAGGTAAACAGAATGCATAAGCCAGTGTCAGAACAGGCCATGCTTGTGGCTTTGACAATCTGCCGCTGGCAGTTGTGGACTGGCTGGGCTGTTGCTGTTGTTGTATTGTACTGCTTCATCTACTGGAGCTGTGTATTTCTTTTTCTGTGTACTGCAGGCCATAGTGCAGCAGTTGGTTGACAGAAGCAGTGACCCAGCTGCTTGTATTGGCATAGCTGCTGCTGCAGCAGCAGGCAGCACCAGGTCAAGCTGCGGCGAGACCGCAGCAGCTGCAGGACCCACACCACTAAATGTTCCTGCTACTGCTGCTGTTCCTGGTGCAAGCAGCAGCTCCAGTAATCCAAGTTGGCAAGATTGCGTTGGTGAGCAACAGCAGGGGCAACAGGGTGGTGGAAGACATTCATCACTCTGGCAGTGCAGGTTCTGTTGCAAATAGTTGTGAAAATGACCCCATGCATACGGGTTAGCATGCGACATCTAGGTGTGACCAATGACAGTTGCTGATCTTGTGCTCCTGGGCACAGCGCCACACGGCATGCACTTCAGGTGCCAGTGATTCACCATGCAGGGTGGCTGCTTGAGAGACTGTTTGCATTTTCGTGAGTTATTACTGAAGCAGGCTGTGATTGCAGGTGATGGTGATGATCATTTAATGGCGGCAGCAGCACCAGATGATGCCAGGCCGGCAGGTTACGGTCAACAGCTGCAGCATGAGGAGGATGCTCTTGCAGGACCAGGACCTGGCTCACTCCTCCTGATGCAGCAGCAACTTCACAGCAGCAACCACAGCAGACAACTGACTCCAGGTGGACGGCTTCAGAACATCAGCCATGATGCCCAGCCAACTGCCGCGGTTGCTCCTGGTAGAGCAGCAGCATTGGAGCAGTACCGGTCTGGTGCAGGCGCAGAGCGAGCAGCACTGCTGAATGACAATGCAGCCAGGCTCAGGGCGGCCAAGAAGCGCAGCAAGGAGCTGGCAGTGCGGCTGAATGACCTGAAGCGGCAGCTGGATGATGCTAAAATCCAGCAGGAACAGATGAAGCAGCAACGGCAAACTCACGGAGCACCAGAATCAGAAGAGGTAGGTGACTGTCATTGTCAGTTCATGCATAGTTACGTCACATGAGCATGATGCATTGTATTATGTGTGGTGTTGGTGCAGTTGATGGTACAGGGCCAGGCAACAGCAGCAGAAGCCCAGGTACTCAGCTCTGCATGTCACCATGAGCAATGCTGCTACAAAAGCGAGCGGGGTCTCAAAGCATTGGTTCAGCCGCTCCCCTGTCACTGCTGCTGCTGTTGCTGCAGCCCTCAAGTTCTGAGTACCAGCTCATTGTTGTCATCCGGGACATCAAGGCACAGTACAGGTGATGAGACTGCACCTGCAGCGGCAGTGCAGTGACCACTCCGCAATGGAGCAGTATGCAATTTGCGTGCCACTCAACCACCAGCAGCTGAGTCTGGTCATCACATGAGGCTCTAGGCAGCAGATTTTTCTGTGGCAGCGGTCAAACAACAAGATGTTCATCATGAGTGCTGCTGCTGCTGTTGCAGAGACAGTCATGCTGAGCTGCAATTGGTTCGTGATGAGCTTCAGTACACTGCTGGCCTGATTGAGACATGCAAGGCTGAGCTGCTGGAGGACTTTGCTGCCTGGTTCAAGGTGACATATGGCCAAGATCTGGCAGACTCTGAAGGGCCAGAGGTGAGACAACAGAGAATCAGCAGTGACATGATGATGATCAGTGGCTGGCCTGATGAGCATCATCAAGGCTGTATTGATCATCTGACACAGTGGCAGCAGAAGTATGCTCAGCAGCTGCTGCAGACGGGGTGTATTCACTTCTCAGACTGCTGTTCTGACCTAGTAGTAATCGTATGTCCGGTTAAAGCCAGGCATTGCTGCTCCATTCTGCTGCTGCTGCTGTGACAGGATGGCAGCTACCTGATCAGCGCAGCAGGCTCAATGACAAGCAGGCCAGAGTCCGGCAGCAGCGCCCCAACTTCCAGCATCCATGTGGCTAACAGCGGATCTCGTGCAGCAGCAAGCAACAGCAGAAGAGATGGAATGTCTGGCAGCTTACCTGCAGTAGGTCAATTCAGCAATGTCAGCAGCAGGCAAGCAACCCCTCCCCTGGCAAGCCTAGTGGGTGCCCTGGAGGAAGTCAACCACCTTGAAGCCGCTACGTATTATCAAGCACAGCATAAAGGCTCCGGGAGTAGGTTAGCAGGTCATCGTGCAGGTAGTTTCAAAAAGCATAGAGGGGAGCTAGGGACGTTCACAGTGTCAGAACGGTCAACATTGACCGACAACCCAAGAAGCAGAGTGGTGCAGTAGCAAGGCTCGTGCGTAATGCTGTATAGCTAGAGCTTATGCGAATGTAATGTGACTTATGGTATATGAAATTGCCATCAGCATGAGTTTTAGATGCTGTATAGTACACATTTTGCAGGTTGCCATTTACTGACTTCTGCTACGCTAATTGGCTGCTCCTGCATGGAGGCCTGGTTGCTAGAAGCACGTAACAGTATATCAAATGCATATTGCAACCCTCTCTATTACCCTTGTCGGTTCGTCTCACCAAAGCGGTTCCGGAAGGCCAACGCTGATATGCGCATTGATGCCTGGAAAAGTGTCGTGCGGCCCTACTTTACTGTTGCTCAAAGTTACTGTTGCGGTTTCCCGATTAGCTGCAGCCAGGCACCGTACTGCACCTGTTGCGAGTCATCTGCAGCACCTAGCCCTTTGCCAACTAATCCCTGCTCAGCAAACTCTAAACATGCACCTTTCAACAGTGAGGAGCGGCGCAACCAAGGTTTGCAGTGGTGGTTGCAAATATCCCTTGCACACGATCCCTTCCGTTGTAGCTTCCCTTCCGCACAATGTGAGCGCTGCGACTGCTGATCAAGCAGTGCAAAACGTTTGCAGGCTCCTTCCCGTCGTCCTTCGGGCCAATGGCAGCCCAAGTCGTTGAGGGTGGTCGTAGTAAAATCCGGTGACCTCGAGATTCCAGATTCTTTCAGGCAAGCTTTGCAGGGGGCTCTGTCAAGGAACCAGGAGGCGCTAGACAACAGCAGGTGAGGTGTGAAAGGCCTTGGCATTCCTTACAGTCAAGTGCAGTGCAGTAGGCTGGCAGGTGTGATTGTAGAGTCAACTGTGGCACAATGTGTCTCAAACAGACACCCCCATCACATCCAACCTCACCGTTAAAAGCAGAAACGTAGCTGGCCAGTGATGGTGGTCGTGTACAGCTAGGATTGTCCGGCCCCCTATGAGCACCAGCAAAGCAATGACGCCCCATAGACTGACATCACACATCTGTGCTGCTGCAAATACACTCTGTTGATCTCGACCCAGGCACAGTCAGCAAGACTTCATATCATAGTCTTGCAGCACTGCACGGAGATAAATATCGCGGATAATAATTTAACGTCATCGGCAGTCTGCATTGACCGGATTCACATATGGTGTCGATGTGCCACACACTCATGATGGAGCTACGTTAATGTGCAGCCAACATGCTGTGTTCTCCTGCAGTCAAGGCTATGATCGCAGCAGCAACTACAGCGGATCTGGCAGTAGTGGCAGCAGCAGCAGCGGCGGCGGCTACCGTGCTCCCTCCAATGCTGCTCGGACAGCAGCTGAGGCCACGCCACTGCTGCAGGTCCTTGCTACTGCACTGGGGCAAAGCAGAGCCACACTGGAGCGCTTGCAGGTGAGATCAGAACGAGAGATGGCTCATTCAATTTGAAGGGTGCTATGCAAGTGGTTGAGTGAGCCACAAGGGCTATTCTCTCAATTCTTGATTTTCAAGAAGTGGCAGGATCCAAAAAATGTTTGCTGCTTGATAAGGCAACTCACCACCATGGTCTGAGCATGATGACTCTTCTCATGACAGGCAGCCTGGCAGCAATTAGATATGCATCGCAGCATGGCCATGATCTTGAATGAGACACACTACCCAGCTCGCAGCAAAGCTTGCTGCTGCTGCCACAGCCGCTGATGGCTTGTTGATTGGAGGCTATATTGATCAACACGCAGTGGCCGTTGCATCAGCAGCAAGCCTTGCTGCTAGCCAGGGCAGTGTGCCGCGGTCACTGAAGCTCATGCAGTCCGTCACAACTCATCTCGCATGTTTGACTCAAGTTGATCTGAAACTGATAATCAAGAGAAGATGAAAGTAGTGGTTGATCTTGTTGTTGCTATTGCTGCTGTTGCTGCTGCAGGCTGAGGAGGCTGAGATTGAGAACCTAATTCAGAAGGAGCGCAAGCAGGTGGAGCGCTTGGAGTGGCTGCTGGAGAAGGTGCAGATGGATTACGCATACTTCAATCAGCTGCAAAAGAGGTTTGAAGATGAGGCAGGCAGTGCCAGTAACAGGTGGTAATCGGATGTCAAATAGTAGTTGCTCAAGGAGTCAGCCCTGTTGATATTAGCAAGGCGAAACAGACCAAAACAAAGGGGAATGGCCAATCACTGCAAGATGAATGTAGACCATTGCAACAGCCAACTTCAACTGCTATGGTAGCAGTCGTCAGACGCTTATGAGTTGATTTCTTGCCAAGAAGCTGGCAGCTGCAAGCCTTCCGAAAACTTTGGAAGCCACCAGCTCTTCTCTCGGCTCTTGAGGACAAAGGTCTTTCAGATTTCATGATTTATGGGTGCAGTTTGTTGGTGGAAAGGCCTTCATCAATTGCCAATTCAGACTCTAGATCATGTTAAGTTTGCACATAACTGTCAGGCAAATCTAACAACGGTTTTTATCCCGTGATAAAACTGAGTGCCACTCAGTGACTCAGATAGCGAATGAGTTGACTCATCATGCCATGTCCCAATTGGCCCACTCTTCTCAGTGTTTGCTTTGAGGAGTCTGAACTGTGTAGTTACCATGCCAACACGATCGATCAGATATCTGATCAAAGTTTGCCTCCTAGCTTTTAAGCTTCCCATCAATCTCATAATGACGTATGGACAACAACCGCAAGGACAACAAATGCAATGCAAGTATCCTGTTTGGACTAACTGCTTGATGCAAGCCACATCGGAACACATGGCATTGTATTGCTGTTGCATGCAACTCATGGGCATGAATCTCTGGGATTGAACATGTAGAAATGAACTGAAATGATTACGTCACCGATTTCTCCTCAATGAGTGACGACATCACCTACTTCTACTGTGCAAATGCATTTCATGGATGAAAATGAGGTGAGTCAGGTTTCAAGCTCCGCTCTTGCTGAGCAGGATACCCTATCACAAACCTGTCACAGGCACAAGCGCAGCTGTTCAACACTGAAGAAGTGGACAGTCGTGGCCCAGGCTGGGGAGGCACTAAAAAATCCATCCCAACAATCCCAACTTATCCAACTTGGGCAACTTGGATTTATTGAATAAACAGATCACAAACAGCAAACAATATGGTCACGATGGTAGACGATGAACAACTGCCTGTAAGCAGATTAAAATCAGGCTTGAAATCAGGCTTGAAGATGCATGGTGCCTATCTGAAGACATGTGCTTCCTGCGCAACCAACACAGCATTATGTGACTGCACCCCTCACCACTTCTCTCTGGCCCGCGATATCATCCTCATGTACACATAGTGTGTGCATGCATGCACAGCACGAGTCTGAGCAACACACTGGTAATTGCAAGCCTTCTGGCGCAACAAAGCACAGTGCCGCAACAAGACATTTTATGCTGAAAGTCTTATATTGCTGGGTTTCTAGAATGATCTGGAGTGATAAGGAAAGCAAATCGGCAACAAACTGGCACAAATGACAAACACTTTCCACATGCTTTGTTGTATTTCCTGTGATGACATACACGCCTGGGGACTAATGCAGGTTGCTGCAACACAACTCATATCCTGCATCATGTGTTGCCCAATCCTGCATGGGTTGTACAACAGATAGGTATGTAATAGTTTGTGCATCACTTCTTGCCACACCCCCATCCCCAAGGTCCACAATTACGAGCTTGTGATGCCCAATAGGCTTGGTCCTGCAAGAAATACAGAGGACAACCTGTCACTATACTGATGGCAATTTAACGTTGGTATCATTTGAATATCAATACTCACTCAAACATCAATACAATGTTATGACTGCTGGCAGACATTGTGGTCCATGGCTGCTTCATATGCAGGGCATATAATGCAATTTGCCAGAATGCAGAATCGAATGCTGAGTAATGGGCAAGATGCATCACTCACTCATGCACTGATTGAGGGCCACATGCCATGTGCTGAATGTTTACTATGTACAACATGCGGCAACTGAAACTTACACTGCCATAATATGTTGCACCCTGAGTGACTGCCGGGTTTGCTCCTGACTCCACAGCAGAGCGTATTGCATACTGAGTGTTGACAATGGCTCTGTTGTTCGCTGCCAATTGCGCTGAAGTGCTGTCATAGGGCCGGCGGTTATAACGGTTATAATAATTCTGCAGCAGCTTTCGGGAACTGCCTACAACACCTGTGCCAAACGACATGATGGCCTTTAGGCAAGTGTCAGTGCTGGGATGGTGCCATCATGATGCCAGTTGGACTTGATGACTCAGACAGCAAAATACTCAATCAGCCAGAAGTCTACCTGGCATGTATACTTCGCCTTGCTCAAGCAGCCAAACATGCACAGGCGAGTCACATTTTGGCTAAGAGCTCGTTGGATGGACCAGCGGTGTTGATGGTATACAGCATCATGCGCCACGTCCGTGCAGCACACACCACAGGATGCAGGATACACGCTGCTGGTGCACTGTGACAATATCAGTGCATTTTTGACTGTTGCATGATAGAACGCAGATCCTTCGCAGCTTCAGAAGAAGTCAGGCCGCAGCAAGGACAGCCAACCCTGCAAACAGGGTACCCACCTGCATCGACAAGCACTGCTGACGCAAGAAGCAGCCCCAACACGATAACGAAACCCCTGCTCTGCATGATCCCTTGTATGTTGGCACTGAGCTTTGAGAACGTCGGGTTCGTAGTGCACAAGAGTAAGACGCGCGAATGAAAATCAACACTCACGCTTCAAGGTTGTAATCTTGTGAATCTATTGGAGCGTACCAGGCAAACGCAGGTGAGTCAAGACACCTTCAAGCGACCTTCAGGTGAGTAGACAACAGTATCTTCAAAAGTGACACAGTATCTTCAGAAACCTGTTTTATGTCAAAGAAACATTTCAACAGCTTTTGGTCTCCATGCTGTGGCAAGTGGCTGATCAGCCTGTGATTACGGACACATTGGCCGATCGGCTTCATTTGGCTTCTTGCGGGAGTGGAGGTGACACAATACCGGCGTGACGTAAACCGTAGAAACCTTGCGATATGATCTGCAGTAAACTATTTCCCCACCCACGCTAGCGCTCCTGCTGCTGTTGAGGAGACTGCTACAGTCATGCGCTTGGCAGATGTCAAAGAAATCATGAGAGCTTTGTAGCAAGTTGATGCATGGCAAATGCGCTGACATGCGTTGGGGGCGCCACCCTGGTGTGATGCGTGTGCCTGCCTCGGCTGTCCTAGCTGTCCCACCAGCCAGCTGGACGGTCCTGCCACGTCCTGCCAGCCATATCATGTTAGCAGCGTCCAGGGCAGTACCATAGTATATTTGTGAACGGGGAGGGCTGCCTGGCGGTTCACCAACTTCGATAGAATATGTTGTGCCAGTGTGGTGGTCAGCTAAAACTACAGCCTACTGATTGAGTGTAGGTGAGGCGATGGGGCGATAATATGCATATTATGCAGTACCCGCCATCTACCAGTCCCGGCTGTTAAACAGCTGGCTCAAATGAGCTTGCTGTATGTGTACATCCACTGTAAGCAGATACTGTGCAATCTGCAATGAGCCTATATTTGGCTCGCAAACTGGCGGGTTACTACTAATGGTTACCACTGCTGCTGCTGCTGCTGCAACTGCTACTAGTATATACCCATATATGGGAGCATTAAGGCTCATTGACAAGCTTGTCAATGAGTCTAGAGGCTGGGCGTTATGCAATTTGCCCGACTTGAAGTATACTATAGCAGTGCCTTGACATGCATGACAACCACAGTATATATATAAGTTACCCATTATCCATAGCAATCCTGCCATCGGCCCCGCGCCCCATTTCAGGAGCGGACAACAACAATCCATGCTGAGCGGTTCGACCGCCATTATGCTCACATTAACACCGTACTTTCCAAGCAGTAGTTAGGTATTGTGCAATACATGGCAACACACATTGTAATGTACCAACGGAGCCCCATACATCATCTGACACAAAACGGCACACACGCTGCTTCTCATCTTGAATCGACAAACAAGCCTCCAACTTACTAGCACAACCCGGAAGCTCTTTAATCCTATCGTACATAAGCACTCGTGCGTCATGTGAAGATGTACAGTCAAACAACAAGTGTGATGACAATCACAGTATGTAAAAGGTCCCCATATGGCACGTTTCATAGGTCAGGATAAGCGTCTTGTGGCTGTAGCCATTTGTAGACATTTATTCACTTGTGTTGGTTGTTGCTTTGCAATCCAAATACACCTTGCATGTTTTGCATCATACTGATTATGATAAAGATTCAATCTGATAGACAGACACATTTGCACGCAGTATGATGGTGGATAAATACACTGTATGTAAGGTCCCCTACTGTCCGATGTGCAGCTGCCACTCCAGTGATCGTGCTTCTACGCTCTTCTATCATCTATAAGTTGTTAAAGTTACCTGCAGCATATCGAGAACTCGTTACTTTCCGTCTTTCATCCTTTTGAGTCTGAGATGGAGGTTGAGTCTGATGATACTACTGATGTTGCTGCAAGTTGAACTTGTACACATTCTGCCGGACTGAATCTGGTTTTTGATCCTTTTTGGTTGTGCCCGCATGAGCCTAATCTTTGCTGATGGCATCAGATGGAAGGAGCCAACGGTTGGCTCCTTACGGGTGGAAACCTTTGAGGTAATTTGTAGTAGTATTAGTAAGAGAGACAAAGAATCATTCTTGTTGACCAAAGACTACTATTTATTGGAAGATCATCCGGCGCTTGGAGCCAGGCAACCAGCCATGAAAACATGCGATGGCAGCATGCAAGGACTGTAGATGTTGGAGACCAACAAAGATGAAGTAGTCACTGCTTCAGTCAGTGACTGCTGTGCGAAATTTGCACAAGTGCACATGTACATCTGCTGTTGCACAGCAGAATATAAGTCACAGCTCAGGGCTCAATGTTTTGAGCATCAATGGAATTGGGAGTCTGTTGATGCACATGACAAAGACGTTTGTAAAGCAAGGCATGCTTACAAACCCGTACAGGCTGTACAGCCACATGTGGCCATGCGCTTTCAAACCCATATCACAACTCTTTAGTCAGCCGTACTGCATCTGCCTGTCATGCGGAGGCTGCAAACGGCAAAGAAGCAAGCTCATACAGACATGTGTCCTCTTATTTCCTGTTGATGCTCCGGACATGGAAGACATCTGCAAAATGGCAGAGATCAGATCCAACCCGGCAATGCACATGAACCACTAGCATGCGCCAGCAAGCAATCAACAACAGCTATAAAGCTTGGCTATTGCCAGTTATACATCCGTTCAGTCATCAGAATCATCCCCGTCTTCACCACTACTGAAGATGAGGACGTTGCCATCAGGAAACTCATCTGTTTCAGTCTCTGCTGCTGCCCCAGCTGGTAGCAGTGGCACAGGCATCATGGCCACAGGCAGCAGAGGTGCTGCCAAAGAGCTGCGAGCGCCCATGAGAGCAGTTCCAGGATATGCTGCTGCCTTGTCAGGGGATGCGTGCTGTGCAGTTTGGACAATATCTTGTGGCATACCCCGTCCCTCTGGGGCAGCGATGCAGATCCTTGGAGTCATCACTGGCCCTGCAGCTGACTGCCCACCAATAGGTTTCTTTTTAGCAATGTCGTCCACATCGCCTGCTGCCAGCTGAGGTTGCTGCTGCTTGCATGCTGCCGCTGCTGCTGCTACTGCTTGGGGATGGCCATTTGTTGTGCTGAGAGCTGAAACAGTCTGAAACAAACTGCTCACCACTGGGGTTGGCAGTCTTGGCAGATCTGAAGGCATGCTGCGGTTGGGGCCGATGTGTGCTGTCATTGGGTCAAGCCCACGTGCATGACCTGTGCCAAACATTTCCTCATCAGCAGAACGAGTAGGCCTTATAGCTTGCGCTGGCTGCCCAACACCTGCTGGGGCTGCTGCGGCTGTAGCAGATCTCTGAAGCAAGACTCTCTCCTGCGAGCTAGCTTGCGGCTGCAAAGCTGTCCTGCTGACATCAGGCAAAGCATCTACATTGGCTGCTGCTGTTCTTCTGTCTGGCGGGTGTCCTCCAACATCTATTGCCCAAAACCTGCTGCTGGGCTTGTTCATAACCAGGGAAGCCACTTGAGTGCCACCACGCATCGCATGCTGCTCTGGCTGCTGCTGCTGAACACTGGGCTGCTTCGACACCCGCGCGGCAGTCATCATCTGTGCATGCTTTGTGTTGTCTGCCACCATCAACTGTTTACCGGTTGCAGCTGCCATTGCTGCATTGGCTGGTATAGCCGACCCATGAAGACCAACTGCAGGAATGACAATAGGCTCTTGCAGAGTCCTCCAGTTCAACCCAGGCGGCAACTCAAAGTCGACCCCACCATCACCAGGACTGCTTGTCGGCTGTGTCACTCCAGCTGTGGTTGCCTGCTGCTGAGGTGCTGTTGCAGCTACCTGTTCTGCAGTTGCCGAAGCTTGCTGCTGCTGCTGCTGCTGCGGCGGCTGTCCCTGCTGCCACTGTAAATGCACGTTTGGCAGGTCAGTAGCACCAGTTCCTGCATGAATGCCTTCTCTTCCTCCTCCTCCTCCTCCTCCTCCTGCTGCTGCTGCTGCTGTTGCTGCTGCTGCTGCTATTGTTGCAGTAGGCTGCAGTCGCTGCTGCGGGTTGTCTTGCACTCGTCCACGTTGCAGTAAGTCTGCTCTGTTCTGCTGCTGCTGCTGCTGCAGCGGCGTAAAAACGCTTGATGGGCCACGGATGGTAGGTAATGGTGTCAAGATAGTCTGCCTCAAGGCCACCTGCAATGGGGGTTCACTTGGCACCTCCTTGCTGCCACCTGACACCAGTGCTGCAACTGCTTCTGAACGTTCAGCGACAGCAGCAGCAGACGTGGACGGCTGAGCATCAGCTGCAAAGGTGCTGAAGACCGCCAGTTCCTCCTCCGCCTCCTCTTCCTCCTCACTGCTGCTGTTGTCACTGCTACTACAGCATGACATTGGTTCTGACAGGATGGCAGCAGCACGGCCAGGTGGCCGCGGATGAGCCAGTCTGCTGGGCCTAACAGCAGCAGCCTGACTATGAGGGTCCTGTACCACAGCTGTTGAGCTGCCTGCAACTTTGCCAAGCTGCTGCTGGTGTGGCATGTCCAGCCTCTCTGGCGCTTGTTGCAGCCGGCTGGCAGCCAATTGCTGCTGTGGTGTGTCTCTCAACTGCTGTGAGTGTGTATCTGTCCTGGCAGTAGCCCTGTCAGCAGCACCTGCTGCTGGTCTGCTGCACCTGCTGCTTTCATTGCATCTGCTTCTGCTGCTGCTACCGGGCATGTCATCAACCCTGGCCCTGTGAACACTTTCATATCTATTGACGCTGTGCTTTAAAGGCTTTGTTCTGTCCTGCAAACTATACCTGGTTCTCTTTCTGCTTCTACTCCTACTCCTACTTCTGTGTCCTGCTCTATCCCCTCTCCTGCTGCTACCATCACCCAGCTGCCTGCTGGTGCTTGTGTGGCTTGCGCTCACTCTGTCTCTGCTTCTCCCCCTGCTGTCATGCTTATCCTGCTCCCTGTCTCTGGCTCTTCTGCTCGTCCTCTCATCACCTCTACGCGACACCCCCCCAGAGCCTCTGGCAGATGACCTACTGCTGCTCATGCCTTTACTGGTACTCCTCCTCCTGTCCCTTGTGCTGTGCCTTATCTTCACTGGACTTCTGCTGTCTTGCCTAGGTGCCGACTTACTAGGCCTAGATGCCAGCTCAAGAGACCTACTCGGAGCCATCAGCCCACGATCAGAACATCCAGACACTGCATGCTGTTGTTGTTGTCCGAGGTCATGCCCATGCCCAGCTGCACACTGCGATGGCCTAGGCGGGTTGGCAAGAGCATGTGCTGGAATGGCGCTTGGCTGCATGCTATTGTGCTGCTGCCGCTGATCCTGCTGTGGTATGCGTTCTGATGGAGGCACCTGCTGCTGTTTGTAGCTCCCAACATCCACTCTGCTGCCAACAGCAGTAGAGCCACCTGCAGCACCTGCACTACCCCTTGTATGCTGTATCATGCCTGGTACCTGCTGCTGGCCAACAACAGAAGACTGCAGTGCATTGCATGGTGCTGCTGATACTTGCTGTGGTGGTGATGGGGGTGGTGGTGGTGGTGCTGAAAGCAGTTGTTGGTCAGCTCCTAAGTGCTGCATGGACATGTGCACACACATCGCCACTGGCAGCCCTGGTGCAGCTGCAAGCGCAGAAGGTGGTGGTGGAGGTGGTGGAGGTGGTGGAGGAGGAGGTGGGCTGCTGCTGTCGCCAGCACCCCTCTCAACTCCGTCATTCCTGCTGCTGTCCTTAAACACCCCACACCCACTTGCCCTCTTACTCGATGGCTTGCAGCCCTGAGGTGCTCCACCAGTTGATGCTGACTTGGCATCAAGGTATGTGATGCGCCGTGAGGCTGACCGGCTGCTATGATGCTGGCCGCTCGCCTGTGCAAGCTCTGCTGCTGCTGCCTTTGTGAGCGCAGCTGGTTGCTCCTGCCCTGCTGATCTAGCAGCCACCAGCAAATTGGCCTGTGGCAGTGGTGAAGGGGCCGACACAGCTTTGTCCTCAGCTTCAGGGCTGCTGCTGCCGGATTCATGCTGAGGTATTGCACCATCAAACCACTTGCCAGGCTTCCCATTGTCAGCAACGGGGCTGGTTGGCACAGCAAACAGTGCCGCAGTGGCGGGATCAGCTTCGGAGTGGCTCCTTGCTTGATGTACTGGTTGCAGCATCTCACAGCTGCCTGGCCTAGACAAGGTCCCTCCTGCTGCTGGTGGTTTGCCTGATGGAGCAACTGACAGCTCTGGCGGCAAGCTGGCAGCAGCTGCCAGGCGTTCAGCCGAAAGTGCGCTGGTGGGCATGGAGGCCTGAAGCAAAGGCACAGCACACCACCAGCAACATGAGCCATATGACTGATGACAGTGAAGGACCCGCCAAATTCTCTACACCTTGGATGTATGTGAGCAGGGTTCATGTTGGCTGTACATCTCTGCCAGTTTCTTGATGCCCTCGACTCACCTGTTGCAGCTGCTGCGGTCTTCCTGTAATGCGCTCCACCAGAGCTGCTACTGCTGCACCATTGCCTCTGCACAAGTCATAAACACTGTCAAAGATCTGCTTATTGGTCTGAAGGTCCGTGTTGGCTTTGATGCGTTTCAAGTGATCCCGTAATATGGACCAAAACCTGCCAGCAATCAGATGCAGGGAAGCAAGTCACAAGAGGTAGAATAAGCATACTTCACAGTTTGAAGCACAACAAAGGTTGAAGTGGTTATGACATCCCCTGATGACTGTGAACCCTATTGTTGGTAGGATTCACACTGAGGGTGGCAGTAGCCTGGCAGGTTGCTGCTGCTTAGCATCCTGCATCAATTTCCTTACACCACAGTCCTTGCATTGAGGTGCACACACTACAATGGGGATGGCACGAGCCATGTTTGTCAAGCTCAACAGCCTGAGCTGGCATGCTGGTAAGTCACATCCGCGCAATATGCAGTTTTAAGCCCAGCTGTACCTCACCATTTGGAGTAGTCATACCACAGGTCCTCCCCTTTCTTCACATCTCTGCAGGTGATCATGAACAGGTACGGCCAGTTGCGCACCCACAGTGCACGGATCACCACATTTGGGGGAGCAAGCACCTGACGTGCAGCATACTTCTCATCATCCTGAGCAGGCAGAAAGAGACAGTCACACCAGTCAAGGTGAGTGCATCAGTGTTTGATGCTGTGCTGCACAGTAGTGTGTGGGCCTGCTGCATCCACTGCATCACACAAACGCCAGCTGTGTGGCAGCCGTGTCTAGGCTTATCAACCTACTCTCAAAGCGCACAGGTGTGCAATGCACTGACCTGTCATAAATGCACCTGACTGATACAGTCAGTTTGTGAGGCCGCTGTATATAAATGAGGCTGGTCTAGTCATGACACCAAGAGGTTCCTGCTGGCTGCACAAGCACAGCCTCACCTCCCATGTCTGGTCAGGAAATGTGTCCACTGTTGGGTCGTTAACTGCAGCTGTGGCGTTGCCATAACCGAAGGCACTGCAGTAAACTGGCTGCTGGTAGGGAGTGTACTTGTTCTTGACAGCATTGCCAGCCCTAACTGGCTTTCTATGAGGCTTCGCAGCTCCTGCCGCTGCTGAATTCAGCATAGGCACATGATAGTTCTCGTCCTGTGAGGAGACAGCCATACAACAGGGCAGACTGTGAGGCAGACCACCTGCAACACTGCCGCATCCACTCCATGCGGCTGACATGGTTCATCTGTTCATGGTGCTTCTATGCTTGATGATGCTTCAACAACACCCTGGACAGAAGTAAGTGCCTGACTTTCCAGGCATGCCATTCTGCACCTGCATGGTTGCCAACACTTACCTGCACGGCATAGCCCTCCACAGCCAGTTCCCACAGCAACAAGTCCCTTGCACGGTCACCTGATGTGAAGCTCTTTGGCATCCTGCAGGACAGTTGCAGGACACCCTGAAACTACCTGTGCACCCATTGCACATATTGCTAATGTGCGGCATCGCCTCAGCACAGGCAACCTAGGCCAACCTGCCTATGGCAGGCGAGAACACTTCACACACTACAGCTGTTTGCAGCAGAGGAGAGATTGCCGTCAAATGCTATGGCTCCATCCGACGCAGCTGATATGCTGTGTATTTACAGATCCTTGCAGGTTGATGCAGTATTGCTCACTTCAGCTTCAGGTCAGTGTAGTTGTCGTCCAGCAGCATGTAACCACTGCAAAACAAGAAAGTGTCAGTTTTGAGTAGCACTGCATTGACACGTTCACCAACATCATCTGTCAGTTTCTATCTGCAATGTTCTGTCACTGGCTGTCTCCCCAGATTGTCTGTAAGGAAAGCGAGCACATGTATCTGACGGTGTGTCTTATTTATTTGTGTGTAGTGCAGGGCAGGGGCGAGGAGACAGTCAGCTGCCTCAGACCAACCCATCTGTGACCACAGCTCACCTGTAAGGTCCAAGAATGGTGCCTGCAGGCACATCTTCCATAGCTGTGACGGACTTCTGCCCATGCAGCAGCTCTAGAGGATGATCCTGCAGCAGTACTAGTACACAGTTGGTAGTTGATGTGCAAGAATATTGTGGTGTCCAACACCTGTGTACCAATATATCATGAACAGCTGCAATGAGGGATGTTCTGAAGACTTTCTATACCATCAGATAGCAGCAGTCTGGCACTCAGGCGGACAGGATTTAGCCATTGATGGGTTGCCTGATGGGTGGGCTGGTGACGGATAGGTTGGGGGGAGGAGGTGCAGCATAACTGTAAACTGCTGGCAAGCTGACTACTGGACTGGCAAGAGGTGACTTGCTCCAACCTGAGGCACTGTATACACCTCCATGAAGCGAGTAGGCAGCACCCCTGGTAGGCGGCGCTCTGTGGCAAGGCAACATCCAGGACCAAATTCAATGCTCATCTGCTCCTGCAGTATCATTAGTGGGGTGTCCAATGTGGAGAGTGTTGCATGACACCTCAGCACTGCTGCAAATCTTCAGAGACATGCCAATGCTCATACTTGTGCAATTGAGTGCATAGTACGCTGCCACGTACACCTACCATTAAGTCCACATAGAGTGGTGACCATGGCTGATTGTTGTCACTATAGATCTCCCATTACATGTTGCTGCTATACAGCAAGAGATGCAGCTGACTTACATTGATGATGTCTATCAGTTGCTGCTTGACACCCTCTGGGCTGATGCGATGTTCCCTACACCATGAGCAGAAGCTGCCAGCAGCACCTGGTTCCACCCAGGGGGCATCCAGCGACACGTGCTGTTTCTCCATCCTGCTGAACGACTCTTCCACAGCTGAAGCTCGTAGGCGGCCAAGTGCTGCTTCAGCAAGCGGCTCAAATTCCCGCCAGAACTCATCAGAAATCTGCAAAACACACGTGCAACCACCGGCCAACAGCATGCCAACTAGAATACTATGTAACAAGAGCACTCACTGCCAATATTACTGTCAGTTATCATGTCACCCATCAGAACCTCAGCCGTCTATGCAGCTGTCTGCACAAGTCTTCAGGATCAGGTGTCAACAACAGCAATGCTCCCAACTGCCTCTCTGTAGGAGCTCTGCAGCTGCCTAAGCTTTGCAAATTACCATCACTCACCTTCATGAGCCGTTGTGCGAGTGATGGGTGCATCGTCTGCCCCAGTGCCCGCACCTCACCAGCAGCCAAGGGTGGGAGCCGGGACACACATCCCGCCAGTTCAAGCTTGTCCACCACAGGGTATTGTGCAGGACGAGCAGCTGCTTCAGGCAGGCAGCCGGAGTCCACCGCTGGCCCGCTGACCCACCTCTGCAGCTGCTGCCCGCTGCCAGTGGTACGAGTCGCTGCAGCATCTACCGAATCAAACTTTTGCGCAGCACTACCAAGCCCCAGATTGTCACCTGCTTGTGGGCCAGACATTTGCTGTACGTCTGCCTTTTGCTTCTGCACCTGTGAGGACGGCTGTGTTGCTGCTTTGCTGGCGCCATCAGCAACCGTGGTTGGGTTCTGCTGCCCTTCATGCAAGGGCACCTGCTGATGGCCAGCTGAGAGCTGCGGCCAGCCACTGCCTGTTGAGCTCTGTCTCTTGGCAGCTGGCTGCTGTGCTGCAGATCGCTGTTGACTGAGTGAGACAATGCGCTGAGTCAAAGGGATATCATCGTCTGTATCATCACTGTCTGAGTCATCCTGCTGCTGCTGTGCTGCTGGCCTTGGCCCTGTAGTGAGCAGCCAGATTGACCAGACTGTGAGTGGAGTGGTGGCGGTTAATACGCTGGCAGAAGTTTGATGGCTTGTTGCAGGACTGTTTCTCTAGCAGATTCTTCATGTAAGGTGCACACCTGTACAGGCTGTCTGCCCCAATTGGCAAAAACAGCTGCAATCACACCATACAAGCAAGAGGGGCACACCATATGGACTGCATGTGCTCACAAAAGGATTTCTTGAAGCACAGTGTGCTCTGTGGCCTCCAGATGTCAGTCATGATGACCATCCTCCCTTCTTGGTTGCTCTTGTTCAGATGACACAGCTTGATTCTGCAAAAACCAGCTGGTTTTGAGTCTAACACCATAAGCGACAGGACGCCTAACACACTGTCACCACAAAACTGTTGGCTGCTGTCACCAGCCCAACAGCCCAACAGCTGCAGATGCAGATGCATTCAAGTGGCATCCATTGCTAAAAGCAAAAGAGAGCTGGTTAGCTGTACACATGTGCTTACCTTGTTTGGGATTTTGAATTGTTGGCATCTTCTGACACAACGTGTAACTGCAGGTGTCCAGTTGCATTTCTACATGTCAGCAACTGGCCAGGCCTGCATTGCTTGCTGGCAGTGTATGCACAAGATGTGATGCATAGCACACACACTGCCTGCCTTGAAGATACAGTTGCTGTTATCTCTGGTAGCCATCATGCATAACCATAAAAACAAGTAATCATCAGGGGCAAGGGCAAGGTACCACAACAGTGCAGAACCCTGCTTGCTATATAGTTGTCGGCCGATATCATCAGGGGCTACGGCAAGTTGTCAACACAGTGCAGACCCCTGCTTTTGCTACAGGGGAGTCAGCCGATATAAGTGATGTCGTGTCTGTATGTCATCTGATGAGACAGAAGGCCCCAATCAGCTCAGCAATTGCGCTGCATGCTGTGACGGTGCTTGGAAGTCGTCAACATGGCCAGCTCACCTGCTGACCAGAAGATTGGCCTGACACAGAGGGCACATCTCGTTCACTCTGCATTCAATTGTTAGATCAACATATGTTGCAGTGAGCGGGGCCTTCCATGTCAAATGCATAGATGTCGGAATATGCACCCGCTAAGCCGCCTGACCCTCAGCACTGACAACCTAATCAATGTCCTTCTACAGTTGATTGTCACCGTAGCACCCCTCCCACATACACATCACTGCAGTTCAGCAACAGCACGCCTAGTAGATGATCCTCAGAAGGTATTCTAGGTGCTTACTGCTGCTTGCAAGTGCTGCAATTGTATTGTTCCGTGAGTTGTGGCTCGGCCGGCCTCTTCAGTGTGGCTGGTCTTGCACGCAGCGCAGAAGACATTGCTGCATGCTTCACAGTACAACTGCTTCTCCAGAATGACTAATATTGGCATTTTAGAAGGTCTGGGGTCCTTGTGAGCGGGTTTGAACCCTGCACACTCCTTCTTCATGCAGCATGACACCTGACTGCTTTTTACCCACGTGGAAGGGTTGGCAGTTCTGGGCATCACGGATATGCCAAAAAAACTCCCCTGATAATCAAATCAACATCTTTAACTATTTTGAGCAGCCGTTTGAGCCAGCGCAGGGGCAAGATCAGCCCATTGAAGCTCAATTACTGCTGAAGAGCACATGTTGCTTGATTCACGAGCTTTAAGGGCAACGCTCCCCAGATTGGCAATGACACTCAGCTTTATTCTATGAATAGCAACATGCGTGTCTGACACTTACGCCCTGGAAAGAAGGCACTTTCTTACACGCACAGCGAGTGCGTACCACGAACAGCGAGTGGATTCGCGAAGAGAGAGTATATCAAGCATCCCTCTTAATTATACAGTCCATGGTGAACGATCACTCCAATATGGCCATTGCAGCACACGAGCCTTGCATGCTTACTAACTAAGGCTTCAGCTGTGACAGTGCTGTGCTGCAAACCACTGTTGAGCGACTTTGGCCTTTGATCCAATGTCGGACATGCATCGCAGGCCACAGAAAGCTTATCCGCAGGTTATTAGATCAGGCACATCTGCTTGTTAAAGCCTTGATCGACATGCATGATGCAGTCTTGATCGCATCCGCCATCAGCCATCAGTTCAATATTCACAGTAAGCCCAAGAGACAACCCTTAACACACCTCAGGACAGCAGCCTGCTAGTAATATTAAATTGGCAAGTGAAGCACTCTGAGAATGCCTCAAATTGACGGTCAATCATTGCTCAGTGAGACCACCTGCAACTTGCAGCCTGCATTGTTGCTGCCCGGCAGCAACTTGATCGGTTATGATAGCAGTACCGTGCGGCGGCCGCAGTCGGGGTGGTGCTGACAGCGGCTTCGCAACCAATGAGTCAGATCCTCATGACCCGTGCAGCACAGCAATCATTGCTACCACAAACCAGGTCTGTGCAGTTCAACTGCAAGGCGGCCTTGCCGCTAATAGAGTGTACTGCGCGCAGATGATATCTGCAATGGAGCCTCCATAGTACGTATACGTACCTTAGGTAACGTATACCTTGAAGATTTTGGAAAGAGTCTGAGATAACATGCAACACATGCACAACTCAACTTGTTGCATGGCTCAAATTCTTTTACATGCACACATGCATGCACTCTATCTTTTTTGCATTCTGAACCAGTATGAAATGCAACAAAAAGTCTCTCCAAGCCACTGACACTTTGAAACCTAGAGCTAGACAAAGGTACTGCAGACGCATGTGCAGCTCAGCTGCACAGCTCAGTGAGCTGTACATGTTGCACACTGCAATGCCATACACAGTGTATGACACAAGACTTCTGCTGCAGAGGGGTGGTGGCACCACCAAGTGAGGCCATTTATCGCATTTCATTTTTCATACCATATGGGCTTACTGCACCGTCTGTATATGGATACTTTGCCATCTGAGGTGCATATGTTGTTACCAGTGCTACAGTGCTACACATTGGAGATGCAATCAGCAGGATACCCCTGGCACTGCCTGTTGTCTGTTTTCAAAGCATTTTTGAGGCATCCTAAGATTAGGCATAGCCAGTCATGGCGACACCTCCATGATCGATATGCCCTGATGCTGAAAAGCGTCTGGTGTTCGAAGAATGTGAGCAATTCGCTAAGCCCAAACCCTCACCCTGCAACAGGTGCAGGAGTGCTATGAGTGTTGCACACCGAGTGCAGCCAGTTGGGATATTGCCGCAGGCCTATGTATTGCCTGTGTTCCCTGTAACAATTTCATGAGGAA